>JAPMOQ010064997.1:821025-916251 GCA_026543055.1 Argiope trifasciata | reverse complement strand
TAAATAATATATTTAACTATAATTTGCACTCAGAAATATGTTTGATATCATCGCAACATACATGGGATGAATAAAAATCTTTTAATTAATAAAATATTTCGAAAAAAAACTGAGCTTTGCAATTTTTTTGATACTTAAAATTATTTTTAAAAATCAATATTTTTCTCTGTCTAAGTTTGCTTATTGTTTTTATTCCAATCAGTTTCTTGTCCTATGTTTTTCAGTTATGCTCATAGACTACGCAAAGGACAGACACAATTTAAAAAATGGTTTTCAGGAATCAGCGATATTTGAAATTTAAATATTTCGCTGCAGTCCTTTGGTTCGAATTTTTTAGCGATTGTAACTCCTGTTGCCCGCAAAGAGATTTCTTTTTTGTTAAGAGAAAGTAAAAATGTCAAAGAAAGGTAACAAAGTAGCATAAAAAAGATAGTTTGGAGGAACATCCCATGATATGCTATATTATCAGAATTATTATATAATACTATTAATCATGTGATATCTTAGGCTTGAAAAAAAGACATATCTAAAGCAAAATCGTATGTATTAGGTTGTTCGGAAAATAATTTCGTTTTTTCCTGACAAAGGATTTAATTGCATTTTTCGCACCCAATTTCATACTTAAACCGCAAAATCATTTTATGTTTTAAGAGCTGATATAGCAAGGCTTGAGTGTGAAAAAGTGCAGCTGATTCTTCGCAGTAGTTTTTGGATGGTGCCCTTTTAAATATGGAGAGCAATAAACAGCATTTTCGTCATTTTTTTTCTTTTTTGCTATAAAAGGTAAAAATGCTGTTCAAGCCAGAAATAAACTAGCCAATATGTTTGGAGAAGATGTGTTAACAGTACATCAGTACCAGAACTGATTTGCAAAATTTTTCCTTCAAATGAGGAGGCCAAAAACCACCTCGATCAGTTTTTTTTTACAGCAAAGACCAAAACTTTTAGGAGCGTGTAATCATGTTACTACCAAAAATATGGCAAAAGGTATTAGACCAGAATGGCAATTTTATAATTTAATAAATAATTTATTCATTGAACGAAAATTTCTTTTCATTTTGACAAAAAAATACGAAATGACTTTCCGAACAACCCAATAATTATTTTAACCAATTTCTTATCTTTGTGGAGGAACGAGACTCTTTATAATTTTATTTTCATATAGATAAAAATAATATACGAGCTTCAGGTACAGTTATTTAATTATTTTCTAAGTTCCACGTTTAACAAGACAAAACATACAAGAACATTAAAAATATGCGAAATTCACTTAGAATAAAATCTAACAAATGACCCTCAAGAAGAATGATGGAAAATATATCTTGATGTTAATAAGGTTACACCATTTTTTGTATCAAAGGAAAAGTAATAGAGTTATGTAACAACGACATACTATAAAACTCATCGTTTCAGGTATTTTGGCGGTTTAAATTGTAAGTCATTCCTAATTATAAAATCTGATACCGTAACCAAAAACTTTCGGTATCAAAATTCCATTTTTCTTATGCCGAAGCATTTTTTATTCTCACCTGACTTTGAATTATGAATTTTATGTGTGTGCTTAGTATTTTAATAAAATTTATATATTTTTTTTCATTAATCACGTACGCGACTTGATTCAAACAGCTCAATTTAACGGTTTCTGGAAAAAACAAACGATACTTTAAAGATATACTTTCAGAAATCTTTTTGTTTTTGTTGTGGTAAATATAAGTTTGATTAAAATTCTTTTCTCACAACTGTGAGCATTATCTTGTCACAGAATCAAATTTGTGTCTTTTCATATCACTATTACGATATTAAAAGAATCTGATGTTCATTTTGGTAATTAGAGAAGTTTTATTTATGATATTTTGCAATTAATAAAACCTGATGCAACATTACGCATACAAGATCACAATTATAAGAAATTGCCCACAAACTCAATGAAATATGTTCGGAATTCCATATAAGTCAATCTGACCATTTCAGAACTGAGCAATAAAGCAGATTAAAATGCCCACCTGAGCAAATAAGAACACCTAGTGATCAAAAACAGATAAGCGACCGAAACATAACACTTCTCCCAGCCATCTGATGTTCGTCATCAACCCTCGTTTCAGCCCCGGGGCACGAAAAAAATCGAGATTGCAAATCGTTTGCAGAAAGAGGTTTCGCCCTTTTTATGACAGATTTTATCGATACTTCTGAAGACAAGAGATTTGGAACTGGGAAAGAGTCATAAAGACTAACAGCCCTTTCTTGATAGTTGTAGGGAAACACTTCGCTATACGAAATACCGTATCTACGACGAAAAAAAAAATTATTTATTTTGTGGTTATTTGCAACGAATCGAAATCGTATCATATTTTCATTTAAGGTAATAGATTGAAAACGAATTAGGATGAAATTTCAAAATTCAAGAACTAAACCCGCAATCCCTTTTTTACGTGAAAAATACTGAAATCCTCGCATTTTACCGATTGTGCTCCTGCTTGTCGATTTTAATTTTCATTAAATAGAGTTTTAACAGTTTTTAACTTATTAAAATTGAGTTATATTTAATTAATGAATTAATATTTGAAAAACTGCATTAACATCAAGTGTCATCCACTACAAGTTAAAAATATGTATTGGAACTCGAGTGGATGAAGAAAAAGCATTTTATAAACGATTGAAAATTTGAATATGATATACATATTAATACATACAGATAGATAGAGTTTGAACTAATAGTAGGAAATAAAAAAAAAGATATGTTTCTGTTCCAAGTGATATTTTTGTTTTGTCTTTATGTCAATCAGAAGCCAAGTTATAACAAATTATGGACGTATAAGCAACTCTTATTTATAAGCATTTAAAAATTTTAAATGCATTTTCTGAAGAACGATTTTTTTTTTGTAATTCTACTACAAGTATCATCTTATCTCAAAAAATATTCAAGATATCTTAATGAAATCTATAATTAGAGCTCATTATAAACACAGAATATAATACGCTATAAAATTGATGTTCACCGTTATAGAAAACAGATTTATGATTGTTCAATAAGAATAGTATTTGAAAAGTTTCATAGATAATTTCATGTATTATAGACAAAATTTTTATTTTTGAATGTAATTCTTTGATAATCTAAAATATGCTACGCATATAATATCACAAAGAAAAATGAAAAACTGTTACAATTTTTATTGCCAGAACAATCCTATATTTTATGATTAAAAGCTAAACTTTACGTCAAAATCGTTCTTTTTCTTCAACAGATACATACACATTTAAATAATTTTACTTTTGTTCATTATTTTATCCTTATATTAATAAAAAAAGGCATTATATAAACATTCATATATATATTTGAAAAATACCCTTCTGATCTAGTCGGATACCTCAAGTTATATGGATATAACAAAAAATCTTTAGTAATTTTCTTCACCATTTTATTTTCTTAAATGCATGAGCCAAAACAATTTTTTAGATGAACTTACTGAAACTACAATTCAAGTGTCGCATAATCATTTGATTATGACACGAAACGACATGACTTTTTCTAATATTTTCCTCATAGGAATTAAAGTTTAATCAACAAATTAAAACGACTGAGAATGCATCACTTCTAAAATAATGATATTATGATCTTTATTATTGTTTATATTATTTAGGAAATATTTTGTATATTTAGGAAATTTTTAAATTTTTGTATTATTTAGGAAATGTATATAAAATTTCAATTATTTTGAATTAAATTTAGGTAATATTAGAAAAGAATGAAATAGGTTATTGAGAGGAAAATATTTAATTTAAGAAAATGAAATTTTCGAGAGTGATCGGATCGAATCTTCTCCAATCTCCCTAAAAATGTGCCATGCCCTCTGCTCCTCTCCTGCATAAATATTGTGTACCTTAGAGAAAAATGAGAGCATCGCAAATGCTTAGATTATTAATTGTAAAATCCCAAATATGAGCATTTTGAACTTCATAGCATCAAAAACTAAGTATTGATACTTTTCATGGATGAATGGTTTGGAAGACCCTTTCGACAAGTTAATATATGATTATATTGCATGTTTACATGTCTAATTTCCTATATCTAAGTCTTTGTATTTTCGAGTTCCAGTGTTTACATGCATCAGGAAGTGCATACATACAATCCTTAAACGGATTTGAATCTGCCACGCATCTAAACTTAAGATGTTTTATCCCAATGTCTAATTTTATTAATCTCTCTTTTTACGTTAGGTATAAATCTTATTTGTTTGTATTCAAAAAATTCAGACAATTTTCGAGAATATGTTTTATTTTGTAAGAAATCTACAAATTTAGTATAACGACTTCTAATAAATTCATATCATTTTCATTCTAAGCATTTTTGAATCCTGTTCATAGACTTAATTTCAAAATTAGATTTTTGGACTGAAGGATGTTCGATTTTTGTTAAAACTTGACTCTTGTTGATTATAATATTTTGTATTCTTCAGATATAAAAATGTACAAAATAACTAATATTTGCTGTTTTAGAATTTCATATATGAACAAAAGCCAGTATATCCCTGAAACTTTCTCGTAGATTTTCTAATGGCTGTACTTGCGTATGATTAATAGCAAACCATTGACGGACAATAATTACGAAAGTGTCTGTTAGGGTGTGATCTTTGATAGTTTTTTTCTAGCTTTACTCGCCGAGATACTTTTTGTTAAAAACTGAGTGTGTATTTTTGAACATTTCGATAGATTGAAACCAAAATTTAAGTAAGACTGTCTAGCCTGCAGAATGTTATAACACACACACGAACATCTTTATTATTTGAAAGATATATGAAACAAAGTATGAGAAATTTCACTATAAATTTTGTAGTATTTCAAATTGCAAAAAAAATTGACGGAATATTTTTTTAATTCTTTTAGTTCATCATTCTTAATAATATAATCAGAAAGACTAGGCTTAATACTACGTATGAAAAAAAATATTTTAGGATCTTGCATAACAATTAGCAATTCATTCAATATAATTAGAAATTTAAAATAAATAATAGAATTTTTCTGAGCAAGAAAACATTTAGAAAACATTCTTACAATAAGATGTTAATTTGTGGCAAGGCTATTATCAACAAAATATAAATTCAAATGATCTGAAAAACAAATTTTTTTTATAAGCATATGATCAGTAAAAATAAATTCATTATAATATAAATTACAGAGTTATTCCTTTTCCTTCAATTATAGATATTTCATAAAAACATTTCAAAGAATACTTTGTATGTACTTTTGAGAAAATATTTTATTATACTCGTTTCTTTTAAGCAAAAAACTGCGTTCCCTTCCATTCTCCAATCATAACTCAAATTCTTTGACAGCTCTCCTGTTGCCAACGATCTTTAGAAATACCCGAAGGTCCAAAAGGGTTTATTTTATGAGATACTTACGATCTTCTTTAATGGAATTGTATTCGGGGAACCATTAATTCATGGTCTGATATTGCCAACCTCTTCCCCCTCCATCAGACGTCAGGGAACAGAGAGTGGGGAGGGTGGGGAATGTGTTTGCAGAGAGTTTTGCTGCTTGAAACAGACGATCTGTACTGAAACCTTCTTTTATATCCATCGAAGTCTAGAGCAACTCGATTTTTCCCCTCTCTCTTGGTTTTTTGTGATGTCTTCTCCTTCTGTGTTCAGAACTGATAAGAAACTGTACTTGGTGGTGATTTGTCTGGAGCTCTTCCTTCATTCTTTGTCATCAGGTTTCTCCTTTGAGCTTTCAAAGAGATTACAATGCGACGTTATTTATCTCCGAATCTTGAGAAGATTTCCTCCGGCTTCATAAAGATAACCATGTTATAAAATATTGTAAGCTTGATATAAGTTCATGAACATCCAATTAATTTCGTACTTTAGGTTACTGTTAAGTAACCATAAATATTAGGATATAACTCACAACGGTTATTGTAGTTATTGTTATTAAATTAAGCTGATTGATTTGTTAGATGAAGGTAATTTAAGTTCAACACACATATGGTAAATTTGAACAATTGTATAAAAATGTCGAAATTCAAATCAAATTTTTACACTATAATATTAAAGGTATTTTATTCAGAGACGGAAGAAATCACGCATTCTAATGGCCGTTCTGATGGCAATGAATTATTAATAATTGGTTACACTTGGTAAATGTGAAACTTTTCATGTGAAAGTCGCCTCTCAGATCTAAAATCTAGTTCCAAATTTCTATACTATTATAATAAAGATATTTTATTCAGAGACAGAAACAACTAGCCCCTGGTGGTCGCTTTGATGGTAATGAATGAACACTTAATGTAATTCATGGAATACCATTGTTGTCCACTTCTTTATTCAGAACATACTTGATAAATTTGAACCTCTATACGAGAAAGTTGACACTGAAATCTAAATTCTAGCTCCAAACTTTCATACCATGATAATAAAGGTATTTTATTCAGAGATAGAAGCAACCTATCACCTTAATGCCCGTTCTGATGGCAATAAGCAATTGATAATACGTCAGCTGTAATTCATAGAGGGATGTTGGTATATAGTCTTTTTAGGACACACGTGATAAGTCTGAACCTTTGTATGAGAAAGTCAACACAAATTTATATTTTAGCTCCAAATCCCCACACAATTGCAACAAAGATATTTTATTCAGAGACAGGAGCAACCAAGCATCCTAATGATCGTTCTCATGGCAATTAATGATTAAGAATACACCAGTTGTAATTCACGGAGTGCCGTAAGTGCCTACTCTTGTTCAGGACACTTTTGGTTAAATTGAACCTTTGCATAGGGAAGTTGAGGCTGAAATCTAAATTCTAGCTCCAAATTTTCATATTATAGCAGTAAAGTTATTTAATGCAGAGACAAAAAACAAATCAGTAACTTAGTACGCGTTCTGAAGGCAATGGATAATACCACAGTTATAAATCAGGGAGGGCCTATTTTTGGTAAGGACACACTTGGTAAATAATATATTTATATGATTAAATCGACACTCAAATTAATTATTAGAATTAAAAACGTATAACAGAAAGTTTAATATTATTTACGATTTTTCGATTGTTGATGAAAGTCATGATTAATAGGCATTTCCTCTATGCAGAAGCAAAGTTTGTTACAAAATCTGAGCGTTCCCGAGCTAAATAGAAGAACCTAAGGAACATTCCTCGAATTCCTTGTTTCGTTCTGTTCTGAGATATTCCGCATATTTTAAAATTACAGAACTCGACTTCTAAAGTTTTAAAGAAGGTCATTTTGAATTTTTTTTTAATAACGACTTAAACTGAAAAAGGTACAAACATTAACTCGCCTTAAATTTATACGAAAACTAAAAAGAATTAGGACTGTGTGCTCTTATTTTCAACTAAGATATTAAATGTTAAGCTTAAGGATCTGTTTTAAAAGGTACTCAAAAGTATTTGGAATTAAAGTCGTAATTTTGAACAGCAAAGGCAAAACATTGTATCAGCGGCCAATTTCATTCTGATCAATTTCCCTCCTACACTAAATAGAAGCCATTTGACCCTAAAATTCAGATTTCATGTGTAGTATGCCTACATATTACGCATATTTTTGATAGAGTCGGTTTTGAACAAAGCCAAGATTCCCTTCCCTCACCCCCAGTCTCACATGAAACTATCCTAATTCTATTTTAGAAATGTTATTGCGACTGTTTTAGAAATCAAGAAAGAGTCAACTCTTTAACATTTAGAAAGTCTTATCGTAAATTGTTTTTTTTTTTTCTTTTCTTTAGGAACTGTTTAGAAAATTCTTCAACGTAGACCTAATAAAATCCTTATTTAATTCAAAATACAAAAAGCAGATCTGTCTTCTTAAGGCCTTTAAACCAAATATATATACATATATTTTGCAGTCTATCAAATATTCTTAACTGATAGCTTCAATTCGACTCTTAATGATACTCATAAAATAAAAATGCTTCTGCTCGATATCATTTCCTATAATGCTTATAAACCAGCAATATAAATTTCATGACAAGTGTAGCTTTAATAAAATATTCGTTGTGCATGCTTGAGTATCATCCAAATAATAAAAACACTGAATCATTCTTTTTTCTACGGCATAAAACATTTTCTAAACTTTGTTCGGAATAATGCATCTCATATTAGGTAATTACTTTAAACAAATTACTTCTCTTAAAGATGGTTTGCATATACATCAAGTCTAACAGCTGTTTTGAATGGATAATGAAACGAAGTAGCTAAGCAAAACTGAAAGTAAAAATAAAGAATGGGGAAAAAAATTAGCATTTTATCTCTCTTCTTAATATGCGACAGTTAATGGATACACGGCTGAACATGACAGTTGCCTGTTTCAGAATATTTCAAATTATTATTAAAAACATAGTAACTAACTTCTTTATAAATGTTCGGGTTTTTAAATGAATGACTGAAATTAATTATTTTAAATTCAAGTATTTTTGTTTAAATTATTGTGACAAGTTGCTTTTCATTTTATAAAAAAGATTTCAATTGAAAATTAATATTTCTTTGATATTTTTATAATCATTTCTTAATTAAACGAATTTACAAGGGAAGCCATAACAATAACTGTTTAAGGAAAAAAGAGAATAGAATTTCTTAATTTAATTATCATCGGCCAATGCTGATACATTTACGCAAAATCAATGACGAAATTCCTAAGTCCGAGAACAAGTTAGAATAAAAATCAAACAAATCATTAAAAGATATTGATTTTACGTTACGTAAACTATAAAATACAAAATTAGGAATTAAACTAAAATGATGTAGTATACTTTATCACAAAATTCCAAGAATGCTATAAATAATTATAAAATATTTTACAAAACAAAATTTTGAATTTACTATCTATATTTTCACGCATATGTAGTGTAACATCCCATCCTCTTGTCCCATTCACGATAAGCAGCATCTTCAGACATCTGTCCACCACCTGTTAAAACCCTCCAATGTGAAATGCCTCCAGTTTCGTTTAGTTTAGTTTAGTTATATTAACGTCCCGTTTAAAGCAACACGAGGGCTATTTTGGGACGGACCTCGTAATTTCGAACCACGGTCAGATGACGAGGACGACACCTGAACTGGCACCCCCTCTCCACACCAGCGGGAGGACATTTGGCCTGACAGATTTAACGTGCAACAGACCCCCTCACACGACGGTTCTTCGGTGGAATAGAGTCTCGAACCTGAAACCCTCCGGTTCCGAAACCGAGACTTTACCACCGGGTCACCGCGGCCCGTGAAATGCCTCCAGATTGCTAGGTGAGGGGTCTGCTTATAGCCGAGTGGTTGGCACGTGTGGTCATTAGTGCTCAGCTGAAAGACCACATACGAGGTTTATTGTTTAGGAGGATCGTCTCCCTCCTTCAAGGGAAAGAGTGTCCACCCATCTGGATGCCAAATAGTCCCATTTGTGAAGGGACTATCATTGACACGTGTTACAGAGAGGCCAGTTACAAGGACGCATCATTGATGGATTTCCCACTCAGGCTGGAGTCATAAGTGAGGGAAAGTTTTGCAGCACGATTGACCGATAGAGAGCTAACGTGCACGAATGGGAAAAAGTGAAGGTGGAGTTTCGACAGCAATAAAGTGCTGTTTTTTCTTTGAAGTAGATGAGAAACTTTTTGGATTGCAAACTGCTGTTTTTTATAAAACTCAACCCTGGAATAGCCATGTTGGCTATCACCCTATAAGTGTCTAGTGGTGTTGTTTCTCCGAATTTACGGGGAACTCTTTTCACGATAAACCTTCAACTTTCAACTGGTGTGCAAATATCATCAACTTCCAAATGGTGTAAATATCAAATATGTTTACCCAGAATATAACAAATTGTTCTTATGTATGTATAGGGCTGTAGATAAAAAAATTGTCTGAAATTTTACTCTTTTATTTGATCTGTCAAGATCAAGCGATTACAGTAGTTTAGAGAAAGTATAGTAATCGTCAAAAGTTTTGAACTCAAATTTTAGTTTCTCTCCAAGTTTGATCTCCCCGAGTAGGAAATTCCCTTTAAAAATGTCTACCCATCTGTCCATGATAAAAATAACTAATAAAAATTAACAAATTTGAGCTAGACTTTGTTACTAGACTAGTGAATAATTGACTTTCTAGCTAGACTACAGTTAAAATTGTACCAGTGAAAATTACAGTTGAAATTGTATGGTTTTTGCGTCAAATTTGCAGATTTCTGTAAAATCTGGTATTAAATCTATTCTGAGGATGTCCAACTGCATAAATATAAGTCAATTTATATCTACAAAATGAAGAGAGGTAGCTAGGTAAAATTCAGTTCACAGATTTAACATCTATAGAATAGACTCATGTCAAATGTTGAGCCAAATCCAATTACGGATCTTTTGTCTAAGGGTCTGTTCTTTCAGAAAAGTGCAAACTCGATAAATTAAAAATGCAGTGCTTTAAATATATCAAATTTCGTACGGGATTTTGTGCCTTTTTTGTTTTTGTTTCAACCGGTTGAGAAAAACGTCAAAATCACTTGCATTTGATGCTCAAGCTTTTTTAATGTATGTTTACATATATTATTGTTATTATATCTTTAAACATAGATATATTGCAAATATTTATTGTTGAATAAAGTTTTCGAAAGGTTTTTCCGGTTGATTTCCCTCCCCCTCTTTTTTTGAAATTGTTGTTAAAAACTACGAATTATGAAAGATTTGACATTGGAAACATCAAATGTCTTTCGTATTGATTAATCCTCAAAAGTTTTTGCACATTTCTCCGGCAGCTGATATTTAGAAGTCACATAGAACTGCATGTTCTGGTTCTCTTTTCTTGATGTAGCATTATAACCTACATTCTTTAACTAATTCAAATACTTGAATTTAATGTAGCATACGAGACATTCGGACTACAGTAACTCAATCTTGCATATGTAACCTAACATAGCATTTAAATAAACTGTATGAAAACACATTCACCAATGATTTGTTTTTGAGCAAGTTATTACCCTTTTTGTTAAAATATCTCTTTTTATGACAGTTAGTATGCTACAATATATTATCTAATTCTTGTTCTGTACAGACCCATGATCCATCAAGAATCATATTTGTCTTCTTGAAGGAAAAAATAATTGATCTTTTATTTATCAAATCTCTATAGTCATAAAACATTTTCTGATAAATTTCAATTAGAGCAACTTAAGGGATGTTTGTTTTCTTTGATACTTTTTATTTTATCGAAAAGATAGTGGTCTAAAAGTTATGTCCACCAATAAGACCAATTTTCTCCCTGACACATTAATTCCTGATCTTTTATCTATAGTCAATTGTCAGTTGGACACTAATGCATCTAGTAAGATATTAAGTAGAGGGAAGAGCGAGGATTTCATCTCGTTGATAAATAATAATAAAAGGTAAAGGGTTAAATCTTTGTTATCTAGAAAATAATTCGAAATTCCTTTAAATCTTTCAATTAATTTCGTAATGTTCATCTTATGAGTTTTCTTTTAATTTTTCCCCTCATAAAGGGAAAAATTATTTTCAGGAATCCCAAAAATCGTGTGACAACAGAAAAACTCTAGATTCAGATTTCTGATATTTAATGTAAATAAAACAACTGTATTATTAAATAAATGATTTTTCACTGAAAGATGAAATGTTGACGAGATTCAACATGTTTTGACAAGGCAGAAACATGGCTCGAAGATCGTATTTGGATTCAAAAATGATCATATACATACTGGCTAAAAAATGCTGTATGAGACATTATTTTTTGTACATTATGAGGTAATGTATAATATGACACCCTTTCTTTTAAGGATTTGCCAATTTAATTTCACATTTAAACAATTTTTAACTTTATAATAATAATAATAAATTTTCAATTTTTAAAGAAACGTTTTATTTATTTTTAACATAATATAATATCATGGAAAAATGCATTTTAATAATAAATTTTTTTTAAATCAACGAAAAATTTTAATTAATGATTTTGTTATTATATATTACATATATATATAAGCATTTAAGTGTTATGAGCAATTAAAGCAATAATAAGCTTCAAACGTCAGAAATCATATTTAACCAAATAGCATCAGTAAATAATGCAAAAGAAATTATTTTCTTAGCATTCATCACTCATACGCAGGAGTTCAAAAAGTAAAAGTACTAATGGTGTTCGCGGTCTTGCGAAACGTCAGTTTTGTAGTTTGTCTTAGTATTTTGTAATGGAGTATATATACTCTCTTTCTGCGCCACCCATAACTTTTTCAAAGAGAAAGCGAAACATTTATATGACGACCAATCCTGCTGGTTGGTCTTTATATACAATCGCAGACGGACCAATAGTTGAATTTCATTCGAAATTTCTTTCGAACTCAAAGAAGTCACAAACTTAGAATTTCAAAATCTCGAGTCAATACTGTCTCGTTGCATAATATTCGCAAGAGACAGTGAAAAGTACAACAAATTAAATTTAATTAAACTCGTATACATAACACCACATCATTCTTAAATACAGTAACGTGACTAATTTTAAAAACTTAACTTTGACGCATACAGATTAATTCTACCAATAGAAATAGTTTTCACGCCAGAACATAAATTTCTGCGGCTTTAATCGGCAGTCAGCTGTCAACCGGACACTAATGTATCTTGCAACGCCGTGAGGAATGGGAAGATTGAAGCATGAACTCTTTCACACGGAATCGCACAACAAAGGACCGGCCTTCCATTGTTCGAAGAAGAACAACTCGAGACTCATTAAGAGCATTCCATTAACCTCGTTAAGGGTGGGTATTCGTTCATCTCGGGATTGTTTCATCTGCTTCCCTCCCCCCACAGGCAGTGTAACTTTTCTGAAACCAGGAAAGGTGAATTACAACACAGACGACTTAGAATCAGATTAATCTATTACATTCTCGGATACGATGTATATAAAAGTAAAATGTCTATCGCTTGAATGAGTGATTTTCATCCTTTAAACATCGTTGGGTCGAGTACCTCATTTTTAATAATTTTGTTTTAGTTTATGAACACCATAACTCATGAAACTGCACTAGCTAGATGTTCGAAATTCGTCAAGTAGTTCTTAAATCAATATTGTAGGTTTCTATCAAATTTTTAAAGAAATCCAACTAACAATTTTATCTTCCGTCAGTCAAAGTCAACTACAAAACTTTAAAAAAATCTAAAAGTATAAAATTTGGCTAACCAGTTTGATTAAAGTATCAGAAATTTTGAGCCATTTAAAATTTTGAATCAAATCTTTTAACGGGTGAGTCATTTATTGGTATGCATATTCTTATGTATATAAATGCAAAAACTCAAAAAAATTAATTACGATAAATAAAATTTAGTATGCTATCGGGTTTCTAAAATTATAGTTCCATGTAAAGTTTTAACTTTAACACTTCAGTGAAGAAAACGCTTCCAACATGTATACTAGGCTGTCTTCTATTTATTACGAAACATAAAACACTCATGTCTGTCCACCTGTGTTTGTTCAGACTCAGCAACTAACGAATTATACGCAGATGATGAGACTGAGTAACTAATGAATTATACGCAGATGATAAGACTGAATAAGTAATGAATTACATGCAGATGATGAGACGCAGTAACTGATTTGTTTTGAATATTATTAGAATTTCAAATCTGTTTAAATCTATACTAGATACTATAATTAGTTTAACAGTCTATTCACATAAATGGGAATGTTATGTAATGTCACCAAATGTTGGCATAAGATTTATTTTGAAGCTAGATCACATAATGCTTTTATTATGAAAACTGTATTAATTTTACTACACATATTGTTCATTCGATGTAAATGTTATTGTTTATCTTGCGCAAACGACGTTAATGTCGTAATATATTTCGGGTATAATCAATGTTAATGTTAACTTATCATATTTTTTCTACGTGTTCGATTCTTTCAATTCATTCTTTTTTCAATGTTGATAATCCGCATTTTTTGTCATGTGTAAAAAATGCCGATGCTAATTCAATATTTTTTTGATATGTTAGCAATGCTGATGTCATCACATTTTTTTGTCATACGTAAAGGTGGGACAAGGCGTGCCATTGTCGCGATGAAAGTGCTAACGTTTCCTAAAAACTAAAATATTGAAATAAGATCATATATATTTACAATTCTCAAATCAGTCCGAAATTTTATTTTCTGATTACAAATTTCTTGAAATATAACCTTTTGGTTATTGATCTTCCCTTACCTTTAAACTAAAAAATAATCTTTTTTTTTAAAAAAAAACTCCGAAAATTCATGTTTATAAAATAATTTATTCTGATGGCAGAAACTGTAGACGAAAATTAGAATCGACAACAAACTGTTTAAAAAAATAAAACTTAAAAAGTTGTTCAATAATAGAAAAGTAAAATAGAATTTGAAAGAAAGATGCTCTTTTTTCCAAACATTTGCCAAACTGGTTATTGCATATTGATTACCTTCTATAACGTATTTTTCAAATGGAAACATGTTGAAAATTCAACAGTTTTTCCAGAAGTTAATTTTTTTTCCTTTAGAGTTTCAGTCTTTATCAATGACATGTTTGTTATATTTTGAAAATAACAAAAGACAACAAATGTATGATGTTCCATACTCATAGAACAGCAACTATTGCCGATCGATATTGCCTTCCTTCGACAGGAAAAAAAAATCAGTTTTTGAAAAACCTGAATTGAGAACCCGAATTGGATTTGTGACTTTTTTGTTACCTGATAAATGTAATCGATACTGTAAGCTTAATTGTGTTTTGTACTTCACAAGAAAAACGGGCATTATTGAATTAAAATAATTTTGATAATTTTATTTCGTAACAATTTCTGATTTTTAATCAAACACAGAGTTTAAATTGTGGCAACTCGTATATAGAATTATTAGATATTAATTTGCTTGATTTTATGACAAAAAACGCATATTTTGGAATATACGGCCCATAACAAAGTCTTCATGTAGTTGCTGCGCCAAAACGCTTGAAGATACTAGATAATATACTCGGAGTTAAAATCCTGCAACATTTTTAATACAAAAACTATTTCAGTAAAATATTGTTGAAAAATAAAATCCTATTACCATCTAAAAATTTTTATCATCTGCTTTTATTTCAATTTCGAATATCAACTGAACCAAAGGATTTTCATAAACACTGATATTTATTTTCATTATAAGTTATTTATATTTGTTATTAAGGATTGCACATTTTTTCACAAATGCTGAAATATAAAAGTTGTCTTCATATGAGTGACTGAGTTTAGAAAATTGTTAAATTATTATGTTAAGATCGATAAACACATTGTTAAAAGACGTACCAAAAATTAAGACATATTTCAAAATAATATTTCATAAATTTGCAATAACATTTTATAAATTTTCAATGATACATTTAAATAAAAAGGTATTTCAAAAAATTTAGATAGAGTAATTTAAAGAGTAAAATAGAGTTAAATGATTGTTAATTTCTAATTGGTTGAATATTTAACTAATTCTTAAACATTGCAGTAATCTTTTTTCTGTACCAAGTATTAAAAGTTTGGTTGAATTTGCATTTTTGGTTGCAGATACGGAACATGCATAAATGCATACATCCACAATGTCTTATTTATACTTAACTCTTTGAAGTCGCTTGTCTACTCTCAGCCTCCAAAGCAATTTTACTGTTCCGTTCCTATATCAGCCATCAGCAACCACAACAAAGAAATAAATTAAACCTGCATCACATTCGTCATATCTTAACCTCTGTTAAGAATATATCAGTTTGCACTTTCTATGAAAGAACAGAAAGGGTTAATTAGCTTATTCATGGTGATTCTACCACTTAGTGGTAAGGAAACTAATAGAATCGTCTCTGACTCGCTACGAAAAATCAAGGATGGAATTATTGACTCCAAACGAATTATTTTGAAGGCAGTTGTCATAGAAAACAGGACTCCACAATTGAGACTGCTTTGAAAGATATCACACGATGGCGAATTATAAACTGTAATCTTTACAATAAAACATTAAATTAAAACATTATTGTGCTTACAGTACCGAAGTTTACAAAAGAATGAGAATGTGTAAATTGTATTTTTCCTTCATAGTCTTGCATACTATGTACAACTCGCTAAATGTTAATTAATTCCGATCAACATCTAATACGACCGCAAATAGTTAAAGCAGTTTTTTAAGCTCTTGTATTTGTCCCTTTCTATCCAGCAAAAAAAAAAGGAATATTTTTCCAAGCAATTTTATTCAAAGAACTGATTTAGATATTCTGATGATCAGATGTTTGGTATTTTACTGTTAAGAATTCTATTTTGTAGCTAAAACCCTCTATGAAAATAAATTCTTTCGCAGAATTTCTAAGCTTAATATTAAAAGTGAATGCAAAGTGCTAACAATTTTCTCACAATTTTATGTCACTATTCTTTATAAAAAAATATGGTAAACAATATAAAAGTCACGAATTTATTGCGATGTAAGTTAGTCAAACATTTTGCAACAGAAAAGTATGAAATTTTTTTTTGACTTAAAATTGTTTTGCAATTAAATTTAGATCGAAAATTTAATTAAATTTTGGACGAACGAATGAAAAATACTCATGATAAAATTGACACAAATATTTAATTTCACATTTTAGATTTTTTTCAAATAATATTCGAACTCTCTGTCGTTGAACTCGAAAAATTCTAGTTTTTCCCGAAATGTATTCCTTTTCGATATTTTTCTTTTCCTCAGACGCCACAAATATGCCAACCTTCAGGGTTTCGAGCATTCCTTTTACATTCATATCGGAAGAGGATTTCCCGGATATTCTTTTACTTATTTATTTTTTATTATTGATTTCTTTCTGTATGTTTCTTTCTTTTCTTTTCTTTTTTTTCATCTTTTTCAAGTTAAAAAATGAGATATCCACTGAGAAATTTTTCTAGGATCTCCTGCTGTCAGATAGGAAAAGAACTTATGAGTTTTATTTTCTGAAAATCAATTCATAATAAAGAAGAAAATGTTTTTCTTCGAAAGCTTTGAAATAATATACATGGCGATACAAAATAACTGCGAATTTTTAAAAAATAACAAAACAGCAGTGCAAGTAAAAATTACACAATTTATTATAAAAAGAGATTTTTGAATATTCTTGAGAGTGCTGTTTTAAAAACACACACATATTATATATATATATATATATATATATATACACATACAGAGAGAGAGAGAGAATTCTCGCGATTGTTCCAAACCGGTTTTAAGTAGTTAATGATTTAAACTAATTAAGACAGAATAAGTAATATTGTTCTCATACGATAACTTGAAATTTGCGACCGATTCCTTTTCGACAGATAGAACTCCTTTTTAATTTTTTTTATTTGCCAACTAATGTTATTATCTAATCCTTGTTAATAGGATAATAGTTGTACGGTTATATAAGAAGAAAGGTTTCGGATCGTGATTTACAGTTGAAATGCTTCGATTTTAAATATTAAGTTTTGATGTGGGTTTAGCATTTTCACTGAATTTATCGAGTCATCCTTGGTGACTGACTTGGTGACATCCTTACTCAACCAATTAAATCAAAAATTTGATACAAAAGTTAATTTGTTTTCTCCAAATTCCTTACAAAATTTGTTATACATTTAAGTATCTGGGTTTTTGAAGTATTATGTTTGATTCTGAAAATAGATTGACAATAGGCAACCCTTGGTTGGATTTAGCTCAAAATTAAACAGGTGTCTACTTTAAAGATGATGAATTCTGTATTCTGAATTTTATCTATTTAGCTCACTTAGTTTTATAATTATTATGTTACATGATATTCGAATAGTCGGAAAAACTTAGCCTGAACAGACTTTATTCAAAGTTTTATAGAAATAATTAAATTTGATGTTAAAACAGCGTACCAAATTTCAACCGCCTGATTCAAAGTGTTTTTGATTTATCTTTGTCACATACAAACAGAACGGACATTTTTCTTAAAATGGGTTTTTCAAACTCAAAGAGATCCAAAATGTGAAGATTTGTCAAAATCTCAAGTTTCGATATTTTGAGAATTACTATACTTTTACCAGGCTACATATACAAGAGAAAGTAAAAACGGAAACTGATGTAGAACTTAAATACTTTACTTAAAGTAGTTACTAAAATATTTGATTATTTCAAGTCCAACATTGTGACAAATTTATTAATTAAATTTCAGTATTTATTGGAAAAAGCAAAGTTTATATATATATATAGTGTCTTTTGTAAAAAGCAGTTACACACGCCATCACAGTATCCCAACATCATTATCACTGAATTTTATATATTGTGGACCACACTCAAAATAGCGGTCCAAAATACAAAATTAAAAGCAAAATCCATTTAAAACAAGTGTTGCAAGAAGAATAGGGTTAAAATGTCTTCAAATACCACCAAAACTTGGTCAAATCGGTTCCACGAAGTTTAGAGGCAATTATAAAAGCCAAAAGACATGCAGTTAAATATTGACAATTTCTTTGTTTCCAAGATATTAAAAAAATTTCATTGGTATATTCTCAATTTTTGAGACAAAAATCTGCTTATGTCTATTTAAAATGATTCTGAAACTTTTCAATTTAGAATTTTTTTTAATTATTCTTTATATTTACTTTATATTAATTCGTTTTTTATGTGTAAAAATAAAAATACGTCTACACTTCTTGGTAATATGTTATTTATATTGAAAGTTTGATTTACCAAGTTGTACTCTCAATTGTTTGAGCCACTGTATTTATAAATTCATGTAAAAGCTCTTTTGTATACAATTATGATTAAATTACATAAAATTCTTTATTTTTCATTAAGATAAAAATATCGTTTGCAACAAAAGTTTTTTTTATCTTTTAGTTTTTCCAAATAAAACTATAAATAGCGTCAAACAGTTTTAATAATCAAAATTTTTAATACAAATTATTAATATTTATAGCGAATAATATTTTATTGGTGTTTATAAAAATTAATATTTATAAAGAATAGAATGATAACAATAAACTTTAGGAGAGGCAGATGACAGGCAAATAAATACAATGATTGAAATTGTATAATATCCACATCCAATTGAAATGACAGCAATTAAAATAAAATAACTTTTCCCGTAATGGAAGCATAGTAGTATTTATTGTTGTCAAATCTGCAATAAATCCTTCCAAACGATTTATAATATAATCTGAAAACTATTCCGTAGTTTTGATTTCTAAAGAGTACAAATTATTTATGAATCTCAGAGGCAATATAGCTTCGAAGTATGAAATATAGTTTTATTACATTTCTCATTCTGTATATAACTGCAATAAAATTAATAACGATACTAAATTGATAATGATACTGAAATATATCTGCAGTCTTATAAAAGTAAGTTTGTCTTTCAAATTGCTATTGGGGCTGTTTAAAGAGTCTATAAAACAGTAAATATCGATATAAATTAGATTTAAAAGCACTTAACAGCTGGATTATGAATCTGGGGTCCTGTCTTTCATAATAAATCTTGCGAATATTTTCGCAAAATCAGAGAATTGATGTGCCCATAAACATACGAATATTGAGTCGATTTGAACTGGCTATTCAGGTTATATATCTGTTTCAACAATTAATGCAAGCTGAAACCTAATTTGAAATAAATTTTACCAATTTAATTAGAATTTATCTTGTTATCAATCTGTTTAAATATTTTCATCATGACATTTAAAAATGATTGCTCTATAAAATAAGTCAGATTTTTAATAAGTAACATAAAGAAGAATGTCATCAAGATATTGTGACTGAATATTTTGCCGATTGAAATACTTTCTGCATCAATACTTAGTATATATGTATATACTTAGTAGTCAAATGTCATTTTTCTTTAACTTATTAAATAAGCTATTCTTGTAACGTAGTGAACATGAAAGGTGCTTGGTAAGCCACTGAGTATTTATTTCTGTTTTCCACTTCAAGTTGTTGAAATCTTTTAGTTCTTTTTTCATGCAATAAACTTCAAATGACAGAGGTCACTACAAAAAGTATTCATTGTATGAAATTACTTAAAATAATACCGAGAAACAGATAAATTTTACAAAGCTATTTTTATTATTATTTTCTTCTTTTTAATCATTATTCAAATTAAGATTAAGAGTATTGTACTTTATACTTAAGTATCAAAATTGCATATTGTTGAGGGAAATATAAAACTTAACAAATAACTGATAATAATGCTTTACTTTACCGGAATACTCAGCAGGAATAGCAAAAACATAGCTGGCATATATACAAAAAAAGACTTATAGTAAACAGCATTTAAATACTGTTAAACAATCGTAGTTTCACAAAGCGCACAGAAACCCATCAGAAGATTAATCTTCTAAAGAGAACCTGCTCCCAACTACTTGTTTCAATTCAATTCAATTCCCTTTCCTACTTAAATTGGCAGGCTGATGTCATTTCCGAGTTCTTTATAATCACTAAACGGCATCAAATGTTCTACAGTAAATCCTGGAACTCGAATCATAATAGAGCAATCGACAAGATTCTTGAATATTCCGGGTTATTTTATTTTAATTGCCAAAGTTACCAATGGGCGCAAACTCTAATTCCATGCCGAATTCGAGGCATAGCATCCTTTAAAACTATATGCAAAATTCTCCTCCTTACTAAGAAACTGCGGAGGGTATCAATACCCCAAAATTGTAACAATGTTGTTACAAAATAGCAAAAAACAGATCAATCCTCAAATATATCAATTTTCTTTTCACACTCTTTTGAATTATTTGTGGACACTTTTCTCGTCTTTCATATTTCAAAACATTGCTCCTTTGATATCCTGTCGAGACAAAAAAAAAAGACTTTTCTATGTGTGGATGGTGGAATTTACATTGTATCCACATTTATATTGTATTCATCATCCACGTCCATCGACATAATTCCTCCTAACAAATATTATCAAACCTTCCAATGATTTTTTTAAATAATTGCCAGGTGATGCCACTTGTTTCACATCAATTTTTCTCAAAAACCAATCAATTCATCTCCAAATGCGACCTAAGAATATCTAAACAGTGTATAAGTAACCTATATACACAAAAATATATAATTTTCGTTGTATTACATCAAATAGATTGCAAAATTTTATCTCCGCAATCAGATAAAAACATTAATATCCCAAAACTGGAAATTCAAGAAGTTTTATAAAAGCATTCAGTAAATATTAAGGACAACTTCTACAGTGAGACATTGCAAAACATTTCTTTGAATTTAGAATTCCCTCTTCATTAACTAAAAATAAACATTACCCCTTTTCCCCCTAGAAAACTATAAAAAAGCGCAAGTAGAGTAGTGGAGTATTTTTGTTTAAGTTCAAGCTGAAGTTTTATGAAGACTTTTTATTTTTGAGTCTGAAAGAATATTTTAGTTTAGAATATTTTGGCATAGTCTTTCAAGCAAATAAAAATTCATACTGCATCTTTTTTTAAAATATTTTATTTGTACATTTTTTACTCAATTGTTGCATCTATCAACATTTTTTACTCAATTGTTGCAACTATTTACATTTTGAAAAGAATAGCGGGTTTGTTTTCAAGGACTAAAATAATCTGAAAAAATTCTTCGAACGAAATGTCGAAATAAATTCATTCTTTCTAAGAAAATCATTGCATTTTATTTTATGTTAAAGCAGACCTTTTTATAACATTTGAATAGTAAAAAATAGCATTAGTTTTCTTAATAAAGTTTTTAATTGACCCAAACTTGCATTTGTATAAAGCAAAGCAAAGTTAGCTGAATATCTTCATTTTACAATGCTATTTTAGATATACCGAATAAACCTGACCTGCGCTTAATTTCTAAGCTAAATAATGGAGATAAACAACTTAGCTCTATGTTGAATAACATGATTAAATTGAGGCTAACGCCTCAGAGCTTAGATATTTCTGGTTGAAATGAAGTAGATCAAAGTAATTTGATGGTAAGGATTTCGTAATATCATAAAAATAACTTATAGTATTATGAGCAGTCATTTTATGAAGTACGTGAAAGGCGAATATATATAAATGTTAAAAAATGCATTAAACAAAGAAACACTATTATGACATCAGCATTATAGACAAATACATCTGTGTTTTAATCTTTTGTAATATATAATCATGCGCAAACTATGCCAAAAATAAAAATGACCAACTTCACAGATTAATCGATAAAATAAAGTTGTAAAAAATCTGATCAATGATAGAAAATAATTTTGGTCACTCCCGTAGTCTTTTTCCGCATTAATCATCAACTTTATGATAACGGAACATTTCATTGCTACTTTTAATTATTGAGAGGAATTCTAAGTTACATTAACGTTTAACTATTACTAAATAATTCAGTAAGGTGACAGCCATTACGGAATTAAACATAATCAGAGCGCGACTGGAATTGGAATATTAGTTTTCAATTCTATGCTTGTCGCTCAACCTATTAAGTTTTGTCGCATCTTTTAATTACGTTAGACAAGTAGAAAATAGAATTGAAATTTTGTCATTAATTAACAAGCTGCTGCAAATAGCGGCTGAAGTAATCTGATTTTTGTCGATATGGGGACAAATGACGGCTTTTTCAGAACGGCTATATTCTTTTTAGCCATACGTAAACAAATGGTGGCTATTGTCCTACTTTTGGCAGTATGTAGGCAAATTGTAGTTATTGTAGTGCGATATTTGGTGATATGTTGAAATGACAACTATAATCGTTCTGCATACACCTGACGTTCAATTACATATGGCAATCATAAACAAATGAAAAAATGCTTTTCTGAGTACGGTCTTCAATTTAAAAGTGTGGGACAACGTGTTAATCTGAATTATTCTTTTGAACATAATACGATTAAGTCCAAAACTTTAGTTCACAACAAAAGCCAAAAGCTTTTAAAATAAAAGACATAAGTGCTCAGTACATTTATGGGTCCAAAATTTGTTGCATATATTACATTATCACATTTTTATGCATCTTCACTAAAATCAAAAAGCGGTGGATAAAATTCTCAGAATTTCTAAACGTTTTTGAAGCTATTTCTGAAAACATGAGAATTTTATCAGTAAGACAGATTTGAGTCTATCAATGTAATTGGATATTTCGACATAATTCTGACAATTCAGGTGATAATTAAAATGATAATGAGACATCAAAGAGCCTTTGAAAATAGTAAAAACGCTCAAGTATGAAAACTAGCATGTGTAGTAGCCCCAATGTTTTACATACTCTCTAATAAACTTGTCATGGCCAGAGAACGCCCAATATGGCACAGATATATGTCATGTTTCTTTGTCGATTAATACCTGACATGCCATTAAACGAAATGCGTTTGGGACCCATTTTTCTCCATCAATTGAAGCACAAATTTGGCACAAAACTGAACATGAAGGCACAAAATGCCATACCAAATTCAATACTTTTAAGTCATCCCCTTTTTGAATTATTGCGATTATTTGTTTTCTAAAGTACAGATCGACAGACAGTCAATTAGTCGTTGGATTTGGTTCCAAATTTGACAGATGTTTAATCTATAGATATTAAATCTTTGTACCGAATTTTGTCTGACTAGTTCGAGTTGTTTTATAATTATCGTGCTTATATTCCATCAACAAGATAGACCAACTTCCTCTAAACACAGTTTACACAAAATTTGACAGAAAATTGCAAATTTGTTATAAAGACCATATACTAAATTTTATCTGTCTTTTTAAGGCATTTTTTAAATTAACACTTTCACAGAAAGACTGAGAAACTGACGTTTTTAATGTGTTTTTCGAACTCAAGGTGGTCTAAAATGTGCATTTTAATTCAATTTTGGTTCAGTTATATTTACGTCGCTTTTTAAAACAACACTAGGGTTATTTTAGGACAGAATAGTAATTTTGAACCGCTTCCAAATGGCGAGAATGTTTGAGATATCACACCACACTAGTGGGTAGACGTTTGATCTCAACGGATTTAACGTGCATCATACACGCTTACTCGGAGGAAATCGGGTCCCGAACTTGAAACCATCCAGTTCCGAAGTAGAAACCTTACCACTAAGCCACCCCTAAAATCTTCAGTTCAAAACTTTTAACGATTACTATACTTTCTGAATAACATGTAAAAGTAATAGTAAAAAGTCAAAGCAAGAAAACTATGATTTGTTATCTGCTTTAAAAACGAATCATTTTCATTAAACGATCATTATTGTGTTTTGTACCCATTTATCTGTATATCTAATGAAACATTTTCCCTTTCGAAATTAGTACTTGCGCTTTTAAAAATTGCTACTGATTTAAATTAATGGAAAACAACTTAAAAGTTTCTGCTGATTGGCAAATATTCGATTGCTTTTTCTAAATCCTTATTTAATTAAGGCTTGGAAAAAGTCAATTTGTTTTCGAATAAACAAAATAAAAAAATAATGGAAACCGATCGCCTAGCTAAGATTAAATTTATTTCAGAAGAGAAAGCAAATGTTCTTCTATTTCGATCCAGCTCGTAATGCATTTGTTTCTCGACGATCCTAAATTCAAGATCCGTTTATCTTTCTGAAAGAGAAAGAGCATGCATGCGACGTAATTCTGAATTTGTTAGATTAGAGGAATTTTTTTAAAAAACATCTCAATAGTTTAAAATCATTTTTTTACAAAAACGCCAAACAGTTTTTCCAACTAAAGTTTTTTTTGGTTAATCAATTTTTTACATTAAATTTCCATCACTTAACTTACTTAAAAAATTGCTAATGTTCATTGTCAAAAAAAATTCTAGAAATATTCACAATATTATAATCCAGACAAAAAAATTTAATTGATTAATCTATTTTTATTCTATGAAATAAAGTTACTGAATTCATTTTAATTTTAATATTGTTTAAGAAGACGGATGAACTCAAATCTAATGAAATTAAATACAAGAAGGTATTCGTAAAAATAATTAAATTCTGAAAATGGGGACTACCAATAAATACCACCAGTCCTCAGATATTTATTTTCATTTATCTTCATATCAGAGTTGTGTTGCTTTGCATAAAAAATACTTTTTTAATCGATTGAACTTATGATTAAGCTGAAACTTTGAATATTTTTAACCGATTAAAACTAAATTTTTCTCAAATTTACTTTTTTAATCACCATTAACCAAAGTTCATTTACTTAAAACTTTACTTTTAAGTTAATCAGAATCAAATTGTCCAGATTTACAGACAAATATACAGTTCTTTGACAATTTGGCTCAAATTTGGATAGGGATATGCATTAAAGATGTTCAAATTATTTAACAAATTTCATTCATCGTTGTAGGTTACATACTCTTAGATATTCAATATCTTTACAAATTTGCTTCAAAATTTGATAGGGATGTGCATTGCCGATGCATATAACGAATAAACATATTACCAATCACCTACAGGTTACAAAAAATTTATGAATTAAAATCGATGTGTATTTTTTGTTACTTTTATGTATATGCGAAATTAGATATCAAAAAAACTGTCAACCAAATGACAGATTTATTTAAAAATTGGATACAAATCTATATTTAAGATTGCTAATCTAAACATCAAATTTTATTAACCTAGCTTTTGTCTTTTTATAGCTATCGTATATAATTGATTTCAAACAGAGATAGTTAAATTTCCTGTAAATGTATTTTGTTTAAAATTTGATGGAACTATACAAGGTTACAACAAATTTAAGGTAAACATTTCATCCATCTAGTTAAAACTTATTTCGTGTTATTGAGTTCACATTTAGAATTATACTAGATCTGGTTTAAAATTTGAATCAAATTTACAATTATAATAATAATGCTACAAACAGAATTTCATCCATTCACATTTTTCGTTTTTTAACAAAAGTGACCCATTCAAATACACAGATATAACTTCAAAAATGGGCTTTATGAATATGGATGAATTTATACAGTTCATTTAAACAGCATTTAAACTTAAAAAATAAATAGCCAAAAAAAATTTTTATTTTCATGAATTGTATCGTGTTATATCTAATAACTCACATTTTAAAAAGAAATTAATAAAATGGAAAGAAATATTTATTTTCAGCTTCGCCTTTGTGTTATATAATTAACTGAAATTTCAAAAGAAAAGACTTTCAAAAATAATGAGCTTTCACTTACTTGCAGTCATATTTATTTTCTTTCTTTTTGCGATGGCATAATCCCCACAGATAAAGGAAATTAATTTTTGTTTCATTTATGAAAACGTTTAAAAAAGAGTTCATAGACATAATTAATATCGTCTTTATTCTTTATTTCCAGAAATAAGGCCATTTTAATTAACATTCATAGCAAAAATATTATAATTTTTATGATTTTTTCTCCTTTTCTTTGGAAGTGGAATAATTATTTACTTTTTGGAAAAAGATAAATTGCATAAAGCAGTTTCATATGACTTTAATTGTAAATTTAAATGCTACCCCTATAGGTTTTTGTTGAAAACATTCTGTAATATATTTTATAATTAAAGAAAATATTCACCGAAAACTATCCGTCAGAATTTCCGTAATTTTAATGAAGAGATTTGTCATATTACTGATTGACCTTATTCGCAAGCTTTAATTTCTTTCTAAAAATAGAAATTAACATATAAATTGCATATGCTTCTAATATTATATCAAAATATTACACTCATGCCCATAAATGAAGGATAAATCTGAATAGCACAGAAATCAATATCTGAAGTACAATTTTCTGTTGTAGAGTTATCACAAGTATCTTTCAGAACAATATGCAAATTACAGGATGCCGCCAGGTATGTCACAATGGCGAGAATTCAAGACAGAAGTATATAAGGAATGATGGCATAGAAGTAAATTGTTCACGATCGTCCTGTAAACCGTTCAGTGCCATAACTGAATAGTTATGACAGAGGACGTACGTAAGTGAATTTTTACGTTGTAGAATAATCGGTCATTTAGAATATGGCCTACTCAAATAGCGGTATCCGAGGAACTTCGAATAACCCAAAGTGTCATATCTCGGCTTTGGCAACGATTCCAAGATACTAGAAATATCAGTAGATTGTAACAGCACAGATTGCCTCCCCCCCCCCATGTTATAACGCCGAATTGTGACCGGTATTTGGCAATAACTGCCAAAAGAAACAGAAGACGCACAGCATCAGACCTAAATCATCAGCTTTGTTCAGTCATGATGATGACAGTTTCAAGGCTACCTGTGTAGAGACAATTGAGCTATATTTGTCTGTATGTTCCCAAGCCTGTCAGATGTGTTCCGATCGCGACAACTCACGGTCACCAGCGATTAACCTGGAGTAGAAAACATGCAATGTGGTCATCATCAAAGTAGACTAGTGTGGTTTTTTCCGACAAGTACAGGTTTATACTGCAATCTGATTCACGTCAGTTTTTCAACATCATTGAACGACACCGCTTCCGGTTTTCAGGACTGCTCGTTTGAGGTAAAATTTTGCTGGACTCCAGAAGATATATGCATGTTCAAAGCGGAACCATCAGAGGCCAGATTTATTAAGGCATCCTTCTAAACAACATGTACGTTTGTTTAGGAGTGCCACTGGCTCGGAATTTGTGTTTATGGACGAGGATTCCGCCTATTCTCACTATGAAAACATCGCTTAATCTAAAGATATCAATCGTATGGAACAGACTCGGCTGACTTGAATCCGATAGAGCACGTGTGGGATTTGTTTTTCAGATGATTCGCTGCTATCAACCACCTCCTACATGTCAACTGGAACATTAAAGGACATTGCTCTTCGAATGGAGTGATATTATTCAAAATCAACTCGATAATTTGATACTCAGCATGAATAAGCATAGTACGAACTGCTTTTCATTTTCTAGGAGATATGCACTGTTAAACCATTATACCAGCCATTCAAAGCTCAGTTTTTATAAGAGGGATATTTCAGCGAGCAAAAATCATAGTTTCTATGAATGGTAGGATATATTTACCATATTTTTTGTTCTTCAACTTTTGTTTAATAAATGTTCATTATGAATAAGTCACATTTATATCGTTTCTGAACCATCTTTTGCCATAATTGGCAGTATACTTAATTTGGGGACATTTAGTGTATTTATGTTATAGTTAAGAATTTAGAATACTGGTTGCATTGTTATTGATGATTGTTCTCCGATAACTCAAAAAATTCAACTATACCTACTCCAGCTTTAAGAATTATTTTAATTTTAATCATTCTTATATTCCTGAGTGAATACTTTATTATGTTAATTTAATAACATCTTCTTTATTAGAATTTCTTTTATAGTACAGGTTTTTTTTTCTCTTTCGACTATCAACTTAAAGGAGAGAAATGCTTAGAAATCTTAAAGTTTTTAATAGCATTAAAATATGTGATGATGTACTGAAAAAAATACATTATATAAAATCTATACAAATCATCAAACCTATAAAGAATTCAACTCGATCTTACAAATGTGACGAAATTTTATCAGTGGTTGAATGTATTTAAGAAAGACCTTTTGTGGGATGCTAGTTTATACTATATATATATATTATTATTCGTTACTCTAGGGTATAAACCACTTTGGTATAAGATATTGAATATACAAAATCCTTTTATCGAATGAAATGCCTTTCAATTAAAAGAATTATTCATTGAACCAAGCGATTTTTATCCTCCTTAATTTCTTAAGATTTGTAATGGAAGTACTTCAAATATTTTTCAATGGCATTGAAATAAGAAGTTAATATTTTGTGACAATTAGTTAATTAGTCAGTATTGCATTAATGAAATAAAGTAAGAAAACTTATAATTGTTCCTAACATGAATCGTTAATCTTCTACTTTTAAACTTTTTTTTCTCCCAGAATTCTACAAATGCAATTTTTGTCTCTTAATAACTTCATTGCAAAGTATTTTTTAATTTTAATTTTTATAGGCATATATCTCATAAAATTATAGATGTTTTAAACCATTCTGTTTTACCGTTCTATTTGCATCACTAATTCCCTGTCAGTTTTCACAATACTTACATATTACACATTACTACTCACAATACTATGCATTAAAGAGCAAGGGATTAAGTGGCTTTTACAAGCATATGATAAAAAAAGAATAGAATTTTGTAATGTTAGCACATCCTGTTGCATTTTATTGTATAATGTTCATATTTTTAATATATCAGACAAATATAGAATGTGAATTCATAAAATATATTGATTCTTTTTTTTATTTTCCCGTTTTGGCATAATCAATTCTAAAAAAATACTATGATACTTTGAAATTGGATTTTTTATCGGTATTTTATCAATAAAATACTGATAAATGTTAAATATTTTTGGAAAGATATTTTAAAAAGTTTTTGCATTTCAATTCAATTTAACGTTCTTATGCATAGTTAAATTCAATATTTGAGGTTCGAATCCCTTATTTTAATTAAAAAAATTAGTTTCGATATACATTAAAAACACAGTTTTATGTTTTGCATACACAAATTCTATAGAAAAAAACTTCACAAATGAATTTTATAATAGAAATATAAGACATTGCCAAAGCCCAATAACATTATTTTAAAGCTAAATATTTGTCATAACTTTAATGATATTAGTTTTAAATAATAAATATTCACCATTTAAAATTATGTATTTTATGTTAAGAAAAAAATGTATCCATATAACAACGAGAAGCTATATTCATTTTACTTCATTAATCTTTGCTGAAATACTTTAAAAAAGAAAAAAAAATGTGAAAAGTCCATTAGAAGTAATAGACCTTTCACGAAATAAAAATGCGAAGAAATCTTTCATATCTTACGTAATTTTGATGAAGTAATGGAAACAATCATTTGAATTTGTATTTTTCATATAATGAGTTACCATAATATAGTAGTAGTTTATTAAGAATGCTTAAAAAGTTCGTTCAACATTTTTCTCACTTTCAATAAATAAAAATTATCTCGCTAAATTTTATCGTTTTCTAAGAAATAAATGTTTTTTTTTTTGTATTTATAAATTAAATCAACAAAAGAGAATGAGAAATCGTCTGATTTGAATGAGAAACTATTCTTTAAAGTTTCATTCTTCGATTCTTGTATTGTTATCATTATTGTTAATTATGATGGAACTTGAAAATATTCTTTGCTCATTACAGAAGATAATTTAAAATAAGTAAAGCTACTTTATTATTAAATTGCAGACAAAAAAAAGTCTATAATAATAAAGTAGGTTCTTAAATATTACATATAATAAAGGTTCTTGGATATTGTTTTTAATTTTTAAAGACTATTTGGTAATAAATATTTTTTAACCTATACTTATAATAAAGCTGAATGTGCGTGTTTGTATTGGCGCTCTACAGGCCAGACCGTTGGACCTACAGCTACCAAATTTGGTACATGTATAACTTGGAGGTCGGGAATGTGCACCTCGGAGCTCTTTTTTCGAATTTTTAATTAGAATTTGAATTAATTAAAATTTAAGCAAAATTTCGACGTTTTTTCGCTATAACTTCCGAAAATATTATCGGACAAACATGATTTTAACATCAATTTAAAGATAAAAAAATTAATAATAATGATAATGGTTTTCTAATGGTATCAGTGTTTTAATGTATAACCCAAGCTTCTATTTTTAACAAATTTTTAAAGAAATATTTTAACCATGTTTTTTTGAGCACGTGACTGTATAAAATAAAAGAAAACAATGACGGAAGTTCAAATATTAAAAAAAACTGTCATCGTAAATCAAATCTAAAGATATGCAACTTTTAGCACGTGACCGGATAAAATAAAAATATATAAATGTGATAGTTTATAAAAAAATAAATGCAAAGCAAAGGTTTCTATGATCTTTTGCAATATCTATATCATTAATTCCCTAAATTATCTTTATTTACAGTAAACCTGATTGAATTTAGAAAGGATATGCATTGAAATCCCGACTTAGTGGCATATTTATGTAATCGTTTGCAATATCTGTATCATTAATTCAATAATTTTTCCCTTTTTTGCTTTCTTTAAAAAACATATTTAACATTTTGGCAATATCACCGAAAAAAAACATTTTTAATATTTTGGAAGCATAATCGATAAATTATTAGAGTATTAAACTCAAAAAGTTTTTCTGAATAAAGTTACTGACTCTTTAACTACTAATAACTGAATCTTTTAACTATGACTATTTCTTAAATTTTGGCTAATGAATATGTTATTTAATTGAAAATTTTAGAACGCATTACTCATGGCGAACCAGCTGATCGCCAAAGGTGGCTAGTCAATAATAAAACAAAATATATTAAATCTTTTAAAAAAATTTTCAATTTTTAACGTGTCAAAAATATCTTAAAAATTAAAATATAATATAATAAAAAAAATAAAAAGTTATATATTTATTGCAAAATTATTTAATTATATATTGAATTAATATATTAGAAATCAATAATGATATAGAAAACAGTATTCTGTTTGAAATTTTAAAATAAGTTTTTCATTTATATATTCATTGTTTGAAAAAAATAATTTTATATAGAGTTCTTGAAGACTCGCTTAATCGTTGAAGAACGTAGTTTTTAAACAGACTTTCCTTAATGAAATCGGTGATATAAAAATAATACTTAAGAAAAAGAAGAAATTCTATGCTGTAAAAATTCGATTGACCTTAATTTTTTCCACAAAAAGTTCTAATTAACTAATTGAAAGGGGGGGAAAAGCAAAAGAAATCTTTTATCCAAATGATTTTCATCAGGAATTAGTTACCAGAATTCTTTTTAAATAAAACTAGTTAAAATAATTAATTTATTGATTATTCTCATTAGTAAAATATGCAAGGGAACCCTTTCCTTAATAATCTGCATAATAATTTCAAATGAAATTTTTCCAAAATTCCAAATTTATTTGAAATTAAGAAAGTCTTTAAGGGAAATAAAATTTTGCCGACATCAAAAATCACTGAAATTTCTTTTATAAATAAATGGAAGTTTTTAAATTAAATATTGATTCTGATGTAAAATTTAAATAAGTATTTACTATTGTGCATATACATATTTAAATAAGCAAACACTGGCTATATATTTGCATGCTCTCATTATATATTCTTTCGCAAGGCGATATATGCATATTGAACGTTTAGTGTCCCAAGATGTTAGAGATATCCATAACTTCTCACACCCCTGGACTGCTATGTTTCTGCCAATTTCTTGAAAAAAAAAAGCCCGCATAATGTGTACATCCAAAGTCCACAAAATGTTTAATCCGTCAATGGTTTTACATGATTGACTAAGAGTTGCTAATATGATAAAAAATAGCTCATTAACAAAGGTGCATAGTTGAAAAAAAATGGTCTTTCAGGTTTCTGCTACATTTGAAAGAGCATTCAAATTCGTCAATGGGATGACTGATTGATGTGTGATTACGAATTATTCTCGATATGTTTCTGTTAATCATTGACGAATATTTTGTACACACAAATGCAAGTGATTGATGAGTCAAATATTAACAAACTAGCTTTTTTAAAATTCGAAAATAATTTCAGAATCCTCGTATTCTCTATTGATTATCATTTGCATATTTCAAGAAGTTCATCCACTTATAAATATGTATCAATAGACTAAAAGCATACAAATACTCGACAAAATCCATTGATGGCTCAAAAAAGAGCTCAAATCCTATATTCACAACAATTTTGCATGAATAATCTATAAAGTTATTTTCATTTTTTGTTATTGAATGACTCCTGACTGCAATGTTAGCTTTCAGAGATGGATCATATTCATTTGAATATGCAGTCTAGATTTTTTTTTCAAATGAAGTTTTATAGGTTCACTTAAGAACTTAATTATAAAAAAAGCTTGTTGAGCATAAATTTGTAAAACAATTAGAAAAATATGTGTTAAAACTTATATGAGAATTCTATTGTATTTAGTATGCATTCTTAACTATAAAAATATCTTAAAACCTGCGTTTTACAGGCTTTTTGCAAAAGACAATTTGTTACCTTCAAAAAATCTCAGTTTTGCATAGACTGGAAAACATAACTTATAATTTTTTTAACAAGCAATAACTTTCGAATATTAAGAAATTCTAATAGATTTTATCTCGTAAAAACATTTTTAATTTCTTCATTGTTATCTTTATAATCCATTGAGCTTAGTTATATCAACATGGCGTTGTAAACAACATTATGGCTATTTTGGGACAGACCTCGTAATTTTGAACCCCCTTCAGATGACGAGGACAACCCTCTACACACCACACCAGTGGCAGGACGTTTGGAATGACAGATTTAACGTGCAAGAGACACCCTTACACGACGATTCTTCGGTGGAATCCAGTCTCGAACTTGAAATCACTCCGGTTCCGAAGCAGGGACCTTAACACTAGGCCACCGTGACCCCTTATAATCCATTGAAGTGTTGCATTTAGTGATATTCCAAAATCAATTAAACTTCTATACATTTAAAACGTAAAAGTGTTGAATCAACCTTCTAATTTTTGAGTATGAACGAGCCTTGCAAGAGGAGAGCATTCCAGGAAACGGCAGGCCAGAAAACAAACAAAAGTGTGTGGCTACAACGCTGCAGTAAAATATGAAAAATCCAATAATATTGCAGCGATTTTTACAATTTTGTAAAGAGATTGGTTTCTAGACATTCTGTAAAATGCGTCTTTATTAGATCGAAAATGAGATATCTTACCACCTTGAACAACGCCCATGCGATCAGGAGACATTAAGTTTTCCGACAATTGATTAGGATAATTTTGTTATACCTCAACCAATAAAACCAGCGGGAATGGTGAACCGAAACCTTTCTCGTATATTCTTTTTAAAATTGACTTGACAGAACGCCTTGCAGGGCATCAGTACACAATAATTACGAAATATTAACCTTTGACACGAATATAGTAATTTTATGGAATCTTTCAGGCCATCAATGGCGAGTTTTTTTAGTATGTGATTAAACAATGCTATTTAATGTATCCATTAATAGTACTCGAAAATCAAATTTGTACTTGAGACGCGTTTTCTAAACTCACTTGAACAAAGATTTCACACAAAAAATGCACTTGCAGTCACAAAATCCAGAATGATAAATTGGCGATTATTTTTTAAATATTATGTTTGCATGTTTCTGAAAGTATAGAACAAAATATAATCAAATCGTTGTGGAATTTAGCTCAAAGTTTGACAAACGTTTACATTATAGATGTTACATCTGTGCATTAAATTTTAATTGTCCTACGTTTTTCATTTTGTAATTATTGTGTTATATTGGAAGAGACAGACAGACGAGCTTTAACAAATTTGATAGAAATTAGTGTAAAGACCGTACACCAAATTTCAACCGTCTAACTCAAAGTGTTGTTGAGTTATATTCGTCACAAACAGACAAACATTTCCAAAAAGGAGTTTTACGAACTCAGAGATCTAAAACGTGGAGTCTCATCAAATTCTAGAGTTCCAAATTTCGACAGTTTGTATACTTTCTCTTTACTGATAAAAAAAAATAAAGTAAAAACAAGAAAGTAAAAATCGCGAAGAATTGAGAGAAAAAAAATGTATTAATCGATAAATTGTACTAATCGATCGTACATATCGATAAAATTTACGTAGAAATATTTCATAATAAGGATTTCACGTACTATGTAAATAGAATAATTGTTAAACTGTAGCTCATTGAATGCAGACTGTAGCTTCAAATGATTCGTATATTAAGAATTTCTTTTAATTAAGATTAGAAATTTGTAGGATTAAGGATTTAATTCATAAACAGCCTATAAATATATCTTTCTAATTTATTTATATTTCAAGAAGGTTCACATGTATAATATATTGGCAATAATTATGGATGAATTATTACTCAAACTCCGGATACATTTCAGCTGTAGTTTTAATGATAGGGGTTTTCTAACTAATATAGACCGATTGGTGTTTGGCAGCGCCATCATTATTCACATCTGCAACAGCGATAACTGCAAGCGGCATTTGGAAATGGATTGCAAATAGATTACATACATGACTCCTAATGAGACTGAATATACAGAAGGAGCTTAAGAAATAATCAGATCTCTTTCCAAAGTCCAATTAGTGAACTAGTAATCCCTCGATAAGGGAAAGAGTACTTCCATATATCCAAACTACCTTATTCAATACGGGAGTTAAATCATATTGAAAACATCATAAAATAATTTGTGTGTTAAATTTTACGACGATAATCTCTTAAAATTAACTAAAGGGTGTCTTTTTTCAAGTAGAACTATCTGATATGTGATTATATTTTGGGTGTTCAATTCAGACTTCTTGTATGTATGCCACGAATACTGAGATTTTTTTATCATATGGGAACATGATATTGTTTTCACTTGAGGTTTATGGAGCTTCAAAATGTGAAGGCAACAAGTTGAGGCCTCAAAATACGTAGGCAATAAATTGGCTACTTATTTTTTTATTTTGGGGTCGACTTTCACATAACAGCTTTTGAAATATCTATCGTCTGGTGATGTAGTTTTATTTGTAGTCGGCTTTTACAGTATAACTTTTGAACTATCTATCATCTGCTAATGAAGTTTTTTCCTTGGAAATCACAGAGCTATTATCTAACTTGCATTTTTATAAAATAAACTAAAGAAGTTAAAATATTGCTTGTTTTATGATAAAGATTGTTGTGTCAGGGATAATTTCAATTAATTAAAATATGGTAAATTAGAAAATAATGAAGAAGGTTGTCAGATTTGGTGATTTATCGCTAACTAAAGTTACAACTTGATTTCCAAATTATACATTCTCACACTTCTTGCGAATTGTCTTAGCTAATTTAAGTCATTAACCAGTTAGTTTAAGCTGGTGTGAAGCAAGCACGAGACTATCAAATTACTCACTCGTGCGTCGATATTTATAAAAACAATGTGTTTTTGTCCTTTTTAAAATCCGTCGAGCTCCAAAATTTTGTTTTCTAGATAGAAAAGTTGAAAATGAAAATTAAAAAAAAAATCATATTATATTATATATATATATATATTTGAAAACTGTCGTTATTGTTTCGAACCGGTTTAAAATAGTTAGTGACTTAACTCAATAAACGCAAATAACAAAAAATAATAATCTTCTCACATAATAACTAGAAATTTGCGATTGTAGATTTCATTTTTATATTTATTTATCCTTTGAATGTTTATGTGTTTCATAATATAATAAATAATACCGGAACCGGTTTGGCCAATTTTATTTACAAAGGATAGATCTATGTTATCAATCGATGTTTTATTGAATCTTGAGTACGACTTTTGGTAAGACTTTATTGATTGATCATTGGAATGCTGTAAATAACCAAGGACTTGAAAATTGAAGATTTATTTTTAGTACTTTTCCCCGAATGATTCAAACAAAAATTTGCTATAAAATCATAATCGTCATTCCAAAACTGCATAGTAAATTTCATTTATTTGCATTGTGTTTTCTTGGAGTTGTTCCTTCAGCTGAAGACGAAAATATAGAAGACAGGTGGTTCCCCTTTTGTCAGATTTTGTCAAAAAATTTAAATGCTAACAGTGTGATACAAAATTTATTTATCGAACTCTCTTCGTTTGGCGTTTGTTGCATTAATTTACAATATCGACAAATTTTGAACGATATCCCTTAGATTACCTCATAAGGTATCTTTCAGAATTTGCTAGATATTTACGCACTTACTGTTTTACCAAATTTTTTACAATCGGATTTAATTACTTTTCAGTTATGATTTTTACTAATAGACAGATAAAATGCTAAAACTGTGTTTTTTTAGTTTGGGAAGATCTGAAACTTTAATAATTTCACAAAGTCATTTTTGCCGATTGAAAAAATTTATTTTTGTATAACTTCGTACATAATGAAATAAAAATCACAATAATTTTCTTTACTGCCCTGAAGAATAAAACAATGGAAGTAGTTTTGGATCTCCAAACTACATATCTCAATATTATAGATATTTTAAGATTATTTCATCTATCTAATGAATTTCAATCGATATTTACTCTTATATATCAACGATAGCGTTGTAACAAAGAAAATGCTTTTGATATCATAGAAATGCATGTGTATATAAACGTTTAATAAAAGCAATGAAAAGTATTGTTATAAAATAATATTTAAAAAAACTGAAAAAAAAATTAGGTCAAAGTTTATATAATTTCGGTATATTCTCACATTTTTGAAAGAATTTCCCTTTTCTTTAACTCGAGGAAGATTTCTTTGTGAAATTAAAACTTACAATTTTAATTTCAATTTTCAAAAACAAAATTTCAAAATTTTGTTTCTGAAAAATTTTAAAATTTAGTGATTGCATACTTTCAACTTATATCGTTTTGCTTCTAAGAAAGTTTAAAATGATAATGCATCGTTAGACACATTGTTCTGTGTCGTACAATTTATAATCCTCATGTTCCTTTTGGCACAATTTGTAAGCCTCATTCACCGTGTGATACAATTTGTAACCCTCATGCACCGAGTGATACAAATTATAAGCCTCATGCATAGTGTGGTACAATTCATAAATTCATGCTCCGTGTGGTACAATTATAAAATACAATGCTTAATGTGTCATTTGTAGATATAGAAAGTTCAATCACTTTATTCACTCAAATTGCAAAACATTAAAGATTGAATAATTGAACTCAAAAGATAATAACAGAAAAGCGAATTTCAACAAGAAATGTAATCTTTGTCAGGGTATTCCCATTTAATCCACATCCTTAATACTAATTAATATTTTTCACTTAATCATTGAAACTTTCTCTTTTTTTTAGAAAGACGTTTTATAAGAAAGCTTAAAATTTACAACGGCAATTTTTTGGGACGCCTTTCAAACTGTGTCATTTGTACAGATCGATATCTCAGTCCATTCCGCAGATCATTCATTAGAATTACAAGAACACTAAAGATTGAACATTTAAACTCAAAAGACGATAACGACAATAACAACAATAATTCGAACACGAATCAAATAATTGCTACCTTCTTCAGGATTCCCTATTTAATCCTACAACTTTAACGCCAAGAAATAGCTTTCACATAATTCTACATAATTACAACCGATAAATGCACTCGGTGCTTCCAAAAGAAGAAAGTTCAGAAATCCATGAAAGGATGCATCATCCTTTGGACACGAAAGAGATCCTTGTAAATTACACGTCTGCCTGACAGCCGAATTACAGGTTCACCTCCTGACATCTCGATCGCCCGGAAAGCAGAGGGCCCGATTAATGCAGTCCTGTCATTAGACAGAAAGAATCGGGCCCCATTACGCCTCTGTGGCTTCCGATGCAGGAATATGATAATTATCCGTTGACGGATATCTCCATTGAGCACCAACTATTTGCCACCTTTTCACTTCAACAGGGTTTTAAGTACAGGTTTCGGTCGCCGCGGGCAATCTACTGTCCCAGCGACTAGGAGGTCAGGCCTGAGATTCGTAGTGACACAAGAAACTCATCGGAACGTCTATTCATACAGAAGATTGAAAGGTTATGCATAAATATATCAGAGAAGACGATGATGATCGGTTTATGACAGTTCGAAAACTACCATGAATCAAAACTCTTAGTACCGAAGTTTAATAAGATTTTGAGAAAAATGTGAAACTTCCCCACTGGAAATGCAATTTTACTCCACTTTTATCTTGATTTGTTGTCTTTTATTTATCTCGTTTTATTAATCTGATTAACTATGTACTGCCTTGTGTAGTCTTTTGGCTACATGTTTTTATATCCAATCATAAGCCTTACATAACTGTTCCAAAATAAAACACTGAATGCTTTGAAAACCCTTTTCCAATTTTTTTTGTCAAACATTTGTAAAAAAGAGTTACTATAATTAGATTTAAAGTGGACATTTGAATAAAATACCAAACTGGATGCTATGTGAATGGTTCAGCCACTAAAATGCTATCAATTTTATTTTGTATTGCAATTTTTTTATTCTAATTTTTTTTTGTTACAGAAATTCTATAATGCGATTTATTTTTCATTAGAATATTGTTTAATTCATAATGTAGCCGTTTGGGACACTATTTTTAAATTTCATGAAAAGCATAGTTCACCTAAATTACATGCAGAGATTCAAAACACATTTTTTTTAAAAAGAGAAATAAGTCTTGCCTTTTAGTGTTAATAATGGTAAACCTCTAAGGAGGTAAATATATTTCATAATGCGCAGTTTTAATTTAGTAAATATTTCGTTTCCTTTCTTAGTATTTACCTTAAATAAATATTTCATTTTAAAATAATTTTTTGTTTAGTCTCACTTCAAATAAATATTCAATTTTAAATGTGCTCGCCAGTCTGCCTTGATGTTTTTATTAATTCGTTGGGCAAAAAGTCAGTTTTAAATAAATATCTTTTTTGTTTTTCTTAATGTTTTCTGATAGTAACGTGTACTACCCGAAAATAATAAAATAATTAATATTTATTCAAAATTCTATTATATGAGAAAAATGAATTTTTCAATATTTATGTTTAAAACATTTGTGCCGACGTCCTGGCATAGTGGTAGTGCATCTTCCTCGTGATCTTGGCGTCCCGGGTTCGAGTTGAGGTTCGGCCATGGTTGTTATTCTGTATTCTATCTGTGAGTAGTGTGAATGTGCTCCCCTGTAAAAAGGGTTTGTGCAAGCGAATGTGAAGCATGAAATAGCTAAGTGGTACTCTTGACCCTAGTTGGCGCTACTGAAAAACAAGGGATGCTAAAGTAGTCTTAAATCGCTGACTATCGGTCGGCAGGCTTGTAAAGCGTCATTGGTATCAACAAAACATTTGGCATTTAAATATACGAACTTTATTGTTAAATCAGTGATTTGAAGAATTAAAAAATGCCTATGAGGTAAAAAAACAATTGTAGATAATAGTAGGCAAGAACATCCAACATAAAGAATTTATTCCAATTTTTCATTCCTTTTAGCAGAAAATCTCAGGTAAATATAATGATGAAAAATATGCTATATTGTTTACATGGGGTATAAATGTAGTTACCTTATGGCATAAAATATATTTATTTACTCGGAATGGCAATGAATTTAATAAAACAATTGGTGTAAATACACCGTCATTCCAGTGTTTATTTGCATAGTAAAATGGAAAAGTAGAATTTAGTAAAAATTCCTTTATTCAACACATGTCGCCAAAGTTTTTATCATGCATGTTTATGATTTTATTGTAAAACACTGTTGTAATTCCTGGCTTAACCATACTATCATGTAGTATTTTCGCGCAAGCGCAATGGTGACGTCAGGAAAAATTCCCATGATCCCACAGTAACAGATGTAATCCTTAGCTAAGGCTCAATTTTTGGTTGATGAAGTATGTAAGGACGTAATCAAACATAGTTGTGTGTTATATAAAGAATTCGTGCACGTAAAATGAAATATATAAATATTTCTTTATAATTATCTGTGCATGTACCTCCGTTCAGTAAATAAAAAATATGATAAAAAAAAGAATGAATTAATGATTTCGATGTTTATGTGATCTGATTCATGTTAGGATACCTCGATTCTTCTGATTTAGAAGTTCTCGAAAATACAAGCAAGAATGAATTTGCATATGAGTTTGGATATATACGATTCCGATATATATGAATTTGGGCCTAAAAATCTCAAAAATATCATGAAATATAATCCTTTACTCTTTTGAATTATCATTATGCATATGCAGACAAACAAACAGAATATAATCAAATATATAATTTAAAATCTAAAACAGATCAAGGAATATTAAAGTTTATCAAAATCTGAATGGCGATTGTTTTCACTATAATAGCAATTTTAACATCTTATCTGCATTTTTCAATGTTTACATCATTTATGAATGATAAAATAGACTAGAAGCAGTATGTAAATATGCGTTATAAAAAAAAGTCGTCTGTATAAAATACAAATGAAGTAGAATGACGTTTTTACTAATATCGTTTTTGTCTTTTGCGTAATCAAGTTGAAATTGCTGCTTCTCAAAAATGTTATTGAAAAGGAAATGAAAATTTTGGTGAATGAATAAGGTAATCTCAATGAATAAAACATGAAAGTAATTCCCATATGTAGTTTTGGGAAAATTTCTGCGATAGAATGTTAATTAGATTTATTTTAAAATTATTTTTTGAAATGACATTATAGTATTGCAGCTTGAACTCTATTTTTATGAAGCGAATTAATTATGTTTATTTTGGTTAAAATAATGTATTCAACAAATGGATTCTTAATTTATATACTTCAGAAGAGATTTAATACGAAATTCTTAAAGAAAATACTGAGAAAAATTAGTGTTCGAAAAGAATTGATAAATATTTATGATTATATTTGCATAAATCTAATCTATATTCGATGAGTTTATTTGATTAAAACTAACACAGAAGAAATGAAAACTCATTTTGGCAAGACTTTGACCTCTTCCTTCATTATGCAAACTTTTGTTCGAATTTAGAAATATTTATTTTTACTGAATCGAAATGTCATTTTTAGAAAAAATGTTAATTATTTTTATAGTTTATGCTTAGTTTTTCAAAAACGAGAATTATTTAAGTTTTGGCGTCCTTAAAATTTGATAAAATAAGTTAGTGTTTTTACAACTCTTCAAGATTCAAAGCTCTATGACTCGAAAGAAAATTTTGAATTAAATTCGATTCTTATCTAAAATATATCATATAGGAATAATGTTTTACTAATTTTTAATAAAACTAATTTTTAAACCACTAATTTTTAAAAAAAAATTCTATCAATTACTTAACAGTGATAATGTACACAAAAAAATTATAGTATTGGTTCATGCGTTGTAAAAACAGCAATCAAAGCTATAAAACAATTATTGTCACTTATAATTTTTAAATTAATTTAATTATAATTAGATTGTACAGAATCAAAATAATTAACCCCAAAAGTTCATTTCATATTCGAAGTTATTTATGAAATTCATATTCCGAAGTTATTTAGGAAAATTAAAAATTTTGATTAATTTTTGATTAAAATTTTTTGAAATAGTTATTCTTAATAAGAATTAATAAAAATTCAAGTAATCATGAGTCAAAATATGGTATCTCTAAATCCAAACAAATTACTTTTATTAACGTTTTGCATTATTTTTTCATAATGCGTTACATATGAATGATATATATCACGCAATTTATAGATAAGCTTATAAACTTTATCATTAAACAGAAAAATAATTAAAGATAACGATTAAAATGTACGATAATGGGATTTTTTTATACTCTTCTACAAGTCAATGCTCTACACATCAATTAATGTACTACAATCAAGAAAATGTTCCTAGTCAATTCATGTAAATTCACGATACTTGACAAGTGTATCCGTGCATGTAATCTAAGCTGAATATTTCATTTTACGACATAATAAAAATTCATCTCCTATGTAATTTTTCTCTAATACGAGACTACTTTCTCAATCTGTGCGACATTTATTTAGAAGAAAAATTACGTTATCATTCAAGCTTTTGGAATATTATATTTTTAAAAAACTGCTGTTATGTATAAAGGATTTTTTTCCGTTTTTTTAAAACAATATTTGATTACTAGCCTAATTGAACTAATTTTTGCTAGTTTATTTTAGCAATGCGATCGCTGGAAAAACTGTGTTTACTACCATTTTAAATCTTATGATACTGTCGGCAAGATTTTTTTTATCTACAAATTCTCACTTCTAATAAAGTCATGTTTTCTTAATAATCTTACTCCTACTAAGCTCATATTTTATAAGAATTCAAAAAGAAATTGCATGAAACAGATTGGAATCACTAAAAAATTCATATCTTCTTTAAAATGGTATATAAATTCTTCAAATGTTACTAATTTTTACAAAATTTTTCAGAGAACAGATCAACATAATAAAAGGCATAATAAAGATCAACATAATTGCTACTTAATTTAATAGTTCCAAAATAAATCATTTCGAAAGATGAAAAGTGGCATAGTTAGATTCGAAATATATTCCAAAATGACATGAATAGATTTCATAACTCTTCTCCTTGAATTCCTAATAAGCACATGCATTCTCTGTTTTATATTATAGACTCAATAACCCTATTTTGCCCTGGGTTTAAAAAATTTATGTATAATATTATAACAAAAATTATTTTTGAAATCGGTTCAGTCGTCACACAGATATTTAGGTTCTTAACAAGGCATGTGGAGCAAATTATACCTATACGCAAACTAATATATTAAGAAAACAGTCAAATAGAAGAAACTTTTGAAATTATAACCGATTTATTTTACTCCAGGAGGCCTAATTTTCATGCAAAGATTAAGCAATGCTTTAGTACACATAGCAACATAAGAGCAAAACATCCCGAAATTTTTCATTTCAGTACTTTTACAATGAGATTTTGATAGGGATTTCTTCAACACGTGTAGATTTAAGAAAGAGAATCTGAGTTATCATTTAAATAATGTTGTAAGATTAAGGACTTTTATCCTGCCACTCGAAGCGGGTTTAGTTTAATTAGTTATATTAACGTCCCATTTTAAAGCTACACGAGGGCTGTTTTGGGGACGGATCTTCTAATTTTGAACCACGGTCAGATGACAAAGACGACATCTGAAGTGGCACCCCCCTCTCCACACCATACCAGAGGGAGGACGTTTGGCTTGACAGATTTAACGTGCAAGAAACCCCCTCACACGACTGTTCTTCGATAGAATCGAGTCTCGAACCTGAAACCCTCCGGTTCCGAAGCCGGGACCTGGCTACCGCGGCCCCCTCTCGAAGCGCGAGAAAATGCTTAAATCTGCAGTTTTACAAAGGGTTTGTAGAATTAATTGAATAAAAAGTTGCAATTGGATCAAGAAATAAGAAGCCATTTTGAAATGAAGTTAATATAAGCCAAATTAAAATAAAATTTCGAAATTAAATGGGATTTTAATTAGATGAAGATGTATTATATATTACATGACTAAATCGGCTTTTATTTACTTTAAAGATTACCAAGGAACAAAATGACTATAATGTGAATAAAAATTTAATATTTTAAAATATGCTGTGAGAGTATCGTAGATATCAAATCATCACAAAGAAGAGGCAAAAAGCGACAAGTCACAAAGAAGAGGCAAACAACGACAAGTCACAAAAAAACACAGTATCAAGTTTATTCGTTTTAAGGAACTCAAAGAACGAAGAATTGATTCCACTGCTTGCGGAACGCAGATTTAATATTTTTGAAGAATAATCTAGAATTATAAAGAAGTTTATAGAAAGTTCTAGAAATTCTAGAACGTTAACAAATGAATAGCAAGAAATTTACATTAAAATCCAAACTTTAATGTAATGTGCCGTTTGTCTGGGATTCAAACCACAGACCCTATGCTTAGCAAACTCGTACTTCACCTCTCAACCATACTAACTTTGCACATATCTTCTTTTTGTGACGTTACTTCATCAACATTAATTACTCAACAAACTAGGTGGTCCCAAACATCAGTTATTTTTAAAAATAAATTAAAAAAAACTATAAATATTATCGATTCAAGAAATGCCATTAAAACTTACATTTGATTTTTAGATAGAATCCTAACGAGGGCAAATTATTCATACGTAAATCGAAAAAAGATACACTATAAATTAAACACTGTTTAAGGAAAAAAAATATATAAAAAACTTGATTACGGCTCTATTTGAAAGACTGCGATTATAACACCATCAATTATATAAACCAAAAAAAAACCCCATTAATTTCAATAAAAAAAATTAAGGGATAAGAGCATCAATTTTCTGATGAGTAATGAATTCAAAATTCGAAATGGCTCAGATCACTTTCTGTTCATTATGTGATTATGAACTTAATCCATTAGATATTTAACTGAACACTTGGATTCTATATAATCATTTCCAATCATAAAGTAATTATTATTAGTTAATAAATTAAAATTGTCTTTAAATAGTTCTAAGAAATAATCTTTTTTACAATCGAATGTAAATCATGTGGTTCATATATAGCGTCTGCTTATTTCTAAAAACTAAATCAAAATCAAAAGCTTATTATGGAAAGAAACTCCAAATGAATAAAAAATCAATCATTAAGATATGAGTTATCGAATATACTATTTAGAAAAATAAAAAAATAATGTCAAATCAAAAAGTCAACCACATAATTTGCGTGCGGTAAATATTAGGCATGTATTATTAAGTCTATCAATTTCAATATTTTTCGTTTCTTTATTACGTGCATTGAATTAATTAAGATATGGAATATATATTTAAGTATGTAAAAGATAACAATGAAATGTAATAAGGAGTTAAGTGTATGACTAATTTGATATATTTTTATACAATAAAATAAATATTTGGTTTTGAATCCGTAGTTATTTTCTCTCAGATAAGTATAATCGAAAGATGTCAGGAAAAACATTTTATTCAATTTAAGTGTCTGATCATAGCAATTTTCGTTCTTAATATCTCCTTTTCAAAATTTTCAAACAAGTTTTTGAAAAAGTTGAATGAGTGTAAGAAAATACATAAGCCAAGCTGCTACAGCTTCACCTAGCTGATTAAAAATGTAATATTTTAAACCAGGACAGATTGAAGTATGAATAATTAAACTTTGGAATAGTTTCAACTAGAGTGTATGGTCTCCCCGAAACTTTCTAATATACTCTCTAATAAATGTAATTGTGTACTATTAATCGCATACCGTAAGCTAAGAATAAATAAGAAAGAGAGACTGAGATTTTCAGCGATTAATCGCCGGAATACGGTTAATACTGAAATACCTAAAAACCGAATTTTTTTGTTGTTGTTGCTTTTTACATACTGAAGGGTTAAAGCCAAAATGTTGTACAGATAACAATTATGACGATAACAATTTACATTCCAAATTTGATATATTTAAGTCATTGCATGTTTTGTCTTAACTTTTATATGCTTAAGAACATTTTAACGATCAGACAGCTGTCAGATTTGGTTCCACGTTTGATACAAATCTGCTCTCCAAATCGCATCGGTCTAACTCTATATGTTTTCTAATTATAGTGTTAATCTGTATTCGAACATATATACTTCATCTTAATGGATTTTGGAAATTTATACATATAGATGAGAGATTAAATACAGAATTTCATCCCACATAGGTCAAACAGTATTTGAGTTATAGTTCTAGCAGATAAGTCGATTTATACAGACTGTTTTTCGAACTCAAGCAAATCAGAAATGTGGATATTTTTCAAAATATCGAGTTCAAATTTTTCACTATTGTAATTCATTCACTATGTATACTTTGTAAAAGTAAAAATGTGGATTAGATTTTAGTTTAGTTATATTAACGTCCCGTTTCAAAGCAACACGAGGGCTATTTTGGGACTGACCTCGTAATTTTGAACCACGGTCAGATAACGAGGACGACACCTGAACTGGCACCCCCCTCTCCACATTACCCCACACTAACGAGAGGACGTTTGGCTTGACAGATTTAACGTGTAAGAGACCCCTCAAACGACGGCTTTTCGGTGGAATCGAATCTCGAACCTGAAACCCTCCGATTCCGAAGCCGAGACCTTACCACCAGGCCACCGCGGCCCCAGATAACGAGGAAGATACGAAAGTTGGCACCACCTCTCCAAAATTCTGCACCACGCCGGCGGGAGAACGTTAGACTCCGAGGGATTTACCCTGCACCAGATCCGCTCAAAAGACGGTCCTTCGATGGAATCGGGTCACGAACATGAAACCTTTCGATTGCGAAGTCGAGATCTTATCACCAGGCCACCGCGGCCATCAATCAATATTGATAGAGCTACATGAAATGAATTCAAACGAGATATAATCCGTGATGAATCATTGGAAATTAAAAGTATAATTCGAAATTGAAGAAATTTGTATCAGCTTTAGTTACAACAATGAAATAATTATAACAAGTAAATAATATTTTATATTAAATCATAGAGTTCAAAATTATTTTTGATGGAATCATTGGTTTATAGTATTGCTAAATGGAGTCGCGTAGTTGGTATAATATTTGAAATTATTACCAGTTTGAAAAGTAAAAACTATCAAATAGATTATAAGAATTATTTAGGTAATTGGAATCATTTTATAATAAGACTTTCACGATGAAATTACTCAAATTTAATTCGTATGCTTACTTTAAAACCAAATGAAATGCCTTCGATATTCGAATTTCAGTAATGCTGGTTATGTTGTTATAGCTGATATTACGTTGCTGATTAAAGTTATATGTCATCTTTATGTCTGAAACATGTTCCGTTAAAACAACAAAGTAATTACTTAAATCAGAGCATTCCATGACATTAATTATATCAAACTAGTAATAACATAAATAATACTTAGCATTGTGCTGAAGGTGCTTGATTTAATTCTAAATTTACATAAAAATATAAAATAAATCTTCACGAAAAGGACGCAGATGTTATAACTAGTTATAAAACTTTAATTATTTTAAAGGTTAAAGCAATAAAGTATTTGCTTATGTTTGAAAGCTCGTGCGAATAATATTCATGCCGGAAATTAGTAATGTTACGAACCAATGATTGCAAATGATTTTCAAATTCGTATTAGATTACCCTGTTAACTTGGTAATTAACTTGTATTCAGTTCGTTTTGTATTGAAATATTACGTCATACTCAGTTAACAGGTTAAATGAATGAAAAATTGAAATTTCAATAATTAGAATACTCGTAATGGAATAAAAATATTTAGCATAATTTTGTAGAAACTCTATTTACCTTTATAATAATACGTCAGATTAAGTATGTTAGGATGAATCTTCAAAAAAATGGCATAAACTATTCAATTAGCTATATATTCGAAATTTAACAGGTAAATGATTTAACCTTAACAAAAATAAAGCTCATATCAAAATGTATACAAACAATGCAACGACTAAATGGTCACATTAAAATCTTATTGAATTTCCTGTCGCATAAAACACATTAAAAAGACAATGACATTAATAGAATTATTAAAACTTAAATGCTTATCATCTAGTAGATCTTTGATTGAAGCATAGAGTAAACATTTATTAAATATCAAATCCTTGTATGTGTGTAATGATTTATTTTAATTAATTTAAATCCTAATTTTTAAATTTTTTTTTATCTAAATTAGTGAATATTAATTGTAATCAAAAAATTTCTCTTAAATTTCTTATTCAAATTCCAGTATTTTATTTATTTCAAACACGCATTCTAAAAACTGCAGACTCCTTATTTACCATTTCATGATCAAAGGAATAAAAAATACCTAAGTCCTAGACAATCCTTTCAAAGATGTCAAAGATTCCCTTGCCTAAGTTAAAGAAATTCTAATTAGAATCCCAATAAAACCACTAAAAGGGAAAATTTCTGTCGTTTTCAGTCTTATATTGTGATGTAAATGAAAGCTCCTTTGTCCCTGTATATAAATTATGTTTACCATGGTTAAATAAATTGAAGTTCATTCAAAAAGCATGCTTCTGTAAACCACAAGTCTGCCAAAATTATGTTAAATACATATAAGTGTATATACTTAAAACGTGCTCTAATTCGTTTTGGTTATTAAAATTTTATCTATTTTATAATCATTTTGACATTGCTTTTTTATGTATTAAATGTTTGGTTTAGTAGAAAATTAATTAAATGGTAATAACACAGCTTATTCATTCTTTCAAATAGTATAATTTGACTTAGAATAGGTATGTAAAGATAGGATAGATTTTAAGATTCAAGAATTATCAATTTATGGATATCAGTCCACAGCTTTCAATCGTAAATAAATTTATTGTATTATGTCTAATTAAAATTTCCGTCCTGTAATCAACATCGTACAGGTTTTAGAAGCCTAAGGAGTTCATCGATTTCTTTTAAGGTTTCAAATAAAAATATTTCCTTCTATGTTGATGCTATAGCTGATTCCCCTTGCTGTTAGGCCAAATCTAAAAAATAGCTATAAAACTGATAACACAATTTCAACTTACAAGTTGAAACATGAAAAAGAATGTTGTATTGGAATAGCAATTAATCGAATTTATAGAAAAAATTCAAATTATTGAGAAGCTACTTGTATTTTAATTTAATTTAATTACAAATTATATATTTTATTAGGCACTATTATCACTAAATTAAAATTATTATTATTATTTTAAATATATATGTATGTATAATATTATGCCTTTTGAACATAAAAGAATTTATTTCAAACAAAATAACATGCCAGAATCTTCCTTGATGAATCTATTGTACACGACTAAGAAACCGTAGGAAATAATTTATTTCGAGAATCCTAACAAAGTTTAGTAGGAAATGTTTTTATTTTCATTCAGTCAAGGCGATGTGGCTTTCATTTCCTGTGTTAATAGAAAAGAAAGAGAAATTAGTTTTGTGATGTCCGACTTCACGTCTTGCAATTGAACTTCCAACGAACACTTTTTCAATAATACTTTAAAGTAATGTATTACACCAGAACTTATAGTTACTTTTTATTGAATTTTCATCTTCATTAGTGTCTATGATTTGCACATTTAGTATATCAAATATATTTTATTGTAGACTGAAATAACAATAAATATGGTTAACAGAATCCGTCATCTAATAATAAATTCATAAATAAATAAATAAAGTTCATAAATAAATCCTATAAACCTACTGATGATTGTGTGAAATAATCAGTATATGTGTCGACATTTGTTAAATTGATAGTGACAATGATTGTTTCATAAAATTAATGTGTTAGACGGATAATAATATTGATTATTAAGATCAATGTCTTAAATACTTAGTTCCAAATAATCCACGAATTAAACAGGGATTGTTTAGGGCTATTTTCTAACTGTAAGCAACAGATCGATAATAAGAGTGATGCATGAAATGTCTTTAAAATTTTAATTTAAACACTTTTAAATTTAATTAATCATTAATGTAAAACACGAATTCATTAAGAAACACTTTAATATCTCATATATATTTTATAATAGATTGAAATAGTAATAAATATAGCAAACAGAATACATCACCCAATAAGGAGTTCAAATAAATTCTAGAAATCTATTGATCATTGTGTGAGATAAATGATGACATATATATCTAAACTGATTATTATGTTAGATTGATAGTGACATTGATTGTTTTATTATATGCATGTGTTAGACTGATATTGATTATTATGTTTTCTGTCAGTTGTAAGATTAATGTCTTAGATACTTAGTTCCAAATATTCCACATGTGAAAATTTCACATGGGCTGTTTGAAACTATCTTCTAATTTTAAGTTACAGACCGATAGTAAGTATGACACTTGAAATGCCACTAAAATTTTATGCTTCTACTGAGATAGAAATTTAAATACTCAACAATAAACTAATGTCCAGTCTTGTTCTTTTTAAGTACAACCAAGTCATTGCGATTATAAGCAAATCGTCCAAAAGAAAAATAGATGCAATTTCTTAATATGTATTTAATACTTTTATTTATATTTAAAGTGATTGATAAAATAAGGAAAACGATTAAGGCATTACGCTTTACAAGTTTGATAAATTCATGCAATTAAGTAAGGCTGTTTTGCTTTCCATGAAGTAAAACACAAAAATACCGATTCCAGAAATCACAGTTTTTAATATATTAGTTAATTAGTTACTGGTACAAAATACAATTCAGAAAATAGTAGGTTTACATCCAAAAAAGTTTCAAAAAGAAACATTATTTAATACATTAAAAAATTTTAAACCAGCATGGGAGAACCATTTGTAGCCCGCCATCGTTATTGTAGAAGCATTGCCCAGTCAAATAACATTAGGGACTACGATGGTAATCACTGAGAGCAAATACCTCTCGCAAGAATCTCTATAGCAATTAATGTATAATTAATGTTTCTTCATAAGTGGAACATAGTGTGGAGAAACAAAATACGCCCACCACACTAACCGTCCATTCCAGTGCCTAAATATGTTCCTGATCTTGCAACATTTATTCGGTGACGAAAATTGTTGCCATGTGCAAAATCGGGATGCATAAATACCTACCTCCTAAAAGAATCGATACAGAAATTAATGTATTCGCAGTATTGTTTAATGTGGGTAATATAGGATAGAATAATAAAATGCGAACCATTCCTATACCGTATTCTAATGTCTAAAATTTTTTTGAACTTGTAACATGTATTTGGGGACGAAAGTAACTGCAGCAAAAACCGAAATGAATAAAAATCCCCCAACCAGAATTACCGTGGCAATTAATGCATAGACAGTGTCTCTTCTGGCGGAGAGCTCAGTGTAGAACAGAGTTTCCCAAACTTTTTTGTGTCGTAGACCCCTTGCCATGTTTTTCCGTATTGAATAGACCCCCTACTTACCTGATATTGATTTCCTGTAAATTTCTAACTGTAGTCAAGTTTACTGTTAAAAACTTAAAGTAAAAACACATGTTAATTTATATATTTATTAATTGAATTTAAATTTATACTACTCAAAATAAAATTTCGTATCTGTTATGTAAAATCTTTGTAACATGAAATAAACATAAAATAAACTAACATAAGCAAAAAGTCAATATTTTTAATGAGAAGGATGAGCTTGATGCTTTAACAATAAATTATCAACATTTGGCGTCAATTTTGTAAGGGTTAATCTTAAATCTCCTCGGCTAATGATGTCCAGTCTGTTTCTTTTATTCGTTAAGAGATTAGTAACAGCGCTAAACCCCTTTTCCACTAGGTATGATGATGGAAAGGAGATTAAAAATTTCCTCGCTATATTCCATAATACGGGATAAGTAACGGGTATGTTGCAAAGAAGCCAGAATTGCTGATATCCGTTTTTAAACTGAACCTTAAGTTCTTCGTTTGTACTTAGTTCTGTCAGTTCCTCCAGTCATTTCATGGACCCCCAAATTTTTTTTTCACTGACATAGACCCCTTGCAGGTTGTCATAGACCCCTAGGGGTCGATATAGACCACTTTGGGAATCACTGGTGTAGAAGAACAAAACGCCAACCATTCATACTATCTATTCCTGGGCCCAAAACTGTTTCTGGCCTTGCAACATTTATTTAGTAACGAACGCTGTTGTACGCTCAAACTCCTACCAGCAAAATCAGAATGGACAAATATCTCTCGACAGAAACCACTGTAGCAATTAATGTATGCGCAGTGTCGCTTTAGGAAAGGAGCATAACGTTCAGCACCAATACACCAACTATTTCTGCCATCTGTTCCAGTGCCTAAAAATGTACTTAATATTGCAGCAGCATTTATTTGATGATAAAAGAGCAAAATCGGCATAGACAAACACCTGCAGCCAGACCTTCTGTATCTATTAATGTATGCATAGTATCCCTTGAGGATGGGAGCATAGTGTAGAGCAATGAAATGCCAACACAAATCATTCCTGCCATTTATTCTAGTTGTCTAATAGTGCCTGTTGCCTTTAAGTATTTATAAACTGAAGAAATCCGTCCTTACACATTGGTTGAGCTCTCAGGTTGCGAATTTATTTTACATTAGTTTAGAGAAAATTGCCTTCCCAGTATGATGCGTGATTCGTTTCCAATAGTCATGTTGAAAGCTTGATGAAAGTGTTAAATCCTTCTCATGTACCTCTGAAATTAAGATAATTCTGCTCCGTATCTCTTATGACCACCGAGAAACTTATTTTCTGTATGAGCCGAATATCAATATCCTTTTTCCATGAGACTAGTACATAATATCCCAATTCAAAAGATTACAAGTATCTAAGAGCCATTCCTCAAAACATAACAATGAATCATTAAAATCTACACATCCTATCTTAAGTATACTAAATGAGAAAAGGTGGCAATAAAAATAAAAATTCTAATCTAATAGGTTAAATTAAAATCCGGTACCGCAAGACAAAGTGTCACCATAAAGTGTATAATACCTCTACCTGTCGCAGGATCAGACTACAAATCCGAGTGACATAATCTCTGTGAACGCTCGATTTACTTTTGTAAAGCCAGCCAAACGAGAATTGTCGTATAACTCCCGAGTTAAAGTCGTTATCGGACACAAGAGCAGGGGCAGGTAGGGTGTTCCAGAGCCGGGGAAATGTCGGTTAAATAGCCACCATCCATCTCCCTGGAACGCGTGGTCGGGACACAAAAAAGAGATAATCCTTCTACAATTTCTGCCGCCATTCCGCGGGATGAGAATTTCACCAAATCTTCTTTTGACCGACTGGAATTTTTATGGGCGGCTGGCTCTCGTTTCTTGAAGCCCGAGTTTTTAGGGAGAAAATTACTGTCTGGGTTTATAACGGCACTAGGTTCTTTGAGTGTGTAGGTAGTTTATGGACCATGAAATTTCTTACAAGCCAAGTGTAGCTTCGGCTGTGTTTATTATTAAATTTTGGTGGCTTGGCTTCTTTAATTAAAACTCAGGTGTAATTGAAATAGAGGCAGATTTTAGTCATAATATAGTTAGGAAATCTAAAAGTCATGTACAAAGAACTATTTTATCTTAATAAAAAATTTATTGACTGTAATTCTATACATTACCTACGCTCTGGAGTAATTGGTGTTTTTTCTTAATTAAAACTAATCTAGAGAATTGATATAGCACAATTACTTAACAGAGAAAGGGAATATACTTGAAAAAAAGTAAGAACTTTGATTCCGAATCTTTGAATGAATTTCAGACATCCTTGAGATCTATGTTGTGATCCCGGCGTAGAGGATCTATTTAAGATACTAAGTGCTGATATTTATTCAAGTTTTAGATGAAATCCTTACAGAGAAATATGCTTGTCTGTCCATCCATAATGTGCTTATGATCCCAATTCAGATCTATGGTAGGTCTTGATCCAATTTTCATATGAAATACGTCAAGGGTAAATATGTCTGCATATGCGTATGCGTGTATATGTGACAATTACATAGACCAAACTGCTGGTTCCTAACCAATCTTCAAATGAAATTCTCAAAGTGTAATATATCTGTTCGTGGGCATGCGGATACAATACAAACATATTTCTATTCTTAACCAAATTTTTAGAGGAAATCCTCTAACGAATCTTTTCCATTAATATCTCCCACAGTCAGGAAAATACATTTTTCTAATTATATCTATCTTTATATCTATGAAATTGAGTAACCTAAAAGTAACTTGAATTACTAAGATCAAATTCAGTATTCTGTCTTAAAACGGAGCTCATAAATTCCTATCGAAGACTTGAACGGAATCCTCCAAAATAATTTTTTTGTATATATATAGACACTTTATAGCATAATTAAAAAAAGTTATATGCAGAAAATTTGGTATAGAGATTTATCCTAGCAACTCCAGATCAGTATTGAAATTTAAATCTAATATATACAACGAAGAGATCATTTGATTTACTGTATATTTCCGAGTATCCGAGCATGATAATTCAAAAAGCAACAATAAAAATATATTTAAAAAAAAATAGTGTGGTCTTGTTTTCGAAATTTTTGATTTGTGCCAGTGGATCTATTTGATGAAAGAATTTTTTTCATTCCTTGAAAACTGATCCTCAGGATTTATCATTGTTATGTAGCACAAAGCGTGGCATATTGTTTTCAAAAATTGTGAAGAGGGGGCACAAACTCTTACAGACAGCTGTTTGGAGATTTGCATCGCCGATTTGTCCGATATACAATCAGTTTACAAGGACAGCACCTGAACTGACACTCCGCTTCTCCAAACTTTTCCGCCAAACCAGCAGGAGAATATCTGACCTCGACGGATTTAATGTGCACTAGACCCGCTTACAGGACAGTTCTTCGGGTGAATCCAGTCTCGAACCTGAAACCCACCGACTCCGAAACCAAGATCTTATCACCAGGCTACTACGTTTCACAACATAATATATCGTTGAAAAGAAAATCTAGGGGTCTTTTCAGAAGGAATCTCGTAATTTTGAGTTCCTATCAGATGATGACACGAGCACCCTCTAAGCTTCTTCACCACACAAACAGAAGAATTTGTGGCTAACGACGTCAGCTTTAACAGGCATCAACCCCACATACATAACGAAAAAAAGTAGAATTGAGTTTCGAACCAGTGCCTTTTGGACCAAGGTAAATACCTCATTTTTAGGCCACCACAGCCAACGAGAGAACTCGTGTTAAGAAGATTCCTGCTGCTTATTGCAGAGTTTTAGGTAGATTCCTACAAGAAAACTACAAAATGCAATGTTTCTTATTGGGAGACTTTTAGAAAACTTCTTCAGTTCTTCACCTAAAATGATCTTTAAAACCCAAATTCAAACTTCATTCAAAAGTTTATATAATATGCGTACAAAGCTTTGCCCATGTTAACTTGTGAACTGGATAGCTAAAATAATTTTGTTTGGATTTCACCTGGCTTGTAATATTGTTGTTAGAAATGTAAAAATCTGGACAAATTCTTAAACTGCCCATGTAGCTCAAAGTGGTTGAAGTTGGTGGAGGGTAGAAATATTCATATCGAAATAACTTTTTTAATATTGAAGATAGATATATAAATCCGATTCGCCAGATTAGCAACTCCTTAAAACAAATAACTATTGTACTTTAGATTTTTCGATAACTTCAAATACATTAAAGGAGCTGAAAAGCGATATTTTCATGCCCTAATTTTGATTGTTTCTAATATCAAAAATTTAGGTTGACTAATATTAACTCAGATGTAAAGAATTTAATTTTGCCTTCCAGCTCACTGAGCTGATTTTTTAAAATTTCTTTTGTTTTATATTGGATTAATAAGTTTCTAAAATAACAGAACGATTTATAAATAATTCCTGAGAGCTTAAAATTATAAAATTGAAATTGTTCATGAATTTAAAAAAAATTTGCAAAATAACGCTTTTACTACAAATCGCATAATACGATAGAACATCGAACTAAAAATAGTTGCGGAGTAAAAATACGATACTGATATGATGAAAATCTGAAATGTTTTTGAAATGTTTACTTAATAAACATTTTAATCATTTATTAAAATATTTAGACTAAAAGGAAAATAAAGAAAAGCAGGAAATGTTTAAAACTTGATAATAAAATATAAACATGGACATTCCTTTTATTGTCTTTAAGATTAATTGGCGACTCAGTGGGTTAGTTTAAAACGCAAGTTTAAAATGAAGTACATTTAAAGCGTTAGAATTGCAATTTCCGTTTCTTAATTGCCGGCAATTAACTTCCGCTGTACAATACAGTTTGTTCTTTCAAAAGGAAAAGGCCTATTTAATGGAATTCTTTTTTTAAATGTTTAATTGCGTGAAAGAATAACAAAAGTAATGATAAATGGAATTTTTATGCTTGATATCTTACTAATTTAATGTCCGTTTAAGATAAATTAATAAAAAACAGTCAAGTTAAATTAAAACATTTGGTGGTAATAAATAAAACCATAATTCTTTACTCTTATAGTAAATTATGTTATAGAAAATCATTACTAACATTTTTCTTAATTCATAATGTATTTTTTGCTTAAAATATGCAAGCATGTAATAAATGTGTTGTCATATAAATGTGGTCAACATAAAGTCCTGTTAATATCTTTTCTGTTAATGACTTATTAATTTCTGTCTAAAACAAAATACACAACATCGGATAAGCAAGCATTTTTTGCTGAATTCAATAAATACAATTCTTGAAATTATTGATATTTGTAGAAAAATGCAATAAGTATCAACAACTCAATAAATATACATTTTTTATTTCAAAAATTCTCAAGATAATTTCTTTATAATTTTGAATTCGACTTAGAAACAAATTTCTATAAAGATTCTAAAGATTGCTCGCTAAAACTCCTGGGATATACTATTTTTTATAAAACAAGCATAAATAAAGGTAAAACTTGTGGAGAAAAAAAACCCAATAAAAATTAGAAATATTTATCTTGGTTCTTAATTTTCTAGAAAATTGTTTTATAAATTTTAAATCCGATTAAGAAACCAATTTATGTAAAATTTCTAAAAATTACTTGTGTTGTATTTGTGAAATATTAATTTTATAAAACATGCATAGATTAATTTAAGTTTTGGTTTGCTGAAGATAATAACAAAGAAAGATTGATCCTAATTTCCAAGAATTTTCTTTAAAATGGTCCTATAATTTTAATTGATTTTATGAAACTAGATGAATTTATTTCAAAATGTATTAAATGCAAGTTTTCTGAAATAAGGTGCACCGAAATTAATATCAAACTATGAGTATTCTAAAACTAATAAGGGTAAACAATATTTTAGCCATTTAACTTGAAGTGATAAAAATATTTATCAGTTTTTTTTAACATTTCAGAAATTTTCTAAATATTTTCAGATTTATTCCATGAAGAAATCCTATACGATTTCTTAAAAGTACTTGGTACAACTTCTCTGAAATAAATGGCATCGAAATTGATGTCAGTTGTCTAAGACGTTGGCATCGAATTTTCTAGCGGGCCGTGTTTAGAATATTGATTTAGATAGGCTGCAATCTTCATTACTGTTCTGGCTTATGACAGGACTTGCTGACTTGTCTGACAGATGCGTTCCTCTTAGTCAAACATTAGTTTCAATTTGGTGTTAGAGACGTATTAATTGAGGGTATTAGACAGAAAAAAAACTTACTCATTAGTCTGATTTTATGTAGAGGCTTTGAATGCTAAATACGATCGATAAAGCATTAGCTTTCAAAGGAACTTTGCCAAGAATGCAGTCCAAAATTATATTTCATAATATATGAATAATATGATATTTAAATTATACAAGTAATATCGTTTTGCCGTGCTGTTGTTCTATTGATTTCTAGCTCCTTTTGGGGATAAGTTGCTTTACCTGAAATAATGGTTGCTAAATTATTACATTAAAAATTATGTATAAAATCATTCAAGCAAAATTGTTAATTCTCTATTTTAATACCCATCTTCCCTAAAACGGCAGCAATGGTACCTACTTGGAAATTGAAGGAAATTTTTTTAAGTGCCCCACGGAGTTAAAGAGGTATTGTAAAATAATATATGGACACAGTCTCCAACCTCAGTAACTAAATCGATTTTACTAATTAATTTATTCAAACTATAAACCTAACTAACCTGCCAATGTGCTCTTTGTTTTATAAGTATAAATCAAATAAAGCTTTCTTTTGCGAGGTCAGATAATTTATCAAATTTAGTTGTCATGATTTAATTAGTTTTGTAAATATAGTACAAGGCAAATCGATTGCCTAAGGCGACTAGTGATTAGTTTATCAAAAAACGAGCTGTTTCATGTTTCATAGAATTAAAAATACGTCTCAAAGATATATTTTTCTTGAGAAGAAAATTTAACTTTCCCTTAAAAGATTCTTCCATTTTTATATTGAAAGGAATAAATATTTTTTACTCAATCTGAATTTCGTACAAAAAGAATTCAGACTTAAACATTAAAAGAAATTAATGTATATCGATAAAAAGGGGGATATAAGAGGATTTTGATTAATATAAATAAACTTCATCGTGATCATGTATATGTACATGTTTCTCATCTCTTTCTCGGCAAGTGAGCTGAATTTGACTAAACTTTGTGCATTTATTTTTAAAACAATAAAAAGAGTACAGTAAACTTTTCAAAATGTAAAAAGTAATTACTTAAATAATAATATAATCGGAGAATATAAACAATATAGTAGTAAATTATCTTACAAGAACTGATTTTATACAGCCTTGAAATTCAAAATATGAACTTTTCAAGAGTTTCAGTTTCATTTCTGATTTTTTTTTTCTTTTTCTTTTTGATTTTTCTTCCAGTTTTTTCAAAATTCATAAATAACTGAAAAGATGCAGATAAATTTCAAATAAGTAAACTTATTTACCATTCTACTGGGTATCGATAAGACTGACTTTAAACCAGTCTAGAGTTAATGTTTTATATCTCGGTTTTCTTTCTTAATATTTTTGGCAATATTCTAGTTACTTAAAAACAAATTATTTACTCACCGCTAGCCACCCTTGGTGACCAGTTAATATACCGGACTCAATAGCTGCTAAAAATTTCAACTAAATATCTCATGTGTTTTAAAATCTTCAATAAAATATTTCAAAATTCAAATGCATATTAATCATTTCTAAAGTCAATGTATAACAAATATTCCTAAATTCATATATATAGTACAACGTACACTATTTTAAATGTCTTTCGCTGTTTCTTTCATTATGCTATTTTTTTTTTACCTGACTCCATTTCCTTTTTATTCAATCTATTATATCCCAGGAGGAAGTGGCGCCTTTTAAAAATAAACACATTTAAAAAAAAATTGAACAATACAATTAAGATTGAGCTTCAAGAATATGCAAATATAACGAATTTTATATTATTTTATATTTATTTAACAATGGAAAAATGTCAAGATGAACTACAAATAGTTACAATGAAATTGTTCAACATTTCAATTCAATAATCAAATATATTGTTAAAAATATTATTCCAAAAAATTTCAAATTATCATATGAAAACATTTTTGAAGTCATTATTTTTCTTAATTTAAGTCATTAACCAGTTTGGTGTGTGTGAGTGTGTGAGAGAGAGAGAGAGAGAGAGAGAGAGTATTTTCATAAAAATAAACTACTACTATTTCCTAATTTCATAATGGATTAATCATAGAACAGGAGTCAAATCCTTCAATATTTCCTACTTAAGAAGGAATGAAGTGATATTTCCAACTTGAGGGAAGGAGAAAATACTTTAATCGACACTGTTACTAAACGCGAGTAAAGTTTTTTGGTTCATATTATAAGAATTATTTAATTTCCTCAGAAAAACTTTCCATGAAAATAGCAGCTATGATGTCATGGTTTTACGTCAACTTTTAGAAACGCATCTACTGTCAAATCAGCACTCGTAATAATAGAGCAATACTGGTAAAAGCATATTAACCTTTTTTTAAACGCATCTACTTTCAAAGAAGCATACATAATAATAATAATGCAGTACTGGTAAAAGCAGGTAAAAAACATATGTGATTAAACGTGGTTGATGAATATTGCTGTTTGTGCTTTATTCATTGCCTTCGGGATTTCGAGCTTCAATTATTTGTTTCTTTCATTATTCAAAACTTAAGGAAAACTGGGTCATGTTCTCACATGATGAAAAATGTCCTGCGAAAAAATAGCATTATTCGTAAGATAATTATTTAAAATTTTATTTCCTTTTTTGAGCTATTCTTATGCAGTAATTTTTCAGAAATTAAGATGAAAAAATACGTCATAATTTCCCCTTGATTAATATTTTCTTTAAAAAATTTGTTCCAGCATGTACATTCTCACCTACCAAACTATGTCATTATAACATAGTTTCTATAACATTAAATAATTAAAATTAGAATTACAAACGACAAAGAGTTTATGCATTATAATATTTCACATAAAAAATAAACTTTTGAATTTAAACCACTTTATTTAGAAATCGGTAGTATCATGGTACATTGTTACTTTGCAAAATATAATACCCTCCCGCTCAAAAAATTCATTCATTAAATGCGTTTTATATAGCTAGCTGCATAGCTACATTTTCTACAATAGCTTATTGTAGAAAAAATTTGAAGAAAAATGTATCATATAGATACATTATGAATTAAATAATATTCCAATGACAAAAATCACAATATAAAGATTCTGCGATAAAAATAAGTAAACTTTTATCAATACATTTCTTAAAATGTAACATTGTTTTAATAGTATTTTTAATGATAGAACTATTCATACAGCAGCTCTCTTGGTATTTTTTTCTAAGCTTCCAGTTTCATTCTAGTAACTCTATTGCCATATTAGTCTTTTCAGCAAATGTTTATCAAAATCATTGAAAGAAGAATTTCCAAATTCTCATTGCTAACGTTTGGAACAGTCTTGCGAAACTTACCAATGGAAATAAACGCATAGCCACATGGCTACATGATGGATTCACTTTAGTGTTCACACAAATACTTCATTTTTCGCATATAACTTTTCTTATTTTAATGATTTCGCATGAACGGATTATATTAAAACTTTGTTTACAATACCAAAGTATAATCAATGTTTCAGCAAAACTTTAATTCGAATTATTAATCGTAAGTTTCTGATAAGTATAAAAAATTAAACACTTCATTCCAAGCAGCGGTCAATATTTCACCTCACATTAAACAAAAGACAATTAAATGAATTTTCTTTACACTTTGTTTAACATTTATTACCTCAATTAAACACAGTATGCGCGCGCATTTCTGATTTAGTCTCATTTGTATATTTAATGATTACTGTCTACATCATAATTTACATAAATGATTACTGTAATTTGCAACGTATTTAATGTACACATAAACATGCAGTGCATGCATATTATCGTGTAATGTGAATTACTCGGACTGAATGTATACACGGTCTGCAACACCAGTAATTATCATTCCTGTATTCGAAGTACTGGGGAAGTTGATTTATAATATTTTATTCATATACGAATAAAAATTATTTAGAAACTATACAGAAAAAATGGAAGCTCAAATGCATTGAATTTAATAAACCAATGCCTTTGAGTTTAAGTTAATAGGTTCCAAGCAAAAGCAATGTCACTTATCTAAATACTATGATATAATCTAAATTCATGCGCTTTTTTACAAAAATAATCACTTTTTCTTATAATATATTTTTAACCTATCTATGTCATGTGTTTGACATTCATAGTTTGAAATTCTAACTTGATATTTCTTGTCTTCTATTTTATTTCATAAAGTCATCAATAATATGATTGATTGCGCTGTCAATTTAACCTGCATATGAACCGCCTTACTAGCCAGAACGTTTAAAGTCTGCAATTAATTTAAAAGTATTTTTGCCAACTTTAATTATGTAGATAAATGCTCATTATCTAAATTTTGAAAAATATTATACCAGTTCTCTGAATAATTTGATATTAGTATGCTGTTTGGCATTTTAAAAATCAAACTTTTTAAAATTTTTCCGAATGAGTTTTCGAGTGCTTTAAAATTGATTATATTCGGCTTCTGAATCCTTGCGGTTTTAAAACTTTTAAGATTGATTATATTTTTCTTTTAGATTACTCTGAATTTTTAATATTAAATATGTTTATGATTTTCGCTCTTATAGCCATTTTAATGTATTCAAAGCTCAGAACTCAGAATTTCTAAATTATTTTTTATGCTTTTAAATTGTCTATATACAAATATTATTTGCCTAATAATTTTAACGTTTTTATGATTTAGCACTTATAAATTTATCTTTTTATTTATTATTATTTGCATGTTTGGCTTCAGATGTTTTCAATGGTTGTTTTTAATGTCTTGTGAATATTCTTTTTTTTGAAACCAGTGGGAGTTGTCTCTCTGAAACTATCTCGCATACTCTTGAATAAAAATTTTATCTCAGAGAACGTTTTGCATAGCAAAAGCTTGCTGAATTACGAAATATTGAATTTTGGCTTGAATTTTGTATTTTTATTGAATATATCGTGTAATCTGCGACGTGTTATTTCGTGATAAATCCCTGGCATGTGGTCAACAGTATTCGAAAATCAAATTTGAGTTTCAGACGCCTTTTTTTTTCAACTGTTTGAATAAAAAATTTGTCACAGAAATACAGTTGTAATCACAAAAATTCATATCAAAATTTATATATTTTAGTCATTGCGTCTTTGAGTTATCATGATTACATGTTTTTGAAAATACCCTTTTGAATTTCACTTGAAATTTGTAAATCTTCTAGATTGTATATGTTAATTCTGTGTACCTAATTTCATTCATCTTGCTATCTTTATTTTGTAATTATCGTGTAAAATTATAAAACCCAGATAGACTTGCCATCTCTAAGAGCATTTTGCTTAAATATTTGACAAAAATTTGTATAAAGACTTTATATAAAACTTTATATAAAGATTTATATAAATACTACTAAATTTAAACCGTCTAGCTCAAAGCGTTTTTGAGTGATTTTTATCACATACAGACGAACAGACATTTTCCAAAAATGTATTTTTCGAACTCCGAAAGGTTTAAAACGAGTAGATTTGAGTGATTTTTTTATGATTAGTATGTACGCGGATTATGGTGATATCTTAATAAGTCTGTAACAGCCACTAAACATTGGTGATCACTTTTCTCTAGCTGATATGCTGCGTGGCAGCAAATCGTATGGTCACGAGTTCGATCCTTGGTGGAATTCTATTTCCACATTGGCACGACATCACAATATAAACCGCCATATTGGTGACCTCTGACAATGAACACACTCATCGCTCGCCATAACACTTGGCGCTACCAAAAGTCGTCAGACTCACTTGACACAGCAACCATAGTCGTTAGAGTCACACAGTAGTAGTCTCACCGCCGATTCATTGGTGGAGGTGTATTGTAGTGGTATCCTAATAAGCCTGTAACAGTCACTAAACATTGGTGATCACTTTTGTCAAGCGGATATGCTGCATGGCTGCAAATCGTATGGTCACGAGTTCGATCCTTGGTGGAATTCTAATTCCATATTGGCGCGAGATCACAATATAAACTGCCATAAGTATACTTTCTCTATACTGCGTATGCAATAAAGTAAAAATTCTTAAATTCCATTTAGATTCATTCTTTTATCGTAAAGAATTAATCTTTACATGTTTAATACTTTATAAGAGGAATTTTTGTAAGCGGGCTGCTCTTTGCTCATATTGTATCAAAGACAGCTGAAAATACAACAGGGTTTTTTTTTAATACAACATTTTTACTTTTTTTACATGAAGTGTACAAAGAAAAAATATCTTTAAAAAAATTTCAAACTAGAAATTTTTGCTTACCACCCCATTTCATAATCTCAGACTCCGAAAAACACATTTCTGGAATTATGTATGCCTGTCTCTAAGTACGATAATTTAAAAACCTTTTGAGTTTGATTGATAAAATTTGGTACATTATTTAAAATTTTTCAAACGTTGAACGAATCCCATTCATAAGAATATAGTTTCTCCGACATTAAATATATAATTTAATACTAGACTACGAAAAAGATAAAGGAATATAAAATTTGACTCATAGATTTAACATCTGAAGTGTGCATTCGTGTTAGATTTACTATCATATCTATCAAGGAATCGGCTATCTATCGATCTGTATTTTCATAGCAGTAAATTGAAAAATGCGTTGACATACACAATTGAAAATTGATATGATGTAATTTTTGGTTCTTGAAATTGTAATTCTATATCAAATTTTTATTTTAATTAACCAAAAAAATGTCCAAAATACCTATTAGATTTTCTTGCATTTGTATAGTAATATTCAATGCGATTAATCACCAAAAAAACTATACAGACCGCATTCTAAAAAAGTGTTTCGAATCCAATATTTTCAAGCCATTGACGAGCAATACGCAACTACATTTATTATAGTACGCGAGAAAGATTTCAGGAGATAACTCCCTCTCGCTATTTCTCTTGAAGGTAGTTCTCATAATTATTTCTGTAAGAGCAATCCGTAGTAAAAACACTGCTACAGAATGTTCGGGAATATAAAAATTTAAGTGTAAATCTAATTAAAAGAAAACTCTAATCAAAAATACTGACACGTAAAAATCGATTAAATCTTGTTAATAAAGAATTAACAATAATTTTCTGTATTTCATTTGCATCCGGGTCAAGGAATGACCCGGTCACCACAGAGACAATATGGGTCTGTGGAATTACTAAGTAGCAATCGATGATTTGTTAAATCAACCCCTCCCTTCCCATCCATGCTCAGTTCAAGACAATGTACCATTAAAGGCTTAATGGTACTAATTTATGCTAATGATGCGACAATGATGTCACGTAAATTGGCTCTATTTGATCATAAGGTGCTTGTTTATTTTTATGGCTCTCAAGTTTACTGCGCGATTTTCTGATGACGTCATCGCCAACATAATGGGTTTAATTTGCAATTTCGAGGTGGCATCAAAATTGCAAAGCCCCATTATTCACTAGATATCAAAATTTCATCAAGATAATTGAATTCCCGGATTACCTGGGGATTATCAGATGGATAAGAAACGCCAGCTCCACTATATAAGATGTTAAGATTCGCGGGGCTTGCAATTTTTTGGCGATTTATCGCTGGAGCCATAAAAATGTACATGCGCCAATCATAATATGAGCCATGCCATGATTTGAATTATAATCGCTTCATATCAAGTGGTTAAATATACTGCTGTGGAAACAGTTAATAAGTTTCATGTTAATGAATTCCTGAAAGTTTGATAACAATAATGCTTTATTGAACAAAAAACCACATAACACAAATATTAAAACTAAGGTGAAGCGTATCCTTTTAATATATTTGAAAACCACAGTAAAAGTAGAAATCAACGGTGTTGATTCAAAAGCAAATCTACGGCCAATACTCCAAAGAGAAAATTTGTCCACATTTCCATATTCTTCGTTACAAGGCAACACATATTCTAGAAAAAGCGACGTATCTCAAATCGTAATAACGATATCGCCATAATTCTTGTATTTTCAAGAGCTTTAGTTTTATCTCTAAATTCGTCAAATAGTCACTAAATCAAATTTCAATATGGAGCGTGGGGATTATTGATCTAGCATCCATTAAAATATCTGTAAAATTCTCGTCAGTACTCTCAGACTAACTGCACTGAGAAGCAATATTTACACATACATCACAATACCATAAAAACCCTCTTCACTATTCGAAATTCAGACTTTTGTTAAAATATCCTTAACATAAAAAGGTTTCTTAAGGAATTGTTTTAAGGGAAAGAAAATGCCATGAAGGATCTTTTCTCGCCAAAATTCCTACGAATCAGCAGTAAAAGCCTTTTGTGTTTGGGTCGAATTTCTATTGCATGAATTTGAATTTCATTTATTCCATAGGATTATTTTTTATCAGAGTCACGCAATATTTTGTATCGTTATACATATAAAACAATTATATTTTGTAGAATTAATTTTTATGATATTTTGTTTTAATATTGGCTGCTTTTATTAGCCTAAAAATATTTTCGTCTGTGCTACTAAACAACAAACATTTCTAGCATAAATCTCTAAAGCATAACTTGGTTACCACTATTATCTCAACAAAATATTTTAACGTCATATTTTAATAGACATTTAAGTTGATTTATTAAAAAAGCCATAGTATTTTATGGAAATTCTTAAAAAATAGAGTCACATGACATATCGCCATTAAAATTTTTAAAGTTCGTGCAATATGTTTCAAACTGTTGACTGCCTCTTGACGCAATGCAGTTTCACTAGCTTTTTCGTTGTGTTCTCTACACGGATAATAAGTAAAATTACTCTTTTATAAACAGTGGGGCAAATTCACACTATTAAATATTTAATGAAATGCTAAAAAAGAGAAAAATTTCAACTCAACAAATGGAATATGTTGTTAAAAATTGAACAAAAGTTATTCTAATAATTACGAAAATTCATAAAACAAATTTTGATCGACCACTGGATTCATGATTTTAAAAAGACAATACTTAAAATGGTGCAAAAGTCAGTTTCGTAATATTTAATTTTAGGGAATAAACGCATTAAACGGCTATATTGCCGACGTCCTGGCCTAGAGGTAGTGTCTTCCCCGTGATCTGGGTGTCCCGGTTCGGGCATGGTTGTTCCTCTGTCTGTTCTATCTGTGAAATGTGTGAATAAGGCCGTGGTAGCCTGGTTGGTAGAGCGTCAGTCTCGTACCGAAAGGTCACGGGTTCTGTCCTCATCTTGGCCAAAGACCGCCGTGTTGGCTAATGGCAGTTGGGGCACGTTAAATATGTCGAGACTGCAAAGTCCTCCAAGTTCCCATAACAAAACGATACCTCTGGGGGTACTGAATCATGGATGGGTCGGTCTCTGATTTGGATCTAAATTCCGACTTGCTGATGGATGAATGAGGTATGAATGAATTCGATCACCCCCTAAAAAGGGGTGTGTCGTGTGTGTGAGCTAGAAGTCAGACTTCTGCCCTCTGGGTGCTCAGGGGTCTTTACCCTCAGAAGCTACTGCACCCCCTTTCCGTGGAAACACGGACACGACATCATCAAAGGCTATATTCTTTAAATATTTTGTTCATCAAAATGCTTAAAAAATTTCGAAAAATAGATTCGGTGAACACATTTCGGTCCCCAAAAATATATATGTACCATATTTAGTAGCTCTAAATCAAAAGGTTTATCCTATAAAGCACCAATACCCATACACAAAACATACTATTGCAATCTACTTTACTTAAGGATTTGCCAGGATGAGCTTTGAAAAATGTCTTGAATCGAACTGACACTAATTACACTTACAAAAGTTATAATAAAAATTATCATGCACATTGGCTGAAAGTTTCAAAAATAATTAATTATAGTGCAATTGGTGCAAATATATAATTACATGAAAACTTTTCTTTCCATACGAAAGGATCTTCGTCATCAATAATTTTCACGGATATTTCAATCAAAACTAATAACAAATCTGATTAATACAAAAAACAATAACATGAAAAATACAATAACACAAAATAATGTAATATCAAATATATAACAAAATAATACTGAAAAATGTAAGCAATATCTGTCAATATGGCTGAAGAAACAAGTATCAAGAACCTACAATTGAACTCAGAATATTATCTTTTCGTTATATTAACGTCCTGCTTTTAAAGCAATACTAAAGGCCTTATCACACGGCGAAATATCGTCGGCACTTTCCGTCCGCAATGACAACGAAAGTGACGTCATTTGTGTGACGTCACTTCAATGTTTCACATGATTTGATGAATTTTGCTTGCAGACAATATTTCCGCCGCTATCGTTGGCATTTTCAAACTGGTTAGAAAAAGTCGTCGATTACTAAACACTTGCTTGACTGGTTCTTGGGGATAGAAACGGAAAATTGCTGACGATATTTTACCGTGTGATAAGACCTTAACGCTGTATTGGGATGGTGCAAGTAATTTTGAACCGTGTTCAGATGACAAAGATGGCACTGAGTTGGTACTCCCCACACAGAACTTCCACATTATACTTTCGGGAGGATGTTTAAGACCGGCGGATTTAACATATACTAGACCCGCTTTCACGGCGGTTCTTCGGTAGAATCTGGTCTTGAACTGAAACCCCCTATTCGGAAGCTGAGATAAACTACCAGAATACTGCAGCTCAAAAATATTATGAATCAGTTGATCTTTACTATAATTAGAAACAAAAAAAAATGAAATTTGTAATCCCATTATATTTTATCATTTGGCTTAGTATAGAATTTCATCGGGAAAATCTATTTTTTACAAACATAATGTTCACTAACACTTAAATTAAAACTAATCAATAAAACCAGATTAAAACAGATGTTGATCTAATAATAAAAAAAAGATTAATTTCCAAATAAAAAAAATGTTAGAAAAACTGCCAGATATGAGTTACAGAATAAACTTCCAATTGTTCCTTAAAATGATAATGCAATGAAAAATGCTGATCTTAGTTCATTGATCTTTGCTACAATTCAGGATTAAAATGTAAATAATACATGTAATTCAAGATACCATAATTAATTATTAAATTTTATTTGCAAACCTTAAAAAAGAAAATTGTCTTGAAACTAAAACAAAAGTTAGAATTTCATCTCTGCATTGATATTTTTAAACTTTGTTCCACATTATAGGAGCTTATGAATAATTCTATATACTGATTATTAGAAGAAATAAAGACAGAGAAATTTGATCTTTTTTTTAATTCTTAGCATTTATCGGATACTATGTATCATCTTTGTCTCATAAAATAGTAGAATCGTTTGCAGTAAAAAGTACTAAATACAGAACAGGAACAAGATCTTAGATAAAATATATAATGACAATGTCTTGAGAAAGGCTACTATGTATTTCCTTACAGAAGAAATATACCGACTATGTAATACTACGATTAAATCTTAAATTCCAAGGAATGATACATAAGGAATATTTAAAGAAATTTCACCCTCATAACATATTCCATGAAAGAAGGAAGAAGCAAAACAAATATGAAATTTCTATTGAGTTTTCACGTATAAAAAGGATTCCACTGACTTTCCATTAATAGAAATCATAAATTTACCAAATCTTCCTTATGAATAAAACAATTTCGCTGACTCGAACATCGTCGAGGATCCGCTTATGCTTCAGAAACGGAAGAAAGACAACTTCCTTTGGGTCTTAAAAAATGGCATGGTTCAAAGAACTTTCAAAATTTGAAATTTAATATCCTAGTGTCTCATAGGAAGTATTGGCATTTTAACTCAATACGGCCTCTTGGTCTTTCAATCAATATAGAATATACTTTTTTTCTTAAAAGGAATAGAATGCAGCATTATGCCATTTCTTGACCTCAAAAAATTCAAATATTAAAACTCTAGTTTTCTTTTATTCTAATAATATTAACTTTAAAGGCAAAGTAAAATAAATAAAATGTATGACTTCTGAAAACATTTATACTGTCCCAAAATTTCCCATTTCATCACTCAAAAAAGCCCCGTTTTTAAAGAGGCTTGTCACTAAAGACGGAGTTTATATGAAAATTTCCATATTAAATACACTTGGTGTAAGGTCAGTAGGCCTTCAACCGTTGCAAAGTCTGAGCTACTCCCACCAAAAAACGTTCTTTCATCCATTTGGTGAGATTTAAAGGCGCAATTTTCTTCGAATTTCTATCTCAAGATGAAACCATAAATTCTACGAACTACTGTCATCAACTGGATCAATTGAAATTTGACAAAGCAAAAAAACGATCAGAGTTAAGGAACCGACAAGGCATTGTTTCCCATCATGACCACGCGAGCCCATTGCATTAATCGTAAGAAATGACCTCTTAAAGTTTGATAGGGATGTTTCACAGCATCCTGCTTTCTCTCCAGATCTCGCTTGACTATTACTTCGTTCTGCCCTTAAAAAATTCTCCTAGCGATAAGCGCTTTAAGTCCGTTAGAATAAAAGCGCATCTTGAAAATTATTTCGTGTCCAAAACATAACAGTTTTGGAATTGAGTTGAGTTGATGGAGTTTACTTGAGCTAAAACCACTTCTGATTATGCAGCGCCAACGACAAGGTTATATGCAAATGTATGGCTTATAAAATAGCCACGTTTAAAAATGTTAATCAAAATCTCTGCTTCAAAACTCTATTCAAGACCTTATAGAATGCATAAAAAACTGTCACATAGACATAAAATATTACAAAAAGTGATAAAATACTTAAATAAGGTAAAAGAAACCAATCATTTTTTAAAAAGTAAAAAGTTGAGGATGAGGCACTTTATGAAAGATGTCTTTTAATACAAAATGTGGGGAAGGAAAACACTAAGCTCGTTGAGAATCAAAACGTGGACACTCCATCAGTATGTGCTGAACTGTCAAAAAGCATACAACAATTTTGGAAAGAAGGCATAATGAGGCTTCCTAAGAGATGGTAGATGGTAATAGAGCAAAAGGGTTCATATATAACAAAATAAATAATAAACAGTAAATATTATGTATTTCATATTAGAACTAGGAAAGGAATTAGTAGGACACTAATATTCATTCAAATGATTTCAGAGCTGTTCGAAAATCTCTTAACCTGTTAACTGTTTCGGCCACTTCGGAAAATGAGTATCTAGACTGTGTTACAAAAATTTAGCGATGGCCAGTATACTTGTCAAACAAAGCATGTGTAATATGAAATTATTTTTAATACAAGTATTTTTATTTTATTTTACTAATAATAGTTATTTACTTAAATTAACATACAATTTCTAGCATATGAACAAAAAGGAGTAAAAACATAATTTAGTATTTTAATTTGCTATTAGAGAATGGTATTTAGCAAAGCATGGTACAGCTCAAAATAAAATTTTATTTGTTCCTTTGATTTTGAATTGGCTTCAAAATATTTTAAACACATTAAAATTTACAAATATGTTTGAGTTTTTACTAAAATAATAATCCAAATTGTAAATTATCATCATTTATAACTCCTGGCGAATACACTAGTCATAATATTAAATGCACTTTTTTTCATTACGAATACATTCGTCAAAATCAATCAACATATCAATAAAACAAAAAATTTATATGATATTTATGGCAAGAAACTGCCGTTTGCAGTTTCTAATATAGTGATTAATAAATTTGTAATGGATTATGGGCATTTTTTCAGAATAATAAAAAGTAATTTGAGTCTTGTATACCGAAATATCCCAGATATTTCAAATACTCATTTTTCTAAGATTTTCGGTGTAGACATTCACTCATTAACAAATGCTGCCTTCTAAAATTTTTATTCTTTTTAATCAACTTAAATGATGATTATCCAGTAATTTTGAATTTTATCATTAGTCTTACGAAATATAAAACTCATCATGAAATACGATTTTTTCTTACTTTAGCCTTTTGACATGCGAATTTATTAACTTCCTAATTAGACAACAGCCTATTTTGTACATTTAATGCTGTTTTGATTCTTATAATAATTTAAGGAAAATTTGAAGTACTGACACTTTTCTAAATAATTTCTGCAATTCAGCACTATTTAAAAATGCGGACTTAAAATTAAATATTCAGGAATTCGATGGGCGTGTCAGAGGCGTCATTGTATGCGAAAGGTTTATAATTTATATTGATAAATAAGAATGTTTTCTAAAACAATAAATTGATTCGTTTTAATCTAAAATGTTATTAAAAATAGTCTGCTTCGTAACCTAGAACCTGTCTAGTAAAGTTTACTTTCTTTATCATTTATATATTTTTTAAAGCATTTATATTTGTTGACTAGTATGCACAAATGATCATTATAATATATAATCCAAAATACCTACATTAAAATAGCTAGAGAATTCCTGCAAATACTTTTAACAGAGATACATTATAAATACTGCCTGCAAGCCAGTCACTGGCTTTCTAAAATAACTTTTTAACTTTTTAAAAAATTGATAAGCATATATTTGTTAAGAAAACGATTTTTCAGTTTTACAACAGCCTTAAAAAATAGTGATTGTAATTATCTAATAACAAACAAGATGAAAATGTTCAGATACTGAATTAGAAAAAAAAAGTTAAAAACAACTTCTCACAGATTTTTTTTAAAAAAAGCATTTCGGTAAGAGGAATTTTCCTTATTATATAAATTTTCGGAAAACATATGGGTTAAATGCAAACAAGGGAATATATTAACTTCTTAACTGCTACATTTCCATCCAGTTAAATTTTCTATTACATCTAAAAGATATTTCTATTCAATTAAAAGACCTTGGAACACTTGAAAGAAAATTAAGATAATTTCCATTTATCAATTAAACAAAAATGTCTATGATTTCTTAATTTAAACTTTTGTTCAAAAGAGTCACAATTCGATTTAGGAATAAAGCTTGAAGTGTCATAATTAAGAGACTAAATTATTTTTCACTTAAGTTGAAATAAATATACAGTAGCTGCTACTTAATGTGATAAGTACTGTTCGTTTCTATGTTCCAAACTAACCACTTTTAGAGATTCTAACTCTCCAAGGAGTGAGACTTAGAAAGATGAGCTCTTTTGAGGAATTCTTGCTCACTTTTTAATCTTTTTTAGATTACCTTTTCCATCAGATACTGTTAAATTAGCTACTATATTAGATACCATTAGATACTTTTTTTCTTCAGTTTTTTCCCCCTTGTGTATGAAAGGGTCATGTTGGTTTTAACCACTCTATTTTAACTCAAAATTGTGTATTGATTGTTCATATGGTTTAATTGATTGTATTGATTGTTTATATGGATTAATTTACGACATTATTTAATTATATGGTTAGTCTCAAAATGTAATTAAAAATTCAATAACAAAAAAATATTTTAACATAAAAAATTATTCTTTATTTGTAAAAAAGTTAACCAAATTTATAAAGCAAATTTTAAATCATCCGTTTATTCACCATAATTTAAGTATATAAAAATTCATCTAAAATATTTATTGCAACTTATTTTTTTTCTCCTAAAATGTTACGAGTTATCCGTAGTTTTTACGCCTTCTAAGGTTGCGCATAAGGGGAGTTCACCTAATCAACAAATGAAAACAGCTATCTTTTCATCCTTCCACTCATCCTTACAAGTTGACAGATAGTAATTCATTGAGATATTTGAATAAAATGTAATAAGAATCTTCATTTCATCATTACTACATTAAAGAATCAACATTACTACATATAACATTTTTTTATTTCGCTGGATCTTTATATTTTGTAATTATCCAACTCATTGCTTTGACAGCTGGACAGACGAGCTTTGAATGTATCTCTTTGAAAATTTGAAAGAAATTATCTGAATGCTATAATCAAAATTTCATCTGTCTAGCTCAGAGCGATTTTGAGTTATCTTGTTCACAGTCAGACCGACAGACAAATGTTTTTTTTTTACAATATGTGTATTTTTTACTCAGGGAAATCTAAAATATTAAAATTCGTTAAAATGCCGAGTTTATTTTTTTTTACGATTACAATAATTTCTCTTTATATATTTCGTTTAAGAGAAAGTAAGGCCGCGGTAGTCTGGTTGGTAGAGCGTCAGTCTCGTAACCGAAAGGTCGCGGGTTCTGTCCTCGTCTTGGCCAAAGACCGCCGTGTTGGCTAATGGCAGTTGGGGCATGTTAAATATGTCGAGACTGCAAAGTCCTCCAAGTTCCCATAACAAAATGATACCTCTGGGGGTACTGAATCAGGGATGAGTCGGTCTCTGATTTGGATCTAAATTCCGATTTGCTGATGGATGAATGAGTGTATGAATGAATTCGACCACCCCCTAAAAAGGGTTGTGTCGTGTGTGTGAGCTAGAAGTGTGTGTGAGCTTCTGCCCTCTGGGTGCTCAAGGGTCTTTACCCTCAGAAGCTACTGCACCCCCTTTCCGTGAAAAACACGGACACGACAACAACATAAGAGAAAGTAAAAATTATTTCAACGTTCTTACGATGGAAAGTTGAAGCGTCCTAAGAAAGTATACAGTTAGAAACAAAAAAAAAAACAGACTTCTTTTTTTTCAGACAAGTATTTTGCAATCAATTATAAATATAATTTTTAAACTTTTTAAAGCATTAGAAGTAATGGAACACAGAAATATTCATTTTCTTAGAATGTAATCAACTGACATAGAATTCTTTGATTCTTACCGGAAACAAAAAAATAAAAAAAAGAATCTACTGAATTTATTAAGAGAAATTGATTGCTTTTCAGAAATAAATTGAAAACCAGGCAGAGCATTAACATAATCAAATGATTTGAAATTCTTTAGAGAAGGCATACAATCAGAAAAGCAAAACCATGGCCTTCCTTTCTTTTTATTTCATTTGTATGATAATGAATATTTTTACGTAGAAATACAAAAAGACATTTTCAAATTTTTGAAACACAGACAATAGATCACAAAATATCTTTCTGATTTCAGAATGAAATCTATTAGTATCCAGCTTTTCAATACTTGGTGGGAAAATGAAAGAATATTCTAAATTAATGACAGGTTGATTAGAATGAAGAAACAAATTAAAAGTTGATAGAACCTGAATATAATCATATCGAAATTATTATAATAAGTCCCACAGTTAAAAATGTAAAAATGTAGCATTTTTTTATCATGTGAAAATATGATGTTTAGGTTTGAGGTTTCTGAAGTCTCAAAATGCATAGGCAACAAACTTTTGAAGTCACAAAATGCGTAGGTAACAAATTGAAATTTATCGCTTTTGAGGCATATATTTTTCAGTTGTCACATTTGGCGATTTATTGTCAACTAAAGTTACAACTTGATTTTCAAATTATTCCTTCTCTGAATTCTCATGAATTGTCTTGATTAATTTAAGTAATTAACCAGTTTAAGCTGGTTTGAAACAATCAATATTCTATATTATTATTATGTATGAGAAAGAGAGAGACGGGGGTCTCTCTTTCTATATGTATAGAGAAGTCTTGTGATTGTTTCAAACTGGTTTAGATTGATTAATGACTTAAATTAATCAAGATAATTAATGTCAAAAAATAATATTCACACATAAATTGAAATTTGCGATTGTAGATTTCATTTTTTAATGATGATAAAAAAAATAGTTTTGAATTCAAGCATAAAAAAAGCTTCCAAATTTTCAAGGAATCAGAAACTGTTGAACACAAAAGTCTTAACTCTGTTAAATTCAGAACAAAATCTACTAGAATCGAAACTTTCAATCCTTACTGAGAAAAACAACAGCATTTACTGAATTGATAGTAGGGGGAGGGGGGTTGATTGTTTCCTAGAAACAAATTGAAAAGTGGATAGAACATAAACACAATTAAGTCGAAGTTACAAGAAAGCACACGGAGACGTAAAATCGGAGCCTCCCTTTATTTCAGTCCGATAACCCCTGTCTAAATGTACGTTGGACCTAAGTCCTGGGAAGTTTTCTTTCCAATAGGAATTCGAGTGCCCAGGGTGCATTACCTTTATTGATCCCAGTATCACAAACCGATTTTTTCCATTGAGAACTATCGGGAATTCGTATCCGTTGAAAGAAAGGAGATGTCCGTCTGTCCATCGCACCGTAAATTAAATCAGTCGCCCTCCCTTTCTTCCATTTGTCTAATGGACAATCACTCCAACAGATTCTCCACTGAGATCAGTCCAGAACTGGTCCAGGACAGGAACTGTGTTAGGAGAATTTTTATAGATATTTTTACTGCTTACTGTAATCAGTAATTAATCTTTTTGATTCAGATATGTTAATTATTTTGTATCGCTCATAATATTCTCGTCCCACTTAAAATATTTTACAGGTATTGCGTTTAATGGCTGAAGTTAAAATATATATGTATTATTTTGGAAAGTGATTTTGCAATTTTCAATGCTACTATTTTTTTAAAGTGTTGACAATATTCAAGGATCCAGACGTCGAAAGAAAATGCTAAAAGCCGTTTTTCACTGATAAATGAATAAGGAAACTTTCTGGAGGCACAGGAAAGATGATAGTCAAAGTAATAATATTATAGAAAGTCAAATAAAGATGCTGTCGGTAATATACCGCAATTTCTTGCATATGATCGGCGGATTATTGATAAAAAGCAAAAAATTGCCACTGTAATTGTTTCTAATAATCTTCCGCCATGGATAATCAGCGGTTGTACAGTGGTGCAGATTATCTGCTGGATTTTTCACGTTCTGTAAGGGCTAAAAATAGAACTTGAGGGTTATTCGGATAATATGCAAGAAATTAAAGTACAACTATGATATAAAAGTAAAGAAAAACTTTAAACGTCAATACTTCACAAATAACCGGAAAAAAAACAAGCCAATTGTACCAGAAAGATGGAAATGCAGCAATATCTGTTTTATCTTGATACCAGAATTTATAAACAACATTTTGTGCAGTGGTAAACACTACATGCTTCTGCATTTTATATATAAAAATGCAGGGCTGAAAAATAGTTTATATGCCTTTAATATTCATTACTCAGTTTAAAGAATTGCTAAAGTATTCGGGAATACCATGAATAATTGAAATGTCTTTTTCATCTTGACACGCGAGAAAGACATTTGAAGCATTCATGGTATGCCAGGATACAATCATCAGATTAAAGCATATCAATTCTTAAATCATATTACAATCATCAGATTAAAGCATATCAATTCTTAAATCATATTACAATCATCAGATTAAAGCATATTAATTCTTAAATCATATTGCAATCATCAGATTAATCTGATGATTTTATATGATCAATTAAATCTGATCAATGAAATCTGTTATATATCAATTAAATCTGATGTAGCATATCAATTATTAAATTCTTATTACAATTATCAGCTTAAAGCATATCAATTTATAAACAGAAATTAAATTATTTAAAGAAGCTATAATTCAATGCAAAAAGTTACACTCAATTCACACATACCTCAAAAATTCTATATATTCTTGAAAGAATCAGTACAGCTGCATTTTTTAGAAACAAAAAATACAATCGAATATTAAATTTGAACTAATAAAATGATGAACAACATTTTGCTGCATGATGCGTCACTTCACTAACTATAAAATCATATGGTTGTATAAAAAAGAAAATATTCTAAATAAATTCTGAAAAATGGATAGAAATGAAACCGTCCATTACAAAAATGAACAATTTTATTTCCATCGATTCTGCATAATAGCATCTTCCGACCATCGTGTATCATTTATTAATTTTTAAATTTAAATTTTATTTTTGAATAATCTAGTTCTATGAGAAAGAAATTAAATAACTCTAATATGATATTATTAAAATTAATTAATAAAAGTGATCCGAATTTAGAAATAAATATCATTATATATAATAAAAGTATATTTAAAGAGGAATTTGAGTAATTTTGCCATTTTTCCATTTCCATGCAAAGTGTGGAAGTAGAAAAAGCTCTATAAAATTAATTAATCAATTAATGAACTCACCAGGGTTCCGACTTGACTCATAGCTTCCAATATATTGTCAATTTGAATTGCTTTTGGCTGTAGAACTTAGCATGGTAAGAAGAGATAATATCCAATCATATTTTGTAACTTTAAATCTGTTTCTAAAAGCGGCCAAAGATCAAACTGAGATCATAGCTTCAGCAGTTATATATTTTTCTAGAAATACTTCATGAGTCAATATATATTTTAAAGAGCATCTATGATCATCAATTCAATAAAGAATACCACTGCGATTGGGAAAGTCTTAGTAATAGAATAGTCTTTAGGTGATAGTTCACACTTCAAATTGTTATGCAGTTTCTTCTTTTGAATCTATGCTTTTTACATTATTATCGACTTAAATACTTTATCTCGAAAGAATTGCTATTGTTTTCTCAGTTTTCGTCTATTAAATCATTTGTTATTTCTTAAACAATTATTTCATTTGCACAGAAATTTCCGAACAATTGACAATGTAACATAGCTACAACAAATTACATTTCCAAGTTGTTATTCGTTGTTAGCTTAATTCAATTGTTTTTCGTTGTTAGCTTAGAAGTATGGCATAGAAAGATCTTGTTGAAAGATATCAATAAAACCGGCGAACTTTTACATCAAAGGCACAATTTTACTTATTATTATAGAATTGTACTGTTTAGAATCCATCATCCCTTCAACTAGTACTAAGCTGCCAGATCCTCTAGAAGTAAAATAATTCCAAAACATCTGTTTATGAGTGTGCTTAACTGTTTGAATAAGATGTTATTCCCTGATGGATTCTTCACCACTTCACTTAACAAATCTCGGTCGAAACTTTTGCACAAGAAAATGTGTTTAGCATGGAATATAACCTTCTTCCAATCTTGTGCCGTCCAGGATTGATATTTCCTTTCTCAATCCAAAAGTTATTTCTTCATTGTAGGTAACTTCATTCATAACTATTTTTCAATTGGTTTTCTTGCCAATCTCACAGCTTCAATACGCCTTAGTCAAATTGCCGATGAATCCAATCTGAAGATCTGTACTTGTTTTGTAAGGATTCATTGTACTATTTCGTGCAAGAAATTTGTCTGTTCGTGGTGCAGTCTAACGTTAGCGTCCACATTTACTGCTTCGTTTTGGGGACATTATACAAAAATTCTTTTGCTGATTAATAACCCTAGAAACCCCCCCCCCAACTGTTGCAGCAATATCCCTCACAGTTATAGAAGTGTGCTGACTAAGGGTAACAATTCTAGTATTTTCCCTCAGAGTGATTATTTTTTTAATACAAATGAAAAGGAGATAATTCACACAAGCAATTACTTCTTACAGCAACTGGAAGGAAATTTTTTTGACATGTCATGATTACGTGGTCAAACCTGTTTAGACTAGTCAAGGGCAGTCACGCTTTGTAAGACAATGCATTTGAAACGGGTTTGAGACAGAAAATCCCCGAAAAAAAAAAGCAATCCTCTTAAAATATATGTCTGTCCCGATTAATTCACGCAGTACTCTATTACTTATTATATAGGATAATTCCTTTACTAAACAATGTCTGTTTGGGTTATAAGTCATTTCACTGAAATCGGTTATGTTTAATATCCATTAAAGTAACTTCATTCCCATAATTTCGCCAAATTGTTAAACTTGTTATTTTAAACCGCGTTATTTTATTTGTCTTACAGGTGTTTTGTTCATTGTATACATGGACTTCTTGAGTACATATCAGTGCCATGAGATCATGCCAGAGCACTATAAAAAACGGAAATGTTTGGTTCATTTATCTGCAAACATTTTATCGTGGTACTATAGCTTCACTTTTTGTTCGTTTCGTAAACTACATAAATATGAAACATAATGCTCCTTTATATTTCAACAATGGATAAAAGAAATCATATGCTTAACTATTTTAGGAAAAAAATGAAAACGGTTTGGATTTCAGGATAATAATGTAACCTATTTTTTGGTAATTAGACAAAATAGATTTTTTTAACTATCAAATTCCAGAAAATATTTTCACCAACATTAAGTTATCCGACTACATTTGAAGGAAAAATTTTGAAAAATTGGATTTCTTAGAAACTATTTATGGTCTTTTGATGTACCGTTAATAATAAACACAAAAACAATTATTTAAAAATATATCTTGAGAAATGAGAAAATTTGTAGTAAATTTTAATGAAATTTAACCAATTCGGTTAACACTCTAAGCAAAATTGTAATGCAGCAGTTAAGTTAAAGAATGCAATGATGAAAAACGAATCAAAATTTAAGAAAAATTTTGAGATGCAAAGAAGTTATGGGTGAAAATATGCACATAAAGGCATTTTTACCATAAATTTATGACTTAATTTTTCTGAAAACACCTAAAAATGAAAAAGTATTTAACCAACAATAAAAATTTGGTTCGTTTCTTTGCCCATATTATTTACAATACACGCTGAAATTTTTATGTAAATACCTCGATTAGTTTTGGGGATATCATGTTAACGGAAGAGAATTTTAAAGAAAATTAAAATTTTGAGAATATTTAAGCTAAAGACAAATTTTAGTTGAAAAATATGTGACCCTGGATGATAGTTCAGGTCTTTCGTTTCATAGAAGAGCTAAATTGTTTTGGGAAGAGAGAAGTCTGAACTACAAGAAATAATAAGAATTTTTAAAAAATCGCCAATGTGGTCAATAACCACTGTTTATAACGTAGTCGGATACCTTAAATTAATCTTTTAATTTTAAGATGACATAAAAGTAATTTTTGTTATAATAATTATAGTGGGGTATCGCTTAATTTTTAAACAAATTTCAAAAAATTGCTCCCAGATGCTCATTTTTACCATTCATGAAATATGGGTCAAATTCGGCATCGATTGATCAAACGATTTACTTTGTAAAGCGCCAACACACATTCAACGTTATTATGTGTTATTAATAAAGACAGATTTTCATGAATTTCAAAAGTTACGAATTGAATCATTTATTTGTACCAAGTTAATATAAAACTTCATGGATTCTAACATTTATTAACCAAATTCTAATATCTTTACAAAAAAGAGTTTTTAAAAATAAAGAATAATGATTTGGAATGATATATCATAGAAAACTTCGAAAATATTACAAACATATATCAAGTGACATAATGGGAAATGCAATTTACGTAAATTATCCTCTACTATATGGTATGAAATGTTTACAACTTAAAAGTACATTGAAATCTAAACTCAATAATATTTAAGCCAATATTGATTTTTACAAAATCTGATTTGTCCCCAAATAAATTAAACGACAGAAAACAAAAAATATTTATTCTAACTCCAATATTTCAGAATAACACTGTTTATATCAAATTTGTATTTTCAAACATATTTTGCGGTTGAATGGTATAATATTCCAAGCTTTTGTATTTTTATCGTTTTACATTCTATTCATATTACTACAATACGAAATTAAAACCACAAAAACAATTCCTTCGCTCATGAAAGCGAAAAATAATAGCTGTGGTCTAGAAGAGCAAAAGTCATCTGTCAACAAAAGCTGAAACGTTTCTGCGTAACTCCAGTGACAAGAGCGGGTTTCGGTAAATTCAGTAACAAGGGCGGTTCCTTGTGACTTAGGTGACAGGACATTAGTTTCCGACCCTCAGGTCTGCGGTTAAGCATTGCTATTGTTTGTCTTGATACGCATTGATTGTTGAAGCATTAATATAATAGGGATATTTTCTTGTACTTTGCTTTTTTTTTTTATCAAACTTAATTCGTTAATTATGGAATTATTTACCATAAGTTTTGGAAACTAAAAGACTGTTTATATAAAATGATTTATGCGCATATTGTCTTTTTGAATCTGAGAAAGATTTATGATAACCAGATAACCGTTTCAACTTCTTCGAAAAACGCGTATCTAAATTGTGTCGGAAAAATTTAGTGATGACGATTATACTCGTCAAACAGAGTAAATAACATATGAATTAACATTGTAATGAAAAGGCTCTCTTTATTTTCGTTTCAATGATCACATCTATATATTGTATTATTAATTTATTTAGGAATGATAAGATTTATTTTCTTATTTCAATAATAACATTTATTCATTTTCTTAAGCTTACTTTTTTGCATAAACTAGAAAAATATCGCCTCTTAAAAACATGCAAAAAAGATACAAAAAGATCTTATTTACTGTATTAATTTCCACGTGCGCCAATTATTCAATAGTGTAAAACAATTTATGGTTACCCAATTGATTCTTGGATGACTAATAGAACACGGCGATGCACTTAAGAAAAATTCATATTACATGTGGTTTTTTTTTAATAATTATTATTAATAATCTTTTTTAGCTCCTTGAATTCCAACTTGGTCTCAAATATTTAAAGTATCTTGAACTTTAAAATATGCTTCAGTTTTTACTGAAATTGTTATTCAAGCTTCACATTGTCACTATTTATACACCTGGCAAATAAACTCTTCATAACGTACATTTTGTACAAAATGACTCTAAACCAAATAAGATCAGGTAAGGGTTATTGGGAAAAGTATTGCAGAAGCATTGATGAAGTTGAGATTTTAGTTGATAAACTAAAAAAAGGATTGCTTTTGCAGTCGCAGTGCAGTGTTATCTCATAATGTTTGGTTGCATCAATTGCAGTTATATTCAGGAAACGTGCAAAACTTGAGTTCTAAGAAACTTGAGCAAAACTAAAGTTCATTGCTCGTTTTCTACTTCAATAATATTTAAAGGAAATTGCGATGTTATACATTTCTTGAGTTCCTAGTTACGAGAAATCCTTAGAAATATCAGAAAACCAAACAGTTACGAGAAATCCTTAGAAATATCAGAAAAACAAACAATTATGACAAATCTTCAGTTTTCGTGTTTGGATTTTCTCCTGAGAAACATATTAATATTCAAAATCAAACCAGAAAATGTAGCTGTGCAGTGAATGAAAGTAGGTATTTTTAATGTCACTAAAATATTTTTTATGTATTTAGAAAAATTTATTACATGGCAAAGCAATTTCAAATCTTGTAATACGAAAGTGTTTTTTATCACCATTAACATTTACTTTTCGTGTTAAATTATCATTTTCAATAAATTATGCTTTATAGTTTGCATGCATATTGCTTTCCACTGAACTGCAATTTATTTTCAGTCAACACTTCTCAAGTAAACAATTTTAATTTCTTATTTTTATGTATGGATATAAAAATATCAACTCTTTTTCTCAAGGAAAAAAATCCAAAAAACTCTCATCAATAACTTTTTTTGTAAAAAGCATCAACTCAGTTTTTTCAAGTACAGCTCATCATCTGCTCTAAAACGTGTATGATGAGTAAAGAGCATCGTTTTAATTCAAACGGTGATTAATCTCGTTAAGGGTTTTTCTAAAATATTTCAGTACCATTTATCGCATTACTTTTATGAAAATATTGCTGTTTTACTTTTTTTAACTTGTCTACTTTTCATATCATATTTAATCAACTTTTATTCTTTGTTTTCTAGTCGTTTATTGTGCAGTTTCTACAAACTTTTCCTTTAATCCAAACTGATCCTTTTAATCTTATATAACTTTATCAGTAATATTCCGTTAATGACTGTTCCATCATAAAACACAAAGGTAAAAGTCAATTCAGTTGCGTTAGATTATAATGCACTTTATATTCGTTAAAAATTTATATTAGCAATGACTAAAATTCTACAAGTGACCAAAACGTCTGTGTAGAATTTGTACACAGAATTTCGATTTAGAGCACATCTTAGCGCTAGAAAATGAATTCATTTACAACATAAAAAGTTCGCCGAAAATTTAAATTTTCTTCGTCCAGAATATTATTCATAAATGTTTATAACTGAGTCCACTTTAAATATATTGATAAATTTTTAAACCATGTCGGTACTATTCAAAATGATTTGACTGGAAATAATCTGCTCATATACTAACTCATAACTTGATATCGTTTTTCATTAGAGTTATCGAAATTTATAGGTATTGCTTTCTAAACTTCAATTTATTTGTAGGATTAATTTGATAATTTATATAAAGAATTTTTGTATCTATGAGCTTCTCCTAAAGAAGGCGATAATAAAAGAAATTACTGACAGAATTATTCAACTAAGTTCCATCAAAAATAGTAACCAGTACAAAAATAAGATAACTTTATGCCATCAGTTTTTGAATGCCTTTATTCTATAATTATAACATATCATTGAGTTTAAGGTAGCATCACATAAATTTTCCCGTCAAAGAATATAATTAAATGATGCTTTAAGACCTGATTATTAAACCACATATAATCTATTTTATCACACAGAGATATTTAATAAAATAAAAATTCGTATACAACTGATTTATTTAGAATATAATCCGCCATTTCAATCAAAACTTTTCAAGAAACTTTTACGATAGATTCCGTTTTCACAGAAAGCAAGTATTGACATGATTTCTGAATCATTTATTTATCTCAAAAGAAACTACTACTTTTGTAGATTAATTTGGAATTAATTTCAATCTAAATTTCATTCTGCAATTTAATTTGTAGCTTATTTTTATTCTAGAAGTTCCATTAATAAATTCAATTCATAGATGTCTGAAAGAATCTTTATCTATTCCTTCCATTTTGTGCATTCGGAATCCGCCTACAGCTAATTTTTAAACGAGCATTGCAAATATTTCAGATTATTTCAGCAATAACATTGCAATCATTTTGATAAACAAAAACAATTATCCTTCACTATTCGTATAACTTATCCTGTGAAAAAAATTCTAAAAATCTCTTTCCCACAATTTTTTCCATACGTCTTTAATTTCTATTACTAATATTTTTGGGAAGCAAAATAATTTTACTTCTTTCATGAAAGAATGCATAGAATCGAATTTGGAGTGAAAAGCGCTATCAAAGATTAGATTTATCCAAAAATTCAGATAAAGTAAACCTTAAAATAAGTCAAAAACAGGACAAATCTGTTTTGTTTTTTTGCAATAAATTACACTTTAAAATAAATCAGAAACAGGACAAATCAGTTTCTTAAAATCAATTTTTCTGTTATTTAATAGTTTAACAAATGATAAATAATGCATAAATAGCACATAATTTTAATTAAAAATTAATGATTGTAATTAAAAAATTATTTTAAGCGTTATAATTTTAATAACTAATAATTATACCAAAGTGTTAAAATACCTTCAATACAACAATAGTAAAACTAAACTTCAAAATAAAGAATGTAATACATAAAAAGTATGTTCACAGATTTTTCAAAATGGAAGATATTCATTATTGTTTATATTTACTTTGTTAAACAAAACATTAATGATAAACAAAAGTTAAAATATTTAAAACTATCTAAAACAATTCTGAAATATTTCTTTTACAATCAGTTTTTGATTTGGAATCAAACAGAAATATATTGAATTGCAAACGATATTTTAAAAATAGATCTGTAGAGAATTCGTCAAACCAGAAAGATATTCAGCATAAAGAAAAATTGAAACTGAAAACATCGGAATCCATAAACTACTATTCTTTTAAATTGGTATTTATAATGAAATAAATATAGAATTGTTGAAACAAAATCTTTAAATAAGAAAACTGCTAGAGACTAAAAAGCTAAATTCAAACAAAAATAAATAGCAATATAATCTGTTATTCTAAAATAAAAGTATATTGAAGAAAATAATCAACGTCCTTTCAAAGTTGAAGGAAGATAGAATATTTTTTTCTTTCATATTTCATGCACGAGTGATTATTTCTTCGGTATCTTGATAAAAGACCAAGTGAAAAGAATATGAAATTTCTTTATTTAAAATGTTATCTCTAATATAAAGCAATTGTGCAAGACGATTTTTATAGTTTACTGACAATACATAAATATACTTCACTCGCTCATTTTTAGTTATACAAGGATTTCTTTTAATAGTAAAATAGCATTTACAAATAACTTGAAACACAATTATTAGAACTTTTTGCAATCATTTTATCCAGTAAATTTTTATATCCATTCCCATTTCTATAAAAAAAATTTAATATCCATTTTGCATACGTATCATTTTTAGGTTTCACTGTTTAACTTTTTAACATTATTCACATAATTATTTTAGTTCAAAATGAATTAAGACTACACCCAACTACTAAGTGACTCATTGCATATTAATATTCCTAATGTCACATTTGAAATTCCTCATATTCATTTATAAATAATTTAAATTACTTACAGAACTTGTGCTGAATTATTTATTAAAGTTGTTTTGATGAGTTGATTATCATGACAATTATAAAATTCATTTCAATTAATCATAACATGCCATGTAATTTTTAAAAGCAATTTTATCTTGGCGTAATAATAATTCTAAAATAATTAATGATTCTTCTAACAATCTTTGTATAAATATTTAAATTATTTGCGATTATATCTAACTAAATTCTTTAGGCCCGTCAAAATACTTCAAGAATTCAATTAATCCAATTGTCATTAATTTATTTAGAGGAAAATCATAGCAGTAAATTATTCTTTCATGGTCATAAAGCAGCGTTTGCAAAATATATTGATTTACTGATAAACATTTGATCATTAATCATGTAGTTAAAGAAATTCCAACTAAATTATTTCATTCACAGAATTCCAACTAAAATATATTGTTTTCAATGGTTTTTCTAGTTTTTTCATATCTCGCAACTAAGGTCAATTAAAAATATTCGAAATAAAGTATAATAATACTTGACTATATATTTTGAACTAACATTTTTCAAAGTAAAAATTTGATTTATCTGGCTTACAGTTTCAACAAATACTTCTTCAAAATATGATTCAATTTACAAAAATTCGTCAACCAATAATTATTGAGTTTGAAATAATCACTTTTTAATTTAAAAAAGTGTTTAAGAAATTCAATAGTTAATAATTACTAAATACATAAATTTATAAAAATATTAACTTCTTGAATCAAAATAAAATACATTGAGGGGACAGATATATTTTGGACTAATCTTTTTCGAAACAAAAACGATTTCTTTTGGTTAACATTTTTAACAAATACTTCTTCAAAACACGATTTGATTTACAAAAATTTACCAAACAATAGTTAATGATAGTATAAAAAATCTATGATATTAATGAAAAAAATATTGAAGAAATTAGATGATGATTTCTAAATATGTATAAAAAATTTGTTATTAACTTATTGCACTGAATTAAGACTTGTGCATCTAATTATATGTTTTGATGCCTAAGTCTGTATTTAAGTCAAAGAACTTAATTTAAAAGCTAAAGTTGCTTTATGAGCTCTGAAATCAGTGCATTTTCCATTCTCATACAAATAGAAATAACTGGAGTTCAAAACCCAAATGTTAAATATTCAAGAAAAATTGCTGAAATGTGAATCGTCTTTCAGGAATTTAAAATGAAATCAAGTTTGAATTATGAAACATTTCTTATCTACAGGCAATATGTCTTTTAGCTTTATTTCACAATTTAAGCTTACATAGTCGTCTGACCAACAAAATATTAATTGTCATTAAAATTAATTATAGTATAAATTAATAAAAAATTGATAAAGATTATAGATTTAAAAGATTTTGCAAACAAATGGTAATATAATTATAGATTACAAACATATTTATAAAATTTTGCATCCATGTATTTTCTATAAAGCAATACTGATTTTGCAAACTGTATTTTTAATTCGACAAATTATTACTTTCCTTTTTAACTCATATCCATTACTTTACTTTACACCTATTCTGACGTCATCAATAAGCAAGCAGTTTGGAGATATAAAGAACATTTTTAAGAAATTAATTTACAGGATTATATACTCAAACAAAATTTGAATATTAACAGTTAAATTTTTCATTTCTTACCTGTATTGATTAGAGTGGCCTCCTTACTGAATGTAGACATTATTGTGATCAACAGCAGACCAAAACTCGCTTGAATTCCGCCGGATATCACTTCCACCAAAAAAGCACACACGCACACTACATAACCCCAGCCACCTTCTGGATAATAGTGTTGCCGGATAGTAGCAGCCTTAGGGTCATCTGGCGACAAATTCAGGCCGGCTATACCTCCATTAAAGGGTAACTGGCACTTGTTGGCGTAAGTTTGACAATCATATCCAGGCACACATGAAACACTTTGGGATTTTGTGAATCTGCCTCCTAATTTCATACTTTCTTCGCTTGCCAATCCTTGGCTGGTATAATAGGGACTCCTAGGGTCATTCGAAACAGCCGATTTAGATCGATACTTCTTTCTGTAAGGCTTTGTAGGGTCGTCTGTCAACTGTCCTGAGGATACAGAAGACGATGGTGGGTCCCAGTTATCCTGTTGGTTAAAGGAGTCTGACTTTTCCGCGTCAGTCATGTTTATTTCAATAGAAATATTGAAAATTCTTGGAGAATTAAAACACGAGAAATAGCTGCGTTTATTATCAAAGATTATGTGAAATTACATACCAAACATGCAGTTTCAAAGTCACCGGAAATTCATCACATTGTCATTTCAAATGAAATTCTAACATTAAAAAATTTTTTAACTAATTATGTTGTGAAAATTCTCCATCAATTCAAATGTAAGAACTCGCTTTATCTCTGAATCACCGTCCACTCTGTTTAGAAATAGAGTTTGAGATATCACATGCGATTCTCGCTTTTGTAATAGTTTCAAAAAAGTTTTAATAACATTACCAGCAGAAAACAATGATCCAAAATTTCCACAATTCAGAAAAGTTAGTGACTAGAATAAAGTGAGAAAATTAAGTTCAGTTTCAGCAATGTCCAGTAAAAAAAATTATATCGAAGTTATGAAGTTTCAAAGTTTGTGTCCAGTCGTGACAAAAGTCATCTGTCTCATTATTTTTGTCCATATATTTCTACTAATTTCAGTAAATAATTTGAATGTCTGTATAGGATATCGTAAATGTAAACATCAGAATGACCAAATGTTATGTATAATCATGCAGGTTCAAATATACTTTCATGAAGAGGATTAAGAAGATTTCGTTCTTCTGAAAATCCAAGATAGACATTTTTTTTTTTAATTTATAAAGCACAAAAATGTTTATCGCATAATTCCGATACTCCTCAGAAAAAAACAAAAAGGTTTTGAGCAAAATATTAAGTAATTTTCTCACCTATAAATGTATCTTCAAAAGCGAAAATGCATCAAAGAATAGCATCTATATACATAAATATTTCGAAAATGAATTGACGCTTATCTTTTTATTATCAGCACTTTAAATTATTCGATTAGCAATGCGATATCTTGTTAGATTTCAATAGATTTAAAGGAAATCTATACTTGATAACTCTTTGGCAGAAGTAAATGTATTTATAAATTTTTCTTCATTACATACTGAAAAAGGTTCAAATACAAAAGACATTGATAGTTATGTAAAATATCTTAAAAGAACATTAAGTCCGTACCTGAATCCGAATACTAGAGCCCAATTCGTTGAAAAGTTACATCTCAACTCTGATTACAAAGAAGCTTCTTTTCAAAATTATTCTTATCAGAATAGTATAATAAACAACAATTCAAAACGTTCAGCAAAGTGATTCATAAAAAAAAGACTTGAATTAATGTTGCAAAAAATTAAAATGCAAACGATTTTTTAAAATTTTTAAATGAAGTTCAATTTTAATTATTCATAAATAAATATATGTGTCATTATTTTATTATCAATATCAGAACTAAACTCTATTTCATTGAAAAAAAGTAATTTTGATTCTGTTCAGCACTTTAAAAGATAACTCGTACCTTTAAAAAATGTCGCATTCCAAATTTAATATCAAAACAGATACCAAAATTTATATTTCAACATCACTTAGAAATAATTGTCGATTAAGAATTTCAATCCAAATATAACAATAACAACACGTGTCGTAAGTCATATTTCAGCTCACATTAAAAAGAATTTTCTTTTCAGAATTACTTTTGTTAGAAAAGCATCACTAAAAAATGTTGAAATTCATTTTTTGCATAAGAATTCCGGAAGGAAGCGAATTGGCGGCACGAACATTTAGAACTTTGAACGAGCGAATGCTGCTAAAGCAACAGACTATTTCGCACACAGCTGGCGGCGAATCGTTTGCAACCGGTCGCTCGTATCGTCTGCCACGAGTGAAGCGGGTTGTTCGGAAGCCCTGAGAGGCGGGGCGGCCAACACACCAGCGCGCCTGACGGTTGACACGGTTTTCCATAAGAAAAAAAAAATATTAAAAAAAGGGAGCGATTTGAAGAATTCGTTAAGAAAAAACCTTTTCCCTGCGGTATGACAGCCTCATTTATATGCGCTTTGTCTTCCCTCGCCCGTTAATGAGCAGGTAATCAGAGACGATTTCTTTTTCCATCAAATCGATTGAGGAATATTTTCTGCCGATGAGCAAACACTGATGGAAAATTAATGGGCCCATTGATTCCAGCTTAATACGGTCTATAACGGTTGATTCCCTTAACTACTTGTCTGAATTGTTAGTTCGTCGATAGTCTCTTTTTTTTATTTGGCCTTCTTTATTTGATTTTGATTATATTGTTTTAATTAACTATGATGATAATACAAACGCCTCGAGCCGCCAGCTAGATCACCAGCGTTATTGGTTACATTTAATTTCATATAAAATGTTTAAATATAACTTCATGCCCTTGACCTCATCAAATTGTCTGGCATTTTTACTTCGTTAATGGTTTCTTTTATTTAGACTCTTCCATTTGATTTTGATTACGTTGTTTTAATTAATAAAATATTATGATGATCCAAACGCCTCGGGTGACTTTCTAGTTCACCAGAGATATTTCTTACATTTACTTTCTATTAAAATATGTAACTTTATGTCCATGAACTCGCCAAATTGTCTGAAATTTTAGTTCGGGTTTTTTCTTTTCTGGGCTCTTCCATTTGATTTTAATTATATTGTTTTAATTAATAAACTGTTATGATAATCCAAACGAATCTGGTTCATCAGAGATATTGGTTAAATTTACTTTCGATTAAAATGTTTAGATGCCACTTCATGTACATGAGCCCGCCAAATTGACTTACACTAATGACGCGTTATTTTAATTTTCTTATTTATGTTTTATTTATTATGTGCATGAATATCTTTACTAAAAGTATTCTTATAACTTTAAAGCGCTATTAAAAACGTAAATATTTGGTACATTTGTCTCCGAAATTTCTAGATATCGTCACTTTATATTTTTATTTCTAGAGTAAATTACTCAGATATTTAAAAGAATTATTCTTCAGCTTTCAAAATTGGAAGAAAATCAAATGACTAAGATTTTATGAAGCAATGGAAACGATTTCTGTGGAAAAATGCAATTTATTGTTGGACTTTAGGGTAAAATATTGGTAAAAAATTGCTGAAATTGGGGGGAGATTTTTATGTTGATAAATTTATTAAGTTGATATCATTAAGCACATTTCATTTCAAAGTTTTTAAATTTTGAAATGTGAAAATTCAGTTTTATTTATCTGTTAACTTGATAATAAAACCTCGAAATTCAGTTAATTTTTAATTAATTAAATTCTACTAAATATTTCCAAAAGATAGTTTCGAGGAAAATAAATGTAGATATTTATGAAAAAGATATACATAAGGCCGAATTTTTTCTTCTTTTAAATCAAACAGCATGCTAAAGTAATAATTTTTCGCTATTTGTTAACTTTCCGACTTATGTCATCTTTTTATTTAGTGTATTTACTGAATTTTTATTGATATTATACTTAAGCATAATTTGATAATAAATGAAAATATTATCAAATTTTCATTGTTCAATGTTTCTATGCAACATTTGGCACTAAATTAAATATGTTTTTATGTAGTAACCGCATTTTTGCATGCAATTTCATTATAGAATCTGCCCACCTCCAAATAATTATATATATAAAACCCTTGTGGGGAAACAAAATCAGGCTGAATTTGTTATTCGCAGTTTGGTACACTGCGTGAAAAAAGTAGAAGGACAATAGATTATTTTAAATAAATGAATAATACAACATTTTTTAAATAATTATTTTGCATACAAAATTTTTACAAGCAGATACCTGTATCTACATAAAACAAAATAGGACACATTTTTTAAAAAAGTAGACTTAATTTAAAAAATCAGTTTTGACGATGTCATAATCTGTGAAAAAAGTAGAAGGACACTTCTAAAAAATGGGTGTACTTTATTACTTAATATGGAATTCTTCTTTCATTGGCTTGAATTACTTCAAAAATTCTTTTGGGCATTGAACTATATAAAGATTGCATTTCTGTTTGGCAAAATTTGTCCCATATACATTGTAATGATTTCTGCAGTTCAGCTACAGATTCAAACTGTTTCCTCCCTCGTAAACGCGACGTACAATCATCGATCATAAGTTCTATACAATGTTGAGATCAGGACTTTTGGTAGGCCATTGTAAAATACGAACTTTGTTTGCTGGAAAACAATTTTTAACACCATTTGCTGCCTGAATTGATGCTCCGTCTTGTTGGAAAACCCAGTCACATCCTCCTAACTCAGGGCCATATGGAAAAAAGATTTGAGTTTAGAGTCTGGATGTAGTCTGGATGGTTCTGTCTACCATTTAGAAAAACTATATTAGTTCTACCTCCATAACCAACTGCTAACGAAGCCATTAGATCTCCTCCTCCCATTTGTCGAGTAGAATAACCTCTTCTTCATTACCAAGACAGTGCCAATAGTACTGATAACCGTCTGGACCATCCAAATTGAGCTTTTTCTCATCGGAAAATACAACTGAGGTCCATTCAGAGTTCCAATACATGTAGTCTCTAGCCCACTGCAGTCGGTGCTTAACGTGTCCTTCATTACACTTCGGATGGTGCTTCCGTTTTTTGAAGATGAACTTTTTTGAGTTTTTTATATAGTTCTAGACAGTTCTTTCGGATACATGTGTAATCCCTGGTAGACATTGAGCCTTGTTGACACTTCCACCTGTATTTTTGAATTCACGAACGATTTTTCTTTGATCACATTGTGTAAGTTTTTTTGGCCTTCCTTTCTTTTTTTTTTCTTTTTTTTTCTTCTGTCACTTTCAGGGTTTCTTATGAAGTTCGAAACCATATTAGGACTGATATGTAGCTGCCAAGCAATCTCTCTTATTCCTTTTCCTTCATTTTTATAGGCAACTATTTGGCCCTTCTGGAACTCACTTAAGGATTTTCCTCTGGGCCTTCTAAAACCAATAAAAACTATGAATTTCTAACTAAATACTTTATTCATGACAAAAAGTTATTAAAAGTAAAAGAATACACCAACCTTTATGTTTTCCAACAGCTTCAAAATCAATTTTTAGGATGTGTCCTTCTACTTTTTTCACACACCAAAAGTTGCTAAGTATTGAATTCTCAACCTTAAATAGAGGTAGCAAAAAATTTCTCACCTAACTTAAATTAAAACATTAACAAAACAACCTCTTTAAAAAATCAGATAAAAAGCAGTAAGATTAAAGCAAAATGTACAAAAAAATGACTGTCCTTCTACTTTTTTCACGCAGTGTAACACTTTGACCTGGCTCGGTAACATCAACAAGCGGTTTGATAAGATTTCAAACGAACGCGTTTGAAAAATTGACTGACAAATGTTTTTTACAATGAGTATAAGTCGTACCGTATCTATTTTAAAGCTAAATCCTCTAAAAAGAGAAAACAGAAGACGAGTTTATTTTTATAGTTTTTTTATAGTTATGTGTTTAGAAAGAACTTTTCTAAGGTTCAGTATTCGAGTGTTCTTTTTACCTTACATTTTTTATTTCTTTCATTTTTTAAATCCTATTTTGGGATGGATTGAATTTGAATATAGCTGGGTTGTTTGTTTGTTTTTTGTAAATATCATTTTTTTAAAACTGTTTCTGTGGTATGGTTCCCAAATTTTAAAAATAGTGAACCAAGCACAAATGAATTTGTTTCCTTTGGTGGGTGTATATAGTTCTTAAATGAGAAGTTATTTGTGTTTACAAAGAACTTTTCTAAGATTCAATTTTCGAGTGTACTTTTTGCCTCACATTTTTTATGTCTTTCGTTGTTTTATCACATTTTGGATATATTTAAATATATCTGTTGCTAGACTAAAGCGGTTTAGTAGATGGCGAGCAAGCGAGCGAAGCGATCCTAGATGAACTGCATTAACAGTTCTTAGGGATTGACGAGCATAAGTTCCTAGAAGTTGACGAGCAGTAGACGGAGCCCCTTATTTTAGCTTAATTTTCTGGTTTTTGCATTTCCTCACAGAAAAGGATTAATCATATAATCATTTTGACTTTTTTTATTTTAATATTTAATTAAAATACGAAAATATTAAAAATTAATCTCTTTATCTATATCATTATCTTTTTTATAGCATTTTTAATATTTATATGCTAGGAAATATGATATAAAAAAATAAATATAAAATTCTTTGAAACAATAAATTAAAAAATATTTCCTAAAGATGGTATGGTTCTAATAATGCTATAATTTTTGACAAGCGAAATGATATATGTAACTTATTTATCACTTTGATCAACGAAAACATAAATTTAATCATTTAAATGACGCACGATTGTAATTAGATCATTAATGTATTATAAAAGTTAAATAACTTTTCATTTAAAAGTCTGTTACATTGAATTATTATATTTCTTTTATCCCTTATTTCTTTATTATCTCTTAATGTTACAAAAATACAAATAAAAAACATTTCATAATATTGTTAATGCATAGATTATGTAATTAAAAATGATGGCATTGGCATAATATCTGTCTTATAAGGATATATGAAATATGCAACTAAAAGTTGATTCAAAAGTTAAAGTAGTTGCATATTCTAACTATGTATCTAAAAATTGTACTGTATAAAACCAAACTTAAAAGAGATCCGAAGACTTATGCTGAAACATTATAGCTTAAATGTTAGCTAGACTATTTCAATTATATGTTAAATTATATGTTAATTATAATAATATTATTCACTATATGTTAAACTAGACTATTTCGATTTTTATTTTTAAAAATATTTTTTATTTATATAGAAGTGATAAGCTACACACAGAGATTTATTTTGACCCGTCATTGCCTTAACTAAAGCAATGACGGGCTTTGGTATAAATTATACAAAAATAAAAATAAATAAAATTTAGATAAGAGAATTAAATATAATATGCAAAAATAAAATATGTTTCGCTCAAAAGTTCTTTTTTTAAATCAAAAAGTGATATATTGATCATTCTTATTAATAATGTGCTCCAAAATATTAAAAATTATTCAAATTATTGATTTTTTTAAATTTAAACTCTAATGAAATTTTTCAAATCATTTCCTTAATAAACAACAATTCATTGAATAAAAACGCCCGAAATATTATAGCTCTAGATCCAGCAGTCTAATCTGTGTGGAGTTTCGAAGGAATTTTATCCACAATTTACAAATTGTATTCCAGCCTATTAGCAATTAATATAAAATAAGTAGAGTTTTAAAAAGATTAATTCAATTCCAGCTTGGGTCAACAACAAAAAATTATTTTAGTTACTTTTTATTAAATAATTATCAAAAAAATTATTAAATATCAAAAAATGATTGATTTTCTCAAGAAATGAACTCGCATTCTTCACCTTCACGTGAAAAACGCTAAAATTCTTGCATTTTACTGATTAAGTTGTTATCTCTTGATTTCAATTTTCATTACAAACTGCTAAAACTATTTTAAGTATTGAAAATAAATTTAATTTAATTAATAAACTAATACTTGGAAAAAGGAACCGTATTAAATGCCATCCACTACAATTTTTAAAAAACGTATTTGAACTTGATTCGATAAATAAAAAGTCTTTTATTCACGATTGAATGTTTCAATGGGATTTTATATTATATTACAGTAAAAGTTCTTTATTTGAGGGGTATACGTTCCATAAATATGCCGCGAATACAGAAATTGAGAATACGGAATGGAAATTTATACGGGATTATAAGGGATACGTTCCTAGGTGACAAAATAAAAAAAACATACATACATACATACATACATACATACATATATATATATATATATATATATATATATATATATA
>JAPMOQ010064997.1:808781-820625 GCA_026543055.1 Argiope trifasciata | reverse complement strand
TATATATATATATATATATATATATATATATATATATATATATAAATTGAAGTTTTTGAACATTTTGATTCATTATCTTAAGACTTAGACAAAGGTTTGAAGAATTTTGTAATTTTCTTTTGCTTGGCAGTTTTCAAAAGCTCCTATAATTCAGATTGATACGCAGCAATCGCATTAGCAATTTGCCGCTTAAAAATAAGACTTCGTTCCATAGACGGATCAATGTTCATAAAGAAATCGCAAAGCTCATTTGCCATTCTTAAACCTTCACTAAGATTTTTCAAATGAAATATCACGTTTCCAGTGCTTGTTGAAGCCTCTTCTTCAATGGGCTGTGAATTTAACATTCCCTCCAAGTGGGTTTCAGTCAGATCTTCATCTTGCGATTCAAGCAATTCCTGAATGTCACTTGATTATATTTGTTTGAACTCATCTCGTCCAATTCCATTCGCGATTTCGGCTATGTTTGCAGTTTGCATTTAACAGCATACTTTAGACAAAGTTGTAATAAGATCTATTTTACTTTTTTTATCAATCCATTTGACAGCATTTACAATAGATATTGGGTTGAATACCTACTGGAATCCTTTTATTATTATGTATGTACTTATTAGATCCGCGAACAAAGAAATTTTTAGCCTCGAATATAGAAATTGATTTTACATTTTTTTTAATCCACGAATTGTGAAAAAGCGAATGAAGGGAGCGCGAATGAGAAGCTTTTTCTGTATATTATATACTAGCCGCCTTTGGCGACCAGCTGGTTCGCCAAGAGTAATGAGTTCTAAAATTTTCAATTAAATACTTATGTGCCTTGCTCTCTTTATTATTTCTCTGACAAATGTACTTAAACTTTGAAAGTCACGTAACTAATATTATTATAGAAGCCTTACGATTATTTGTTCATTGCACTATAAAACTCACTGACTCGCAATAAGTTGTCATGAAATCATGTGGAAAATATAACATTTTTTATTTGTTTCATAACATTACGTTTCTTTTTAAACACGTGCTGAACCTCACACTTTTCTTGGTTTAATTTGCCACAAGAGTTAGTTTAATTATTCAATTTTACTCAAAATGACGGCAATCACTGGTACATTCATAACGTGCTTTTGCAAGTCAAAATCTACTTCCGTTTTGTAAGAAATTAATTGTTAGAAAATATAATTATATATTTATTTTCAAATTCATTAAAAATATAAACTGAATTTATACTTTTAAAGATTGATATCGATGAAAAAAAGTCATTTTTAAAACGATTAAAAAAAACTTTTAAACTGTAATATTTTTGGAAGCTACCACAGAAAAATTCCGAATGTTAGAGTAATTTTAATTAAAGTTTAAAAAACCTTTGCTAGATATGCTTTTTCATCTCCCAAAGTAAATATGTATATATTAAGCGATGTATCTCTTGATCATATGGTCTGGTGTGTAGAGCGTTAACACACACATACATTCATTCAGATACGCTAACACATATTCATTTGGTATGAGCCTTGGAGTAATTCCGGATATTGATTCGTCTGAAATGATATATTTTTTAAGATGGTGGACGAAAAAATCCAGAAGATGAATATTATTAATAATAATAATCCTTTTTATATAAATCAGTCAATTTTAATGATTTCTTAGATGATTGATTGATGTAACAACTTAGCTTAAAATATTACTAAAAATATTTTGTTAAATATAACTCACAGAGCAAAGTATGAAAAATTCTAACAGTTATTCATCAACGCATTTTTTGTTTCAAATTACATAAAATGTAATTATTATTATTATTGTAATTATTTAGACCAAGTTTTCAGTAGATAACATTATACTCGCCTGTTACTAATGATTTACAAATTAGCCATTTGGCACGAATTTGAATGCGTATCTTGTCTAAATTTAAACATGTTTGCCATAAAAAAATGCTGATTTACTAAATTAATGATATAGATATTGCAAACGATCATAGAAACCTTTGTCTTGTATTTAATTTTTAGAAAACATAACATTATTAACTATTTTTGAAAAGAGAGAAAATCTTTAACTATCATAATTCTAAATGTTTATTCTAAAGACTTAGTGACTGGAGCCATACAACAAATTTTTTAAAACGGAAATTAATAAATATTTTTTAAACCTAACTTGAACAAAGCTACTTTGAGGTTATTTATTATTTGTATGAAGATGTAAATATAATTTATGCAGTTAATTTTATAAATACAAAAATTATTTAACAATTGTAAATATATTCTTGTAAATTAGTTTTATAAGCATTTAGGTGAATAGCATTTTTAAATCAAATTCTATAAAAATAAAAATTACAATTCTTGTCCAACAGGGTTTTATCAAAACAATTTCTTATGAAAACAATTAAACGATTTTCTATTATTTATTCCGATTTCTTTACAGAATAAAAATTTTAAAAAATAGCTTAGGGCATAGATGAGTAATAAAATTTGTATCAAATAGCAAGATCTTGGGTCTTATTTTGTGAAGGTTTTACATTCGTTAGAAAATGGTATGCAACTCTAAATTATGATATAAACATAAGAAAAAAATGTATTATCAAAATAAAGTACAGGAATTCTAAGTTAAAAAAATATAGCTTATTCGGTGTGACCCATAAACAAATTTTTTGTGACTAAATAAAGTTTATGATTTAGTTGCTAAAATTTTTCTTTTAATAAAAAAACCATAAACTATCTCCCTGAAAGTTATTAATAAAACATAAATAAAATGACATTTTGATTATTTGCATTAAAATAAAGACACAATTATTAATCGGTCAATAATGTTTATGTAAACACTTGTATTGGCGAGAAAAAAATCCCGCCAAGCTTGTAGCTAAGCGCTTGCAGCACATTCGAGATTAAAATAAAGCAAGTAGTAAAATATAATGCAGTTACATCAGTTTAAATGAAGCTTAGAAACATGTTAAATAAATTCAATACAATAACTAAACCAAACTGCGAAATATTAATCAGTTATAACACCAAAATCACGGAGTAATCGAGAGTACGAAATTTTTAATTGACTTAAAATGGATATAAATAGAATATTTTTTTTTGTAAATACATGTGAAATGATGCAGGACTATCCTTAGAAGCTTTTTTTTTTGCCTCTAATTGCACAGCAATAATTAAACATGGCTTAAATAAGCTCTAAATTCCAACAGTTAAACGCGGGAAAAAATCTGCCATTGAAATATAATGGGGAACGGAGAATGTGGTTACAGCTAACACAAATTCTGTCCCATAGTCACGTGTTTTTATCTTGTCCTACACGAAAGTAGGGTTGCACTTCCTCTATCAGTATCCCAGCTCTATGATGGCAACAGTTTAATAAAAGCTATTTTTGCCCTTTGCTCGTTCATTATTTATCATTTGCTTTAAAATTTTATTGTTTTGTCTGAAATATACTATTGAAGAATATGTTTAAAGAATTTCTTTAAAAAGTTCATTAAAAATAGAATTTTAAGTTAAATGTTAAAAAACTGGTATTATTAGAAAGCTAATTTTTTAATCTTTAACTTGATGTAAAAATCAGCTGTGTGCAATAATATTTTCGGAATTTATAGCAGAAAAACGTCCGAATTCTCAGTATTTTATGCGCAACTAATATGCCTGTTTATTTATTTTGTTTTGATGATTAATTGCGGAATAAACTTTTTTTCTGTTGATCGGTTCTTGATGTATATATTTCAAATTGCAGATGATATCAGTTACTGAATGAATCAGTTCAGTTCTGTTTCATTTCCGGTGTTAAGTTTAATGGAATAAAATTTCTTTAAAAATTCGTTAAAAATAAAAATTTAAGTTAAATGTTAAAATACTGGCACCATTAGAAAGCTAATTTTTTAATCTTTAACTTGATGTAAAAATCAGCTTTGTGCATTAATATTTTCGTAAGTTATAGAAGAAAAACGTCGAAATTTTGCTTAATTTTTAATTAATTCAAATTCTAATTAAAAATTCTAAAAAAGGGCTCCGAGGTGCTCATTCCCGACCTCCAAGGTATAGAGGTACCAAATTTGGTAGCTGTAGGTCCAATGGTCTGGCCTGTAGAGCTCCAACACACACACACACACATTGAGCTTTATTATAAGTATAGCTATAGGGAGCGTGTGAACTAATAGTCGGAATTGAAAAATATAGCTCCAATCTACAATAAATGCAAAGTAATAAATTTAGAAATAAATGGAAATGTGAAAAATCCATATTCTAATATAAATTAGAATGAAAACTATCTAGTTAAAGTAAATTTGAATAACACGTTTCTTTCCGTGAAATATATAAAAATATAATTATACATTCTTGAAAAAGGTCAAATCGCTTGTTTATTTCTCTTCGTACATTCCACCTTAACCTAATAAACAACAATAACACCATACCATTAAAAATAACTGGGGCAAAATATAAGTTAGAAAAGGCGAATCATATAATTTATTGCCCTTTTTTCTTCGCCTCCAAATAAGGCTATTGAAAACCGAAAGTTATCTACAAATTTATATTCACGCTTTCTTTCATCGCGTCATATTTTTTGTTCTAGAACGTTATTCATTATTCGAAGGCTATCATTTCCAAAATATCGCAGTCTTATTTATATTCCAATTCATGGTATATATTAAGAACGAAAGCGGAGCTGTTGAGACAGCCATTGTGTTCTATAATAGCCTTCCATTAAAAGATAACAGGTGTTTTTATAATCGAAATGCGCATTTTAATCACAGTGATTATTGCTGTTTTCGAAAAGAATTGATTTGGAAATCAGAAACATCCGTCAGGTTTGCAAAATTTCTTATTTTTCGAACAATGGAGCACGTAATAACACAGGCTGCGTGTGAAAATTCGAAAGGGACTCATTTTTCATAAGCGTATTCAAACCACTGAAATGCGTGAAGTGGTCGAGGCAAAAATTCACGATGCAATCAATGTGCGAGGGGCTATATTTCAAATGCGTATAAAAAAAAGAAATTAGAGAAAGGGAGAATGCAATCGGTTTTCTTTCCTAGAGCTATTTATTATTCTTACTATGCACTATTAAATGCAATATTTTGTTAGATAATTTCTTTCTAAATATCTTGCACATCGTTTTCACCTTGGATAACTAGAAATCTCTCTATCCCTTATTCATAAAGTGCAGTAATTTTTTTCTTTCAAATATTAGGAAATTAGTTTAACTCGATAATCGCTTCGTGTGGCAAGTATGTCTCAGAAATAATAAATTCGTTTGTCCCGTATTAATCATACATGCTTCCAGTGAAATATTTCATTTTTTCATTACGTTGTTCAAAAACGATATATACTGATTCTAACTGCTCAACTGATAAAGCTTGGCCTACTGAAGAAAATAATTTTTTACCTCATAACTATTAATACTAATAACAATATATTATCGATACCTGTTAAGCAATTAGAATATAAATTGCTAATTATTATTCTTCCAAACAGCCTTATAACTGATTATTGACTTTACTTTCTCGCATGTATAGTATAGAAAAAGTTCAGTAATTATCAAAACCTGTCTGTCAATCTATCTGTTTCTGTGATAAAGCCAATTAAAATATGCTTTGAGCAAGATGGATGAAATTTGGTATGTGGTTTTTACTTCAAATTTGTAGATTTCTGTCAAATTTTGAACAAAATAAGTTCGGAGGGAATCTGTCCGACCGGTCGTTCGGATATAAATTTACACAATAATTGCAAAACGAAGAGAGATAGATATATAAAAATCAGTATATAGGTTTAACATACATAGTACGGACGCAAATCACATTTTGAATCAAATCCAAGATGGAGTGACTGTCTATTGTTCTCTTCTTTTAGAAATATGTAAACATGGAAGCTCAAAAACAAAATGACTTAAATACACGAAATTTAGTGTGAGAGTTTATGAATACAACTGCAGTTTTCTGTCTAATTTTTGTTTCAATCGGTTTCTAAAAAAATATGTTTGAAACTCAAATTCGATTTTCTGATGCTATTAACCGTATGCCATTGATTAACTCATTAAACAATGAGTTCACTAGCCAAAGATACTATAGAATTAGTAAAATTACTACAGGCAAGCCAAACGTTAATACTTAATAATGCTTACTTTTGTGCGCCATTGCTTTGCAAAACGAAGTCTGAGCCTTTATTGGATAATATGCGAAAAAGCTTTGGGGAGATCACACCTCTGGTTAACAGTACATAATCTATTAATTTCTGAATGTGTTTCCCTTTTTGTAAATACTCGTAAAAATATAAGCGTAAAATTAAAAGTTGACGTAAACCTTATTGCATGAATAATTTCATTTCTCATTAATTTTCATTTAACTATGCTCTTAACAAGATGCATTAGAAATAAAGACCAAGAACATGCACATTCGTGTTTTGAATAAATGTACGTATCAACAGGTCGGCTTGGATCTAAGTGGTCAGGTGAGATACACATATGCGTTCAAAATATATTTTTGACGGTTTTTTCAAAAGAATAAAATTCCAAATAATTATTTTATCAATGATTTTATGAATTTTTATGCTAAGCCCAAATTTTTTTTTGTTATGCTTATTATAGTATCAAATAAGCTTTTCAGAAAATAATAATAATAAATTCCTCATTCCTTTTAGCAAACCAAAATGAGCTATCTTACTGGACAATCTTATGAAATATTACATATAAACATGAAGAGGACATTCTATATAAATTATAATAAGATAAATAGAGAATATTTGTGAGCCAGAAGGTACAGAATCGTGTAAATAATAGCAAAGAATTTGAAAATTATAGAACTTAGAAAAAATTTAAAACATAAGGGCTTTAGGTGTAAAAGTTGGATTTTTTTCTAATAATATCAAATTATGTTTCTTGAAATAATGAAATATTTTAGGAAAAGTTAAAGGATATGGATCAGCAAATTTACAATTAAGGCTTATGTTTAAAATAGTTGCGTTATTTAATAAATGGATACTCTAGCAGTTCAGTTTGTAACATTCGAATACTAATCAGTGTGGGACATTTCTGTGCTTACAGAATAATATCTGATGATAATTAGAAACTATTATTCGATCTCAAAAAGCTTTGAAGTTATACAAAAATTCAAAAAGATAACGTTAGTAAAATATAGCTATCTAATTATTTTCTCATATTCATTTTCTACGATTCCTCGTTTTTTTGTTTTGTTTGTTTGTTTGTTTGTTTCTTCAGAAAACTCGAAACGAATATATTTAACTTAGTTTAAAATATACTTTTCTACCTCATCTTTTCTTTCAGTAATTACAGCATCGTTGCTGCGTGATCTTTTGGTTAACATAAACGTGTAGTAAATAGAATATTCGAAATGCATATTTCATAAATTATCACTTTCAAAAGGCAATGACTTCTTTTATGAAAGAGTGTTAAAAACGAAAAGGCGATAAAAAAAGCGTATCATACTTATTTAAAAAAGAAACATCTGATTTATTGATGAAGCATAAAAAAGGCTACTTTCTACAAGTTCTTGTTTAACTTGTTTTTAAAATTGAAAGGATGTAATTTTATAATTGATTGATCATCGCTGATTGCTGAAGTTACACAATTGTTCTTGAATAAAACACTAGAGCTTAGCTATCGATTAACCATTCTAATTCAGCTCCGTTTTCATAGAAGATGCGTCATCTAGAAGTGAAACTGAAAAAAATTAAATGCATATTCGATAATTAAAATATAATTCCATATTTTCATAAAAATCAGATGTATTAAGGTTTAAAAAGTAAAAACAGTGGTTCTCAAAAATGTTCATGCGCTTTCAAAATGTGGAAAAGCGCTATAGCCTGGAATATTTAGTCTAATATATTTTTACGTCATCTTCAAGAGCTCTTTTCCCATATCTCTCTCAAAAAAGCTATTTTTTTAATATAAATGTAAATGCAAAAACCCAGAGATAAAGCACCTCACAAAAATTTAGTGTATCGAAATACTTTCGGATAAATTCACATCTGAAATTGCCGTCTGTCACTTTTTATATTTTTGCCCTTTGATAACATTTGAAAAAATCATTTGGTTTGAACTTTTACTTACTTACTTTTAATTATTACTTTAAAATGGCTCGTATTTTAAAAAAACAACAAACAATAATGGAATAGTGGTTAATTTTAATTACCGTAGTGGAAAATCAATTAGGTATATTGCGAAACAGGAAAGGCTATGTCATTCCACAGAGCGGTATGTAATACATTGCTTTAAAAAGGAAAAATCTATTATAAAAAAGATGCGAAAAGGTTAAGTCAACTCTATGTAATAAGAGATTTATTGTTGAAAAAATCTCTTAAAAAATCCTCCATTTAATGTTGTGAAAATATCTGTAGAATTTAGAGAATTGTTTCCTACTTCAACTTCAAATGAATTCTATTTAACTGAATTCGACAAGTGCGCATATTGGCTGTATTATATGAAAATACTGTTGGAAAAAAATCAATAGAAATCTGAAACTTCCCATTTCAAAATTAAAGATAAATAAGCCCAAAACATATTGGAATGATGTCTTATTTGCAGATAAAAAATTACTTTTTTTTGGTTTTGATGGTCGTATGATTGTATGGAAAAAAAAGGAACTTAATTCGGAGCAAGTAGTTGAATGGGAAAATATGGTGGTATTATTTTGGGGAGGGGGAATAGATTCAAATTCAAAATTATATCATTTACTATTTGTTGGATGAAAAAAGGAAGAATAAAATATAAAAAAAACTAAAATATTTATTAAAATCAAAGCTAGTATAATGATCCAAAATTCATTTTACTTATTGTTTATAGTGTCATGATTTTATGACACTATAAACAAAAATCCATTAACAGGGCGTTATGCTTAAACTTTCTTGCATGCTCTCTAATAAAATTACCATCTTTTTCCCAAATAAAACGTTGTACCATTTTTAAGAAGCGAATACCTTCTATGGCATTGGGGGGGAAATAATAACAAAATGTAGAACTTTGGAGTCATTTTTGCATTTTTAATGAATCTGGCGATTTTTTAAATTAAACTTTGTCACTGGATTAATACACAATAACTAGAAAATATAACTGCGTTTTGGGCGACTCCTTCGCAACCGATGAACCAATTTTGATTCACTTTATTTCCTCATAATAGATTTCAAGAAAAGTCCTTATATAAGACGAACATTATATATCAGAAATTTCAGATTTCACAGACTACCATTTGGTCTTGTGAAAATATTTGAGATGCTAAGTTTGGATGAACTAATACTTTTATTAAATTTTTACTTCTAAGTTTGTTTAACTTATGAATATCTTAATAATGTCGTAGAAAGCAAAGGATCCTTACATTGGAACAAGAAATTCGATATATTTCTAAACAACTTAGTGTTCAAAGTATAAGAACTGACAATTAAAAATAAAAAAGACAGTTCACTATTTGATTTATTTCTCTAAATTGTAAAATACATTCATGGAAACTTTAAAGTTGAGATTTTTTCATTTATTTAGTAATCGATGGTAAATTTTTATTCTTAAATTCCTTTTTTAAATTTATATACAAAAATTTAAGAATTGCATATTGGCAAAATATGTAATTCATTAATACATTTCTGTGTTGATAGCTAGTTTATAAATAATTTTTCGAAAGCTCATAAAAACTAAATATTATTCTTTATTAATTATTATTTATTTGATATTCATTTTATTATAATTCGGGAAACGATGTTTTTTTTTTCATTATTCACCATATGGTTTATTTATAATTTAATACAGATATATACACTTTTGTAATTCTATACTAAATTCTTTCCTGGCTTTTAATATTTAACTTGTACTTTTTTTAGTTTTGAACATATTTTTATTCACCTGATGTTTGATGCTGATAATAAATTTTGGAATCACTGTTTATTCTCGCTTATTACAATATTTAGAATTTTTACTTCCTCATATACATAGGAAAGAGAAAGTTAAATAATCGCCAAAAAATCCGAATTCAAGTTTTTACTAAATCTCCAAGGTTTAGATCTTGAGTTCGAAAAACACATTTTTGGAAAATGTCTGTCTGTGACAAAGATAATTTGAAAAAGCTTTGAGCTCGATATTTGAAATTTGATATTTATACATTTTTCACATCACATTTTCAAATGTTAAGCAAAATCTACTCTTAAGAAGTCCATCTGTCCTGTTCTTTGACTATGATTTAACACGATAACTACAAAACGAAGAGAGCCGCTGGATAAATAAGATTCAGTACACAAATTCAACATCTATAGTGTAGCCATCTCTCAAAGTTTGGGATTAAAACCAACAACGGACTGATTGTCAATCGGTCTGTATATTTCCAGAACCATGTAATGAGATAGCTGAAAAACGAATATATCAAATTAGGTATGTGATTTTGTGATTACACTTGTAGTTTTGTGTCCAATTTTTGTTTCAATGAATTCAAAGAAAAGTTCTAAGAAGCAAATTTTGTCTTCTGATACTTCTTCTTCTTGCATACAGCCTACCACTCCGCCACCACTGAACGTAGCAGTATTGACAGGATTTGTTGTGATCGACTGTGTCTTCGGATACTATCAACGGTTTGGCCGGAATTATTGACCGAAATTCTCGCCAAGGATGACACGATAGATTTAGTAAATGTTAAATTCATGCCAAAAAGTATTTCTTAACTATTCTGTACCAATATCATGCAAGGCGTTTTACGGCAGAATAAGTATATTAGAGAATAGGCTTGAAAATTCGAGATATCTCGCTGTTCTTAATTTTTTCTTTCTTTGCTTTCACATGCCGATGACTCATAACATTATACATTGAATAAAATGATTTAATAAAATATTAAACTATGATTATAAGTAACCATCTTTTCGAATTGGGCCCAAATATATTTCATGTACAAAAAAACTAAGTAAAATTTGAAAAAGCTTTTAACGCAACCAGCCCTAAAGAGAGTTAACAAAAGAAGAACTTTAAATGTAATTTCAGTTCCTTTCAAGTTTAATTTAAAACCTGTTAGTTCCTAAGAAGGTCCAAATGGAATTTAATTTTGTTCACAGACAAAGCATATTTTTGTCTCGACACCAGTGATAATTCCGAGCTGTTAAGAATGAAGAAAGGCCTTTGAGAATGCTTTTAAAAATAGACTGTGCATTCCCCTTCCGAGTATTATGGTTCAAGAACTAATTTCTAGTGACAGCTAAATATTTCATTTTTATTTTGCCGACTCCAGATGTAAAGCGATGCATCAAACTTCTAACGTAACTCTGAGCAATTAAGTCCATGAATGGGTATTTGAACAATGTTTCCAGAATGGAAAATCTGAGCCACGTATCGCAATGGCAATCTAACGCGAGCTCTGTCAGAGATCTGTCATACTATATAAGAAACTATACGAATATATTTTTTTAAAATGTAACCATCTTATACTTATTTTTCACTTATAAACCTTATTATATACTTGTTAGTTTCTATGCTCGTTAGAGTTTTGAAAAATGCTGAACTTTTTTAACTTTTTTTCTTTATTTAGGGACTACATTGATTTAAAATTCAATTATTGAATGGAAATTATATTTAGTTTTCAAAAGTCATCTTCGAGACTCATAATGTTCACCTAGAAATAAAAATATCCAAAGGGAATTTAGTTACAGCATCGTAAATGCATACAGTTCATGAATATAAATTTTGCTTGCGAATTACTTTTATTCTTTTTAATTACATTTGTCACTGCTTTTCTTTACTTCATGTGAAAAAAACATTTTAGCACGAACTAGATTTTTTGATACAGAATGAGCAGTTAAAAAGTTGGGGGATTTTGCTTTCTAAATGATCTCAAGTTTTTCTAATTCAATGTGTGTGTGTGTGTGTGTGTGTGTGTGTGTGTGTGTGTGTGTGTGT
>JAPMOQ010064997.1:745072-808771 GCA_026543055.1 Argiope trifasciata | reverse complement strand
TGTGTGTGTGTGTGTGTGTGTGTGTGTGTGTGTGTGTGTGTGTGTGTTTGCCGGTATATGAATCCCCAGCAATCAAATCACTGAAGAAATAAATGAAATTTTAGACATGTATATTTGGAGATTTGTGGTTTAAGACTGATGTGAAAACAACAACTCAAAATTTTCAACTATAGTTACAATGATAAAATTTTGCTAAAATTAAATGGGAGCTTTAAATATGATTAAAGAAATTTTGAATAAGGAATTTAAATCTGCACAAGAAATTAAAAGCAAATAGACAAATTTTGATTAAGTTTTTAATCAAACAAGAGGCAAGAAAAATCTCAAAATAACTTTTAAATTCACTATTGTAACATATAAAATAATTAGTATTTAAACAGCATTATTTTTTCAATTCCTACTCTTGTTTGATTAAAACTTTCATCAATTGTTCCCACGCGCTCTCTATATATTTATTTATACGTATATCTTGTCTAAATTTTAAATCGTTAATAAAATACTTTTTATTTATCCACTCAAGTTCAAATACTTAAACTTGTAGTGAATGATACTCGATGTTAATACAATTTTTTTTTTTAATATTAATTCATTCGTTAAATGTAAATCCTTTTTAATACATTAAATAGAGTTTTAGAAGTTTATCGGTGAAATGTAAGGGTTTCATTATTTTTTACACGAAGGTTAGGAATAAAAGTTCCATTCTTACGAAAATCAATAATTTTTGATAATTATTTAATAAAACGTAACTAAAATATTTTTTTTCTTTCTTGACCTAAGTAGGAATATAATTAATTTTTTTAATGTTATTTGTTATAGTTTGGTTATTTGTTAAAGTTATATTACTTTACAAAACAAATTTTGGGCATTGCCATGATATTTTCTTTCACCTGAGTAATGAAATTAGAATTGAAATTTAATTCACTGTTCTTAAAATCTTTTTGTACTTCAAGTTATTTATGACAAATGTTTAAGAAAATGTATTAAGTTATTAGGATTTTCTCACTATGCGTGCATTCTTCACATCTTTGGTGTAAATTCGGCATTTTTACTGAGTCTGTTATGTCTTACCTTGGCGAGTGTTTTGGTAATTAATCCATATAAATGGATATTGGTATCTGAAGATTGAATTTGTGTTTTAGATACATTTTTTTAACCGAATGACACAAAATTTGACATAGAACTTCATTTGTTTTCAGAAAAATCAAATACATAATTTCATATATTTAAATCATTGCATTTTGGTGAAATCGCACTTGCATGCTTTTTAAAGTACAGACCGACAGATGATCAACTTATTGTAAAATTTGGTACAAATTTTAATAGAGTTTACACTATGGATGTCCAATCTGTGAACAGAATTTATCTATCTTTCTTCCTTTCGTAGCTATAGCGTAAGTGAATATTTAAACAGCCAGACAAATAAGCATTCTCTGAACGAATTTTACTCGTATGTGTTAGAAATCAGGAAATTTGACATAAAAACCGTATACAGCCTTCCTCCCTGTAGCTCGATGCATTTTTGAGTTATCTTTGTCATATACAGACAGAAAGACGGGCATTTTTAAAAAAAGGCTTTTTTCAAGTTCGGGGACATCTAAAATGCGAAGATTTTTCAAAATTCGAATTCAAAATGTTTCATGATTTCAACGTATTCTATATACTACGTATACGAGAGAGTATAAACTATTTTGTTCTATAAACATCCTTTTTTTTACAGTATAACATCAAAAAGCAAAATAATGAATTTTCTCTCTTCAAAATACTATACAAATTGCAAATTTTGAGATTATATTGAACAAATCACCATATCTAATTTCATTTTAATTGCCTAGTCTAGGGTCGATTATCTATTTTACCTAAAATGATCGGATTTCAATTTATGGCTGGTCCCTAGAATAACTGACATTACATTTCATATTAGCGGGAAAGGAGGAAAAAACAGGTCTTTAGACAATTAGGGTTTAGCCTAATATCGGGGATTATTCAAAAGCTTTCTATTTTTTCTTTTTCTTTTCTTTCTTGTTTGAATGTCATGTTTTGGGTTGAACTGCTCCGTCAAATCGAATTAGCTTTAGCATCGTTCCGCGTTCTTCGCAAACTAATTCTCATGTATAAGAAGGAACAAACATATTTGGGAAGAGTTTCGTACATGACATGAAAAGAAAGGTAAGGAGATTGCGACATGAAGTTGAAACAGAGATTCTCTAAACTTTGTAACAGAAGATAATAACATAGACAAAAAAATGTAGATGGGTTTTTTTCTTTCATTTTGTAATTTAATAGGATTGTGGCAATTGTTAAAATCGAAGTTTGTTAGTTTGTCTTTTTGATCGGAATTGCTCTTTTAGACTAAAAAAAAATTATGGAAATGTTTTCCTCCATCCCGAAATTTATATTTAAGTAACGAATACTAAAAATATAGCTTTAATAATAAACCTTAAACAAATTTTAATAAAGCTCTTCTGCCATTGCAATAAAAATGAAAACCTAAACCAGGATATTATAACAAAAATCGAAAAAGAATGAGGCATCCACAGAAATGCTTTAAATCAATTGAAATTGTAATGGAATTTATAATGCATTTGAATTTTAATAAATGCTTGGGATTTTGAAATTCTGTTGTTTGTTTGTTTCTTATTGTATTCATTATTTAACAAATACTAAAAATATAACTTTTTAAAAATAAACTTTAAACAACTTTTTAAGAAGGCCTGTTTTATCAACACAACAAACTAGGAGGTTAAAACAAAAATCAGGAAAACCTGATACATAAATAAAAGTGCTTTAAATCAATTGAAATTATAATGGATTTTATAATGTATTCGAATTTTAATGTATGTTTGGAATATTGTTTTGGTTTGTTTATGTGTGTAGATTTGTTTTGTTTTGGTTTGTGCAAGGGTTTCTCCTTTTAATTGTTTACTGGCTTATTTACTTTTGTATTAATTTTGATTATTTAGCTATGACATTCCAAAATTTATATTTAAGTAACAAATTCTAAAACTATAGCCTTTAATAATAAACCTTAAACAACTTTTAAAGAAAAATCTTTTATCATTGCAATAAAAAAGAAAACTAAAACAGGAAGTTAAAACAAGAAGCAATATTTTTTTTAACAAAAAGTATTCAATTCCTACTTGGATCAACAAAGCAAAATTTTTATTTTAGATTACTTTTTATTAAATAATTATCAAAAAAATTATTTAGTAATTAAAAATAAGTACCAAAAATTATTGCTTTTCGCATGCATTGAACTCGCATTCTTCACATGAAAATACTGGAATCCTTGCATTTTACCGATCGAGATTCTGCCTGATGATTTCAATTTTCATCACAAACTGCTCAAAGTCTGTTCAAAGTATTAAAAATTAATTTAATTTAATTAATGGATTAATATTTGCAAGTTTAAAAAAACGTATTTGAACTCTAGTAGATGAATAATAAGTAATTTTTAACAATTGAAAATTTGAACAAGATGTATAAATATAAGGAGAGTGTGAACTAATAATAGGAATTGAAAAAAATAGCAGCATTGATGAAAATGTTTTAACTTTGCTTTGTCTTTACTAAGAAACAACTTTTTAAAAAGCTCTTTCATGATTGCAAAGGAAAACTAAACCAGAAGATTAAAACAGAAGAGAATGAGGCTTAGATAGAAACGCTTTGAATCAATTAAAATTGTAATTACCTTTATAATATACTTTAATCTTAAAAACATAATGAATGTTAGAGATATTGTGTGTGGGGGGGGGGCTTCTTTGTTATGGTATTCGTTATGGATTTATAGTATTTTTCATTTGTTTTTTTTTTTGTGCCTCTAGTTTTTATATTTTAAACTAAATTAACCGATCTGCAAAGTTCAAATTTATTAGATCATATCACTGAAATTTATTATCCATATAAAGATAAAAAATATTTCAGAATGATAAAAAAAAGGAAAACGAAATGGCAAAATACATAGAATGGCATAAACAAAATAATTTATAATTTTTGTTTTATTTATATGTGGAAAATAATTTGAAAAATTAAATTTAATAGTTTTACACTATACGTGAGTAGTTGAAATGATCTTTACATATAGCTATATAACAATCATCACACTCATAAAATTAAACTTCTCTTTCGTTTTTACATGATAAACAAGGTGCACAGCATTCATGAGCTTTTGGTGAAGAAGATGTTACTATGTGTATCATAAACAGTAGACCAGGAAATCTTGATGATAATGATGAAATTGCTGTAATTTCTTGCGTTGCTGATGCTTTAATTTTTTCGCTCACTTTGTTCTATCACTTTTGCTAATTTTTGCTCAAGGACGTGAAATACTACTTCTTTGAAAACAATGTATCTGTTCAAAAGGATATATGTCAAAGTGATAAAAAATATATTTTAGTAAACTTTCTGAAGTCGTCATATAACACGAAATTTGTTAAAAGTGTGATCTCGGTTTGCAGTTATCAATTTCCATATCTTTTATGCTATGCAAGCTAGTGTTTTGTTATTATTGAACCAAACATTAGCTCTCATATCTGAACATTGGTGACAATGGTTAGGAAATTTTGATGCATAACTCAATATAAATGGCTCCATTAAGTAGTGAATTTAAGAAATAAGCAATCTAAAGATTCTTATGATGGAAGAAAAAGATTGAAATTAGAGAAATTGAAGGGCTTGCTGCAAAATCTATGTAGCTCTAACTTGGGGAATTTATAATGACATACACTATCATGTGGTAAAAAAATCTTTAATAATACAAGCGGACAGAAAACTTTAAGTGAATGAATTTCATTCAAAACTTTATGGAAATTTACAAATATGGTCTAAAAGTCGTCTGCCTGAAAGCATGATTCATATATCTTCTTCACAAACAAGCATAATTCTAAAAATTTTAAAACTTTGCGACTCATCAAAATCTTGTATTCAAAGCTGTCCATTACAATATTTTCGTTTTGTGTAACACGAGTACGAGAGGAAAAAATGAAAATATTTAACTAAAGAAAATCCGAACTGTAAAGATTCATCAAAATCTCGAGGTCGATTTTTTTTTCTTCAAAAAAACTTTCTTGCTGCAGATTTCGTGCGTGAGAAAACAGAAAAAGAAATATTCAATTACAGGTATGAAAAAAAGCACCCATTCATTACTAAGCAAGTTATTTACCTAGATAATAAATAATAAGCATGGAACTTAAACTATTCATTTCCCATTCAATTTCTCTCTAACTTAAATTATATTTGTATTCTTTTTTTGTACATGCTGTACAATTTAAAAACATTTTGATTGAATCTAGACACATTGAAAAATTTCTTTTAAGGAAAACTCGAAAGTAAATAAGAAGCCATAGGTTAAATTACTTCCCGCTAAGAAACATCAATTATTCTCAAGCGGACTTAGTTATGCAAACGGGAACCAACTGTTTTTTTACAGATAATAAATTTATTATTGAAAATTATAAGTAGAGACTTATTTAAGTATTTTATGATTATCTCTCTTTTAAATTAATATTTTAAAAATATTTCAATTTAGTTTCACATTTTCAACAACTTTTTAACTTATCCATTATGTTAATAATTTTTTAGTTTAATTTTTCATTTCAATTATTCTGTGAAAATACAAGAGTTTTTTTTTAACTGAACATCATGAAAAAAAATATCTTCTATAATTAAAATTCGTGAAAATTTGATCACAATATTAATTAAGGATTTTCTTATATACATTAAAAGTATTTAATTGTTCTGACAGATCAGAGCAAATAACACATTTCAAAAATATGTATATAACTTTTTAACAAATATTTATTGAACGTATATTTGTATCATAATTAAGAACTCAGAATTAAGATTTTTACCTTTATGTAGACGAAATATAAAAATAAAAAGCTCTACTAAGAAAATTCTGCCAAAATTTTGAATTTGAAAAAATTGTATTTAAAGATGTGAAATAACACTGAAACAGATAATATGTAAATACAAAAAAATGTGTAACTTCCCAAAGAATAAACTTAGAAATAAAATTCAGATAGTTTTATGAAGAAAATTGTCCGAAAATTAAGCATATGAAATTGAAAGAATTTCTCTCTGTAAGTTGGAGCACGAAAGCAGGTTCCTTTACTTCTAAATTATTATGTGTCAACATAAATGTTGGATGTTAGAAACAGACAAAATCAGGGCTTGAAAATCATATTTTAGCTCCTGACTTGATATTGATAGTTAAGATATTGCAGTTATCGAAAACATTTAAGGTTGTTTATCAGAATGAGAAACTAGTTTGGCTAATTTAATGTATTTTTCTATGTTGATTATCAAAGAAGTTATATCGAAAGGAAAATTTTAACCTCTAACCATTTTCCTTCCCTTTGGACTAGATGGTCATATGCGAATTCATCCGAATTTTTTACATCTCTTACAACATATTCTAAGTCCGTTAAAAGCCAAACAATATTAATTTATTTTGTTCATTAGATATCATGGGAAAAGATTATAAATATATATATGCGAAATGTTTTCGATCGTCTTACGAAACATTACAATTGAGAGACTTCCTATAACAATATACCAAAAATATTTGATATTTTTTGAAAAAGTCGACTTTTTAATATGCATTATTGAAACGGATATTTTGTGGTATTATAATAATTTGAGAGCTGATAACTCAAAATGCAACAAATTAAATTTCTCATTTTATTTTATTGTTGTAAATTCAAATTTTGAACTAAATCTTTCAAACTTTTGATAATATGTCGATTTGTCAATCTGATTTATTTGAAGATGAGTACTCAAACAATGGCAATGTGATGTGTATATAAATTTATATGCTTGATCTTATCCTTCATAATAACATTTCATTAGTTTCTTCTTTTCAATTAATTCTCAAATTTTTATTTAAATTTGTCAAATACTTGACTATTTTCCTACGTCTATTTGAATATTTAAACTTAATTATCTAGATACATTTTTTATGTGGTCTTTTTTGTGTGGTAGTAAATTGTATCAAATATTCGACCAAATCTATCAAATGTATTTGGTTTAAATTATCTAATTGAACTTTCTAAGAAGGTTTAATAAAAAGTATCATACGATTTAAGAATTTCAGAAATCCACTTTAATGGTTTACCGAAACCGCTATATATCAAATGCTATCTTTGTAAGAGTGGTTCCATTTGACATAACTATTACCAGTTTCCAAAAGGGCAGATGGTAATATTATTGTATCTTTTTTATTGAAATTACTGTATTTGTTTAAAAGTTTTCAAAAGAAACCGAGTCGATGCCATCATGAGAGAGAAAAGAAACGCTTCCGTCATTACAAAAATCGTGCTTATGCTCCTAACAACAAGCTTTAATGACCTCTGCCACCGTTTTATTAAGGCCAGCAAATTACGAATCTCGCTAATCGGCTGTGCTCGACCCGAAATTAATCGAAACTGTCTGGAATTATTTAGTGTCATGCCCACCCCCGTCTGCAGACGATAGGGTGTTCTGGAACACCCTCTCAAAGAAGGAAGCTACCAAATGAAAGGAAGGTCGATTAATGATGTCCGACGATGACACCCTGATTGCAATCGATGAAAAACGTGCGACGAAGAGATGGCACAGCAAAAAAAAATCGTCTGCTAATAAAAAAAATAAATTTCGGAATGCGGAACTTGAAATTAAATGTGCGATTTCAGCATCATTATTCATTTTGAGTTAGGCGATTGATTTAAATCCTGTTTACACGTGCTGAGATGCCGAAAGTCATTTGTTGGTTCTTAACTATAAATAATATAGGCTGTGATTCTTAATCATTAGTATTTGTGATAAGCTTTTCAAGCTAGTTCTAATCGTATTGCAGTTTTAATAATCACTGCAATATAAAATAATTTGTTGATTTTTTAAATTTTGAGTTTGTTTAGAATCATTATAATTTTGATAATTTATTAATTGTTTGGAAATCAATTTTTATAATTCTGGTAGTTATACATTGATTACATAAACATACGAAATTAAAATATAAAACCATAACCAGCAATTCTTAAACTTTAATTTCAGGAAAAAAAGTTTCATCTATATTTAATCGCACCTGAATTGAATAATCGTTGGAGTACAAATTAATATTTTGATATATATATTTTTTATTTTTGTGTATTTAAAGTCATTTAAATATTTTTTGATAATTTATTAACTGCTTATAAATTATTTTTGTAATGTGGAAAGTTATTCGTCGGTCCTCAAAAGTATTTAATTCAAATATAGGACAACTAGCTGCAACTGTTAGTCATCAGAATTCGGAATAAACTTTTCAATTACATTTAATCGTTCTTACTTTGAGTGCTCGTTAGAGACTTGAAAAATGCTGAATTTTTTAAAACTTTTTTTTCTTTAGTTAGGGGATTTATTTTTAAAATTCATTAATTGAATGGAAATTATTTTTAGTTTCCAAAAGTAACCTTCGAGACCCATAATGTTCACCTAGAAATAAAAATATCCAAAAAGAATTTAGTTACAGCATCGCAAACGCATACAGTTCATGAATAGAAATTTTGCTTGCAAATTACTTTCATCCTTTTTAATTACATTTGTCACAGCGTTTCCTTACTTTATGTAAAACAACATTTTAGCACGAACTAGACTTTTGGATACAGAATAAGTAGTTAAAAAGTTGTGGGATTTTGCTTTCCAAATTATCTCAAGTTTTTCTAATTCAATGTGTGTGTGTGTGTGTGTGTGTGTGTGTGTGTGTGTGTGTGTGTGTGTGTGTGTGTGTGTGTGTGTGTGTGTGTGTGTGTGTGTGTGTGTGTGTGTGTGTGTGTGTGTGTGTGTGTGTGTGTGCGTGCGTGCGTGCGTGTGGGTGTGTCTCTCTCCCTCTGACTGTCTGTCTCAGTATGTGTGCATGAATGAGTGTGTGCATGCGTGCGTGCTTGCATGAATATACGTGATATCCAGAAAAATATATCGCACTTACACCCATGAAATTCTGAATACAAGTGGTTGTAAAGGTGATTCAATGTATTTCGAAGATTTGATGTAAACTGTTTTTTAATTTAATGCTTTGTTTTGTTTTCGATTATCTTGTTTTCATAGTATTATTTCGAGCAAGAATAAAAAAAATTGGCTCACAATAGGAAAGATTATATAATTGCTATATAAAAATCAGGAAATGTGTTTTACACATCTAAATAAATTAATACCTTTTTGGACAGTTTTTTAAAGTAATAAATTTTTCAGAAAAGTTCTGAAGTTCTCAGAATTAAAACTACGACTCTGGCAACGAACATTCAAATGTTGTTTTTCGAATTTTTGAGATCATTATTTGAACATTTATGTCTAATGTAATAGAAGAACCATCAAAATATTTTTATTCATTGATTATCAATTGTTTTCCATGCAAGTTAATTACAAAAATTTTCCAAACTGATTTGCTAGAGTCAGAAAAATGTAATGCCCCGATTATTTAGAAAGAAGCCAATTTAGGAAATAAATAATTACGAAAATTATTTTTGTATAATTTAAATTCTAAGAATGTCTTTTGAAAGGTCACTTCTAATCTAATATCTCTATCCTTGTTTCTCTTTTTTGTTTAGTAATTCCTGATTTTTTAGCATTTTTTAAAAGATTTTTATTGTTTATAATTCATTACAGACAAACGAAGAAAAGTAGAAGTGCAAAATCAATCTGTTTTTAAAGCTTTTTCACGCGTCTTTCATGACTATATTTTAGATAACTATGATTTTGATATCACTGGCTTTCCACACTTCATGGCGAAGGCTGTGCTAGCTCTGTGACTCAATAATTCAACTTGAAAGAAATGATGAAATTCTTGCTTTATTTATTTTTACGATGATCCCACAAAATGAGAAAATCTGTTCTAACACCTTGTCTTTTGTGCCAAGCAAATTAATTTCATATAGCCAAATAATGATTTTACATTAATTTTATTTTAAACTAAAGTTCGCTGGTACTGCAGACACTCTAGGATTAAAATTCTTTATTATTAAATCGCGAAAATTCTACGTCATTAAATCTTCTGCAAAAATATGAAATGGGGAAATAGTAGAATCCTTTGCAACTAAACTATGAAAACAATATTAAATATGTCCAAAATTATTCCTCCAAGACTTAAAAGGGAATATCATGACAAATTCGGTTCCTCACATCGTTTTCTTAACCTATAGTGTTAAATTTGTAGTAGTCGTTTTAGGTCCAAACCAAAATGGCAGCCATTACATCAGTGATGATCAAAACACCAAAACTGTTTTGAAAAATTTCAAAATTCTATAAGTATACAAGGAAGAAAAAAAAACCATGCCACAATACATCATTTGTATTATTCATCCACTTTAAAAGTGAAAGTGAAAAATTGATAAAATATATAGGATTGAAAATTATTAATAATATTTTATACTTCCATTAAAAGTTATCGAGATAATCTATCGAGAATTCGTTGTCTAAAATTTTCATATGAATAATGATCTGCAAAATATTCAGCATGATATTAAACTAATCTTCAGAGTCAAAGGGCTTGTTGGACTCCTTGGGGTTTCTCTTCTGGCTGCTATTCATCGACATTGCCATCCTGCTGTGCGCTGTCAACTCTTCGATTCATCTGTATGTGATAAATTGTTTCTTCAGCAGTTTTTTAGTTGCCTCCTAATTTGCGTTAACATTGTATCGAATCACATATCCTTCATCGGGATGATTTGCTAACTTTTCAATGAAGCAGGTTCGTCTTCTTGATAGGTCCTAATAAATCATTCAGAACCGCTTGGGCATTGAAAATGCTAACAATAGGTCTGTTATTAGTCTCTAGAATAGGCGGATGTTTTATGTATTTAAATAAGGAAAATCGGATTTTCGCGAATTTGATCAATGCAACTTACTGATCTTTTGTGATAATTACAAGCGCCAAATACTATTCTAAAGTCACAATCCATAATGCCGGTGTCCTGGCCTAGGGGTAGAACGTCTTCCCCGTGATCTGATCGTCGTAGGTTTGACTCCTGTTCGCCTATTGTTGTTCTGTGCCCTGTATTCTTTCTGTGGGGAGAGTCCCCCCTTGTAAAAATTTGGTGTGCAAACGGTCAGTTATCTTCATATAAGGTAGAAGTCAGACTTCTATCCTCGGGTGCTCAGGGACCTTGACCCAAAGCAGCAACTGCACAAAACTCGGCTTGAATCGTTGACTTTGTCAACGGGATTGACTATGAAAAATGTTATAATTAACAACAATCTATAATTACCTTTGCAGAATATTATGTATAAAATTTAAGATAAAGCAGGGCTACAGACATTTAGCCTAATATGAATCCAGAATTCCTTTTAGATCCAATTTAATAAGAACTAAATTATGAATCTGAAAGTTAAATTATCTAATATAAAAATTTCAGCTTTTTATCGAACATCTGAGAAAAGTTCTAGAGAGCAGTATATTGCAAAATGTAAATCCATTTTTTTTTAAAATTATCTTCGCCATGTACGTAATGTTAAGACCTTTAGAAGAAAATTAAATCATGGTGTTTTAATTATGATAAAAGCAACAGAATTAGCAAAATTAAGCTTAAGATAGTTTTCTTTAGAGGAGTGAAATTAGATATAAATATGATCTTGAACTTGCTAACAAACGAAAAATATGATCACTAATAAAACGAACAGTAAATGTTATCATTGAATCTGAATTAAGATTTTTTTCTTTTCGTATATCATCTATTTGAGGAAATAAGAAATGAAACGCCTCGCATTTCCTAAAAGTAAGAAAATTACAAAAAGGTAGCGATCTCATATCTGGTAACATCGAGGTGTTCATCTATAATATTAAATGTAGTCACGTCAATCAACCTTGATGAACTATTGCTCTTCTTATAACAAAGGATTCGTTTTTTTAAAACTGCATAATAATCTTAAATAATTCTGAATTATCAGACATTTTTACAAAGCATCAAAATCACTTTTGTGATTGAGGTTGGAAGCTCTGCCAATGTTTTATTTTGTGGTGTTTGTAGAAATTAAAAGATGGCAGGGTAAAATACCATTGATGATGTGTCTAAGGTCATGATCTGCGACATAGAATAAAAAAATCTCGAAAGTTGTACAGTAATTATGACTCAATGTACTATTATAAAGGCGTTTTTTTTTTCATCTGCATTTTTCTTGGAAATGAAAGGTTTTGAGGGGTACGTGATCAATGGCGAATTTGGGAAAGCTGCAGTCCCAGGCAGCGCACTTTACGAGACCCAAGTTTTAATAGTTAATCAATTCCTTTTGACATTTCAACGAATTCTCAATTTAATTAATATGTCGATGATTTAATTTTCTTATCTTAGCAACTTTATAAAAAAATTAATTTATTTTTATTATTTTAATTTCGATTATTTATTTTTATTACCTTTATTTATTTTTAATTACGATAAAATTTTATTTTATATGTGTTGGAAAATTGATTAATAATCTCTACCTAATGTTTAATCATTTTCTTATTTACAAATAAAACCATCTAATCATTATAATAGATTCCAAGGAAATAAAAAACCTCAGCAAATATAACATAAAAATTTATTATTTCAAAGGCCTAACAAAATTCACATAAAGTAGTAAGTTAAATGATAATTAATATTCAGTTAAAATAATGTTAGAACTGCCAATAGATTTCATATTGTTCGGCGCCATGTTACGGCATTAATCACATGATGCTTTCTAGCCATAATTGGCTGATAAGAGTGTGGCAGTCAAACAGTAAGACGTACCGCTCACTCTCATGTATGTTTTTCATGTTAGCTTAGTAATGTTTTGTCCTTGTAATCTTGACAAATATATTTCATATATTAATGATGGCTGTTGCTTTACCCCACAGTAAATAGTTTTATTTTAATTCATTTATAATAAATTTAATTTTTTAGAGTCAATATATTTTAGATTTAATATTATATAATTATTGCATTTCCATCTAAATAAATTTATATATTTGACAAAATGAGTAATAACATTTTAAAGACCTCTCCTTGTTGCATCCGTAGTCTTTGTGGTAGAAAATTCATAAGCAAGATAACAACTTCAGGGCACGAGTGTAGACTTTTGTCAAGGGGTTATGTTATTCGGCTACGGAACCAATGATCCCGAATTCGAACCTCAGAATGCACATTGTTGACCCTGGTTCTGAACTAACAAACGCAACCTTCGAGGCGCCCTCTTATTTTGAAAACGGTACAAGATAAAGGAGAAATACTGGTTATAAACTTGCAAAACGTCTTCGATTTAATACGAAAAGTCACCTTGGGCACAATAATGACATTGACAAACATGTAAATTATGTATCCCTTTAGTCAAGATTTTCCAGACTTGTGATGTAACAACTCGAGACATTAGTTCAAAAGATAATTTTCTGAGCAATAAACTTTGATCCGATTGCATAGAAACTTCGAAGATAAAGACATCTAATAACAATCAATTTTTCTATTATACTTCTAAGGACTTTATGATGTAATAGTATTGAAAATCGCAACAAAAAGATGCTCTTTCTATGCTTTGTTTGTAGAATTATCGCCATACAATTTTGTTGTTGTTGTTGTTGTTCAAAATTAAAGACAATGCATATTTTATAACCGACTATTTCCCATTCCTTTCAAGTTTGGGATGCTAACTTCGTTGTTTTCTACAAGATGGGTTTTTAACTGATATCATCTTGTAAACGCATGGAAACTGTATTATTTCTGTACTCCAGATTTGAGGAGTAAGTGTTGCCTTACTCAATTTAATGTGTACATATCCTCAATTTAATTAGAACAATCTTAGTGGACATCCTTATACAGATTTTTAAAAAGTACATATCCTCACTGATATAATGGACTGAAATTCTGCGTACTTTTCCTTTATCCGGACACAAATGTCGCTAATGTAAACCAAACCGGGAACCAAATCGCCAAGCGAAGCGAATGAACAATCCACTTATGGTTGTAAGAAATTTGGCTGAATTCCATATTATTTGGCGATTTCTTGCTAAGCCTGGCTAATGGAAAAGTGCAAATTTTTTGTTAAAAAAATATATGTGTTAGTGTTAAAATTACATAAGTAATACGCCTATTTTTAGTTATTTGTTCTTTCGTGTTATTCTATTAATATTCATAATATCAACATTCATTAATTATTCCCAAAACTGCTTACTGTAAGAAATATTTGAAATTGCAAAATTCATTTAACTGTCAAAATAGAATTGTGTTGATGATTATGTTGAATGAATAGCGTTGTGCTCTGTGATTACAAGGATTACTGTGATTACAAGCCTTCAAATAAGGAAATAAAAAGAAGCAAAAAATATTTCGTGCACTTTTATCTTGACCGAAAGCTAAATTTCATCGCAAGAATTGCAATAAAAGAAAAAAATATATATATTTTTTTTATAAACTAGTCAATGCTTTCACCTACTGAATCACTTGTCAATTATCAGTCTAAAAGTGATGACAGCGCAATCGTCAACGACAAATCGCTCCAATCCATCATACCACCAAAAGAAATAACTTTTTTCTACTCTTGAATTACAAGAAAATTTCGTTCAGGAAACAATAATCATAGTAATTTCCTGCTATAGAATGTTTCTTGTGGAGGAATTTGGCATTTATTTTCTCTCGTGCTGATAATAAGAGTTGGGCAACATACATTTTATAAAGATAACATGAAAATTACTTTATCACATAAAAAAGTTGTTGACTTTCCTAAAATAAATTTTATACGTTTAATCTCAGAAAAATGCAAGATCACCATCATTTTTGTTGTTATTTTAACCTTTTTATAGTATCGTTTAAATACTATTGTTACCTTCACAATATATCTATTTCTTCTAACTGTATTTGAAATAACACAAGGAGCATATTTCCAATAGAAAGTATTTGATGTCAGTTAAAAATAACATCGGATGATTAAATATTTATCCTTTATTAAATTGTTTTAATTAATTAAAAAGTTACTTTATTTTCTTTACGGGTTTATTCTGTATCAAAATTTAACTAACAGTTCAAAAATAAATGTGAAACGTCGATGATAAAATAATTCTTTAAATAAAAGGTTAAAACACAGGAAATTGAAAATTATTATTTGGATTATTTTGGCGAAAGAAAAAAATTATATCAAAGTGGTGTACTGTATATTAAAAATTTTAAGGAAAGCCAGATATTTTCTTAAGAACTTTTCATTCGTCTTTGTATCAAAAATGCTGGCACTGACAACATATACTACTAATTGGTACGACAAAAAATTATTATTTTTCGCTTCGAACACTACAATTTAATTTCGACTGGCAACATTTCCGTGTTTGACGAATTCTTATGAAATCCCCCCACACACATACACCCTTCCTCCATTCCTCAGTCAGTGTTCTGATATTGCTTTCATAATCAATCAATTTCTAACGAATCTATACGTTTAATTTAGAACGTATTATCTAGAAAGTAATCTAGATCCTACTTTAGCAAAGAAATGTGTTGAAAGAAGTTTTGGGGTATTCTGAATAATTGTCCTTAATAAATAAATTTTTAAAAGCGAGACTTCCATTAAGAGGCTTAATTTAAATGCACATTACGCTTTAAGATAAAAAGAATACAAATTAATATCGCATTAATTCTAAAACTGCTTTATTTTCGCGACTATCTAATTATAGCGTGTTTTTAATTTCAAGAATCTCAATGGCGCAATTAAAAAATTCAAAGGATATTTAATATTGGAGTTTATTTATTCAATATTTAATTGTGTATTTAATAATAATACCACTATTTTTTTAAGTAGATTCTTTATTACAAATTTTTGCTTGCATTTTTCTTTGAAGTTAATTTGTGTGGCAACTTGAAAAGGTGAAACCAATCAACAAGGAAAAAAGGTTTTAATTCTTTTTATTATTTTTTTACTTACTTATTATTTTTTTGTCGCGTGCTTGTTTCCATTTTGACATCTCACCTTTGAAGAGATTTATTTTTTACTAGACTGAAAACGATTATTAAACTTTTAAGCAAATTTTTGTTAACAAAAGTTTAATTAAGAATTCATTTTTGTTAAAGTAAAAATTTTTACAAAAAGTTACATTTTTGTTTTAGTCTATAAATAGTTATTATTTTTTATAAATTATCTTGTGTTAAACTTGTCTAGAGTTTTTTTTAAAGTTTTATTATTTAAGTGAAAAGTGACTTTTTTTGCTGTTATTTACAAATCATATTAGTTGCATCTTTGTGTGGGATTATAGCATCTTAGAATGATTTAATTTTTATCTCATACAGTGGGTAAAAAAAGTCTCCGTACGCAGATACGAATGCAAATCAAAGCATAATTTGTCACACAAAATTCATAATGATAAAAATGAAAACTTAAAAATGAGTTAAAACTAATATTATTTAATATTTATTCACATTAAAAGGATGATAATACTGACAAAATTAAATAATAAATCTTAAAAACTCAAAAAATGCCGTAAACATGGAACAAAAAAGCCTCCGTACGGTGCCCTAGCACACGAAAAAAGTTTACAAAAATGCAAAATACATTTAACAAATATACATTTAATGATCAGTGGGCCCTCCTTTGGCCTTTATCACCTCTTTTAGACGTTGAGGTATTACCCTTACAAGTTTTTTTTGTTGTTTCTGGAGAAACACCAAATACTACTAATGGCACTTTTGAGCTCAACTTTGTCTTTTATGTCATATTTTTTAAGTTGTCGGCCAATTTCTTCCCACAAATGTTCGATGAGGTTTAAATCGGGTGACTGGGGAGGGCTATGAATGTGTTGCTTAACATGGTAAAGGCACTACTCTTGGCAAATCTTAGAGGTGTGTGAAGGATCGCTGTCCTGTTGAAAATTTAAATTTCTCTGCACTGGATAACACATTTTGTTTAAGAATATCCAGATATCCATATCGATCCATATTTCCCTCGATGAATTGTAAATTTCCTACTCCAGAAGCACTCATACACCCCCACACCATAGCACCGCCACCACCGTGCTTCACAGTTCCGCATAAATTCTTAGTTAGCATTTGTTCGTTTGGTTTTCTTCACACCGTAATTCGGCCATCTGACCCATGCATGTTAAATTTTGATTCATCTCTAAAAAGAATGGATTCCCAAAAAGATAATGGCTTGCTTACATGCTTCTTTGCAAACTCGAGGCGCTTTTTCCTGTTGTACAAACTTATATAGGGTTTCTTCCGGGCCGCACGTCCATGATAACCACTTTTTTAATGACATTTCTCACGGTTTGAGTTGAGACTTTAATGTTGTAACAAACCATTAAATCAGCTGCTAACTTCGGTGCATTAATTCGTGGATTTTCTTGAACTTGGCGTAAGATGTTTCTTTTATGCACGCGATTTAATTTTGAAGGCCTCCCAGATCGATATCTGTTCTCAAATGAATGAATTTACGACATCTTTCAATGATATATTGCACAGTAGACTTCGGTTTTTTAATCCTTTCACTAATCCTTTTCATGGATAATCCATCATTTCGCAATTTAATCACTAATTCCCGAATAGCTCTGGGAATTTTCATTTTGAGACGATCAAGAACAAATTTAACTCAACAACTGTCGAAATGTTGTTTTCTTATGAGTGATTAACTTTCTGACGTCAAAGATTTACTGCGGGCCTGTTTTAAACACTTCAGAAAGAATTTGCATAAAGCGTACGGAAACTTTTTTTGCACTGCAATTTTCAATTTACCCTAGATATTGCAAATAATATGCTTTTTTCGTTTTTTAAAAATGAAAATTTACAAAAATCTCTTTCTATAGATTTATACTAAACACATATAGACAATATTTAAAGAAAAAAGGCAATATTTTACAAATTATGCTCATTTATTCTTAAATTCCAGGTACAAGGGTTTGTGGCTTGATAAATAACAGTCTTAATCATAAAATCATGATAATTAAATAAAATTTCTGAATTCAACTGATTCAAAAAAATCTTTCAGCTCCAAATCACAGTTCAAATGTATTTAAAAATATTTGCAGATTAAAGAATAAGAAGTTATAATTTATACTTAGTAGGGACGGACGACATCTGTCAAAAATACTAAGAAATCTAAGTAGAAATAGTGGTGAAGTTAAAAAAATAAAAAATGAAACTGACGTAACAAATTTAAAGTTATTATGGGAGAACAATATTATTTTTAAGTCATTATTTGTTTTAATTAATTTAAGAAATTGATTAGTTAAAATGCATTTGAAACAATCGCTTGACTTTTCTGTTGGTCTCTATCCCTTTATCTCTTTATCATATAATAATTTTTATAATGTTAATTTTTTTTAACTTCCATTTTCAATTTTTTCTAACTGACAAACAAAGTTTTAGAGCTCGACCTATTTTGAGATTTTAAAAAAAATAAATTTTTTTCTAAATATCAACGCATGCATAATTTGATGGCCTCGTGATTGTTACAAACCGGTTTAAACTGGTTAATAACAAATTAATTAAGATAATTCGTAAGAATTCAGAGAATGAATAATTTGGAAAGCAAGATGTAACTTTTGTTAGCAATAAATCGGCAAAAGTGACAACTTTTTACATTATTTTTAATAAACCTAAAAGCGAAAAATGGATGCCTCAAAAGCGAAAAATCACCAAATTGTAGCCTGCGCATTTTGAGACTTCGGAAACCTCAAACCCAAACAACATCATGCTCTCCTGTTAAAAATAATAAACTAATTTCACATAGAAGAAATTCTAATAAAGAACAAGTCTCTTAAAGTTAATAATGTGAATTATAATATAGCACCGAATTTTCTCATGTTAAAAATAATAAACTAATTTCAAATAGAAGGAACTCTAATAAAGAATAAGACTCTTAACGTTAATAAGGTGAATTATAAAATAGTATCGAATTTGCTCTTAGTTTTAATTTTGGCGTCTAAATCCCACGCAGTTATAAAATAGCATGACATTAAATTGAGTTTTCTTTAAAACTGACCATTAACTTCAAAATATTAGGAATGTGTGGGCGTATCCATAATAGATGAATTTGGACACGGAAAGAAAATTGGATTCAATTTATACAAAGTAATATATATAAGCTAAAAAAATGTGAATTATTAGGGGAGAAAATGTTTCGTGTCATAATGTTATAAAAAATGCTCTATAAATTGAAGCAAAAAGTAAAGATAGAATTAAAGTGATGAAGAATTCCCAGAAAATTGAGGAAATTAAAACGTCCTTCCATAAGCTGTCTAGAAACTTCTTAAGTCACATCAAGATTTTTCCTAATCCAATCAGCTGTCAAAATTCTACGCCCACAAAGATAGTAAGCATGCATATTTCATGAGGACATTCAATGGCCCCTTATCACTTAAAATGCCCAACTTTGATACAGTGTCAACTAAAATCTCTTAAGTCTCTTACTGCAAGCTCAAAATTAGTTAGACTTTTAATAACTCATTCCCAGACTTTACTTTCAGACTTCAGAGTGGAGAAAGACTTTTAGACTTTAATTTAATAAAGGGACCTTTGAAACCATCTTTTATTATTAACATTATATTTTCATAGAGAATAGTTACTGCATAAGTGGTTTTCAGAATTTGATGGATCGCATTATAAGTTTTTATTTATAGAAGATTCAGTAGACGTAAAAGCAACGAGTTTTAGGATTTATTGTTGACTAGCAGCCTTTGGTGACCAACTGGTTTGCCAGGTTATATATATATATATATCCGATTTGCAATCAGCTGTTGTGGAATTATGTGGATAAAATTGCATCGTATATTTATTCCATAACATTACGCTACAATTTCAACACGTGCTGAGCATTAGTAATAGGCATACATATTGATTAATACTATTAATTTGGTCTAAATGAAGTAAGTGTTTATATTTTATGTAGCTTGAGTCAAACAATGCATTGATGAATAATGAGTTTAAGATATTTTCGTATTTTGTTCCGTGAGCCATATTTTACAAAATATTTTTACTAACATTTTAAATAAAAGTTGTTACATCAATGAATCTTTTAATTCAATCACTTATATCAATCACTATAAAGTAACGATAAATTTTGTTTTGAAAATGTGTTCTTTTAGGTCTTTCTGTCCACCATTTTAAAAAATATATAAATTTCAGGCCGATAAATGCTCGGAATTACTCCAAGGCTGATTATAAATGAATATGTGTTTGCATATTTGAATGAATGTGTGTAGGGCACTACACACCAATCCATATTATCTAGAGCTACCGCACTTGGTATGTAGATATTTACTTTGGAGGATGAAAAAGTATTCCTACTCGGTGTTTTTATTGGGGGGAGTCTTTTATTAATTAAAAACTAAGCTAAGATTTGGAACTTTTCAACGATAATTTCCGAAAATATTACAACACGAAACTTTTTTTTAAAATCTTCTTAAAAAATTACTTTTTTTTTCATAGATAGTAATATCTTAACTTATAAATTAAGTTTCTATTTTTAATGATTTTTTAAAAAATTACTACTACTATATTTTCCAACAACTAATTTCTCACAAAATGAAAGCAGAATTCAATCTTCAAGAGCACGTTAAGAGTGTGCCAGTTCTTTGCTGTCACTTTGACAAAAACTCAAACGGAATGATTAAATTAACTCTTATAGTAAATTAGACCGAGAAAAGTATAATGCTCAGCATGCGTTGAAACAGTAGCGAAATATTATGGAATAAATATAAGATATGATATTTTCCACATAATTCCACAACAAACCAATTCAAATCAGAGTGATATATAGTACAATGAATAAATAATTGTAAAACTTCTATAATAATACGAGTTACGTGACTATCGAAGGTTTGTTTAAATATATTTGGCTGATAAGTTATAAAGAGAGTAAAGTACTTTTGTATTTAATAGTAAAATTTTAGAATGCATTCTTCATGGCGAATCATCTGATCGCCAAAGGCGGATAGTAACTGAATATAGACACGATGCAAATAACTTCAATTCATTGTATTAGAAACATTCGCAATTTTCGAAATAATCGCAATCATTCATATGTCTCTTTCATTTTAAATTATCAGAAACTTTTCATTTATCGAATTTCTACAAAAATATACAAAAACTAGAAAAAGATATTAAAAAAACCAATACTATCAATCTCTAATGAATGAGATGGAGGCCGTTTGAAATAATATTGGTGCTTGAAAGAAAACGTTTATAAAGAATCATAAAAATTTGTTTCATTTCTTATTATATTTAGACAAGAAAAAAAACCTTGAAGAATTTTTGGGTTTTTTTTAATTGATTTTTCAATGTCCATTTTTGTAATAAATATACTTTTTGTATGAAAAAAAAATATATTCAGTATCTTTAATACTATCACATTTAAAATATTTGAAATCGTGGAGGAGATTGAAATGAATCAACATATTACTTGCTGGTTTTCTTATTTTACAAGAGGGTAAAAATAATACATTGATCAACCAAGTAACATCATGAAAGTGATTTCACTCCATTCACTCAAAGCTCTATGCATCAGTTTCCATTTCTCAAAACATACGGAAATTTTAACGAATTTAAAAAGATCAATTTGTAGCCAGATAATTTTATTGGATTAGGCATTGTCAGTAATGGCAGAGTCTTACAATTTATTACTAATAAAACTGAATGAATATGGTAATAGAGATAGTAATCTATAGGTCAGATCTTTTAACCGAACTATAAATTTTGACACATATATGCCGTGGAGGTTCGAAATGTGCAATTCGAAGTAATTTTATTTTCTAAATTTTTAATAGAGCTCTAAGTAATGAAAAATTTAGTTAAATTTCCTCATTTCTTCTCGATAATTTTAGAAAATATTATCACACAAGAAAAAAAGGATGTTTTTAATGATATCAAATTTAATAGTCGTGCATATTTTTTCTGAATATGGGCAATTTTTTTAAATTTTATTTTGCCATATTTTTAACAATAGATTATATTTTCGTCCAAAAATTGAAATCGTTTTTTACTCACAAATATTTGTGTGATTGTGTTATAAATATTTAATCCTGTGATTTTCTTCCATTGTTGAAAACTGATGATTCTGTGAAAAAAATGATTCTGTTCAAGAGTAATGCAAAAGGATTTTTTAAGTAAACTCATAATATCAGGAAAAAACGAAATGAGGGGATATTTACAAATATTAAAAAAATCCATCTAAGATGCACAATTTTGAAAGGAATTTTTAGAAATATTAAAGCAATAACATATTTTAGCTTTACAAGTTTAAAGCTATTTCTTCAAATTAATTACCCTAAAGTTGTCAAACTTTGATTTTTTCAAGCTCAAAGCAGACTCTTAACATGCGTGGTAGCGACAATACGTATGTGACCTGATTTTCGGACGAAGATGACAACGCTATGATTATTTTGGGCTAGTCTTAAAAGCAAAATTTTCTGTTCGAAATGGACAAAAAGGAAAATTAAAATATTATTGTTTTAATATATGACAGTTTGACGAGTATCAAATTATATCCGACCGAAATAACGAACTAACCGATTATAATGAAATAACCGACAACTAACATTAAATATAACCTATATTCCCAATGAAGCATTTGTCGCCAAATACGACTAATATAGATAAATGTCATCTGTTTACGAATAAATTTATAAAATGACATTAATTCCTTTGGCGTCATATGACAATTATAAAAACACATAACAGCTAGGACCGAAATTCCACTACTATAATTGTGCTATGAAGCTAAATCTTTCCGATGTTACATTCTATTTTAAATAAATGTAATATATCGAATTAGTTTGTTCCACTCTATTTAAATCCCTTGATGCTAAAATGAACATCCATTTTCTAAAGTTTTAGTTTTGATAAAATCTTCAAAATAACAAACATAAAAATAAGCATAACTTGATGAATACAAAAAACGTATACTAGTTTAAATTTTCTATGCAATGCACAACATTTTAAAATGCCTAACAATCCTTAACAGAAGAAAAACATAAACAAATGGGACTTAGGAAATATCAAGCGCAAAATCAAAAATCTAAAAGGGAAAAAACTGCATCGCTATCTTCCTCAAGAAGAGTGATAAAAAATAGAGAATAAAAAAATCCTGTTAGAAAAATAAATGTTTGGAAAAAGTCAGCAACGTGTGAAGAACTTCATGCATATATGGATGAAATCTTTGATTGAAAACATCCGACGTTAGAATAACATTGTCGCTGGTTCACTACAAAATAGGGGTAACGAAAACAATATTTTTCAATCTTTTTTTATCATTCTTCTGAGTTCTACGTCAATAAGAAGGAAGAAAAAAACAGAATTCTTACACGTCAAAAAGAACTCAGTTTTTAGAATTATACCAGCAGTTGCTCTCTCTATAATTCTTTTTTTATAATTCACTATCGAATGAAAAAAATGTTTATTCTTTTTTATTGTTATTTGTTCGAGTTTCTGGTTTTATAAGGAAATGCTTAATTTATTATTATTAAAAGCAGACTTTTTCGAGCAAACATTACTAAACTTTAAAAAAACTGAGAACATTCCAGAACTCAAGACGATAAATTGATTTTCTGTTATAATGAATTCTAATTCTGAAATTTAAATTAGACAAATGGAAATCTATTATAGTTATCGCTTTCTCAAAATTTAATCAGAGCAAACATAAAAAAAATATTTTCACAAAGATTAATTAAATCTGCTAATGAAATATCAGATTAAATGTTCATTTTATTGCTTTAAACACTATTATTCATCCATACGATTTCTTATTTTTATAAAAATAATCAACGCTAATTTATCTTGCTATTAATTAGAAAATTCAATCTGACTAACTAGTACATAAAATAAAATAATTTAATAGGGAATATACATTAACTTGCACGTTTAATACATGATTGAAGTTTATTGAAAAAAGGCCAGTAATGATATTAATTATGATTGTAAACTTCGATATATTTATAAAATTCATATTTCCACGTTTTGGAAATCTTAATTTTAATTATTTTTCTAATTTATTCTCAAATAGTGCTTCCTTGTTAAACGATAACTTATATTTACTCGTACAGCATTAAAGATTCAAAATGTGAATAGAATTTATTTGAATTTAGATAAAACATTTTTTATTTTGCTATGAACGAAGCATGTAAATTACAGTAATTGCTATGTAATTTGACCTCAAAATGTCGATGAATCCTCATTTTAATATTTTATTAAATTAACAAAAGTTGGAATTATGTTAATCTATCCAAATTACTTTAAAATTATATTTCATGACAAATGAAACTTAGTAGTTAAGTTTCATCAAAACCGTAAGTCTGCAGCAAATTTTGATTACATTTATTATAAAAAGGTGGTAGTTTATCAATCTTTACAATTACGGGCATCTGGACGTGGTATCTAAAACCCATGGAGCTAAACAAATGAAATTTGTTATGTGGTCATGTCACACATATTATAGACACTTGATAAATTTGAAAGCTCATGTCTCTAAGGGAAGTAATTCTATATGCGATTTTAAGCATATAATTAAACGTGAACTTCATCACACTAAATACATGACAAATTTGAGAGATGAAAACTATCTTATCTTATAGACATTACCAACTTTATACATAACGTCTGGTTCACACACGATAATTATGTAAGTTAATTCTATCATTTCATAATATAACCTATCGCATGTTATGTATAAATTTTACATATACTAATTTTTTTTCTATAAACTTCTATGAAATGTAATCGACTTTTTAATTGATTTTTTGATTTACTTCTAGATATATTAAAAGCTCTGAATTTTTTCTCAACTGTATTTTCTTAATGATAATATGCTATTTTAGTGCTCTCAGGCTTAAATAACCACTTAATCTATTGATTTTAGGAAATTGAAGTCAATTGCTATGGCATTTTAGGAAAAGATTCAATAATAATTATTTGTAAAATATATTAAACATTTAAATGCAGAAAAAAACAAATATATAGGTCTTTACAAATAAACGTTTATGGTTTAATACAAGATTTTTGAAGTAGAAATTGTTTCTACTTTCAGTATCAATATATTTGTGACACTGAAGTACGTGGCACAGAAATGGTCACCTTGTTATCTATAGTCGAATGGCAGCAGTAAAATGTAAAAAATTATCCAACAATCGTTACAGCTTCACTTAATTTAACACTTCAGTAAATAGTGAAGTTTTAAAATATTATTAATAAGGCTCTGGAGAGCGCTCGCCTTGTCGCCCATAACTCCATTCAATCCGAGGAAAATAGAAAGAAATCAATAAGTAGGAAATAAACAGAACAATTAAAATTAATAGATAGAAAATAGGATTGATCATCACCAATCGCTATGATTTGATGTCAAATTGATTATCATATCTTTCAAAACTCTTATTTTTCAGAAATATTTTTTGAATTATTTTAAAACTCAAAAAAATTAATTTTTAATTATATTAAATTTATTACTGTGCAAAATTCTCATTTATTATTATTTTTTTAAATTTAAGGCACTGTTTTTAATGTTATATTTAAATTCAAACTCATCTATCAAAAACATTCGATAACGCCCTTTTCATGATGTTACACTTAAGGTTAGAAAAACCATTTTCTTTAGCCATAAACTTCTAAATAGGATTTTTTTCTTCCCTTCTTATTTCAATGAATACGCACTCTTCAAGTTCCATTGACAATAATTGGTTGAACATTGATTCAATTAAATCCATATTTTCAGTCTTATAAAATATCAAAAAAATTTTGAAAACTATATTCCGTATTAATCGTTAAACTGCCAAAACAATCAATTATCTGATTTTTTTCAATCAATTATCCGACAAATTGGTAGCTGAAGGAGGCAGGAATTGATTGTAATTGGTTTTAATATAGACATTAATTTATCTTCTTTTTTTGAATTGTTCCATTTTTTAATTTATTAATACTTACATCGTTTTATCTTACATATACATCTTGCAAAGAATAAAAATCGGATAATGAAGTTAAATAATTTTTACAATGATTTATGTCATCGATAGTGAAGAAAGAACTTAACACCTTATTAGCTATAATAATAAGAATTAATATATCCAAAAAGCATGTATGATGTTAAATCCATGGACGATAATGCTTATCCATTTTTCCAATGTTCTCATTATCGATTACTCTTTGTTAAATTATCGAAGAAATTTCATTGAAGAAAAAAATTTGTCAGTCTCAATTCAGAAACAAAATGCCATGATTTACTACTGCATCAAGTAAAAAAAAGTCGTATTAAGAATTCCTTTTAGCTATATAATATAGGGTTTTCAGGTTTTTTGTATATCACTTGAGTGTTAATTTAAAATAGACTATAGAATTTTGTATAATGGTCAGGTGACTAAAATAACGTCCCCCCCAACCAAAACTCCACACCACCGAATGGATATTTGACTTTATTTTCTATAAATTTGGTATCGAACCGAGTGCCCTGTAGTTCAAAAACTTTACTACCATGCGCCATAAAACAATTTAATTAAAGCAATAAACATTATATTTTGATAAAATATGAACCATATTGGGATATAATTGCTGAAGAAAAACAAAAACTGATGACTTTACAAAATAAAGAAAAAAACACGCAAACTACTGATCCTTTTATTACAGAAAACTAAACCGGGACTTTATTTCTTGATCATCAACAAATGAAAACTGTCGGGATTGTGTCACAGTAGCAAAAACTGAAATAATTTGTGGTTCATTTCAAATATGAAATATATACATATTATATATATACATAACCTTGGGCTATGACAGCAGATACAGATGGCAGAAGTATCGCAGTGAAAAAGTATAAATGCGCAGTTCGTTTTCCAGAGCTTTCATTTGTGTTCAAGTTATTCATGTGAGCAGGTTTTTCGTGATTTATGGCGGCACGACGAGAATTAACAGACTTTCAATGTGGAATGTTAGTTGGAGCTAGACGCATGGGTCATTCCATTGCGGATATCGTTAGTGAATTCAACATTCCGAGATCCACAGTATCAAGAGTGTGCCGAGAGTATGAAATTTCAGGCATCCCATCCCATCATGGACAGCGCAGTGGGCGACCACCTGCACTTAACGACCGAGACCGCCGACGTCTGTGTAGAATGGTCAATGTTAATAGACACGCAACACTTCATCAAATAACTGCAAGAATCATTGTGGGACGTACGAGGGACGTGTCCGATAGGACTGTGCGGCGAAATTTGTCTTCCTTGGGCTATGACAGCAGAAGACCGACTCAAGTGCCTTTACTGACAGCACGACATCGCCTGCAGCGACTCTCCTGGGCTCGTGAGCATATCGACTGGTCCCTAGACCAGTGGAAAATCGTGGCGTGGTCAGATGAGTCACGATTTCAGTTGTTACGAGCTGATGGTAGAGTTCGAGTGTGGCGCAGACCCCACGAAGCCATGGACCCAAACTGTCAGCAAGGCACTGTTCAAGCTGGTGGTGGCTGCATAATGGTGTGGGCTGTTTTTACATGGCATGGACTCGGTCCTCTGGTGGAACTGAACCGATCATTGACTGGAAACGGTTTTGTTCAGCTGCTTGCAGATCACTTGCAGCCATTCATGGACTTCACGTACCCACACAACGATGGGATTTTTATGGATGACAATGCGCCATGTCACCGGGCCATAACTGTTCGCAATTGGTTTGAAGAACATTTCGGACAATTCCAGCGCATGATCTGGCCACCTAGATCGCCCGATATGAATCCCATCGAGCATTTATGGGATATCATCGAAAGGTCCGTTCGTGCCCAAACTCCTGCACCATCCACACTTTCACAATTATAGACGTCTATACAGACAGCATGACTCAATATTCCTGCAGAGGACTTCCAACGACTTGTGGACTCCATGACACGTCGAGTTGTTGCACTTCGCCGGGCAAAAGGAGGACCGACACGATATTAACAGTCATCCCATGACTTTTGTCACTTCAGTGTGTGTGTGTGTATATTCATATATATATATATATATATATTAAACGCTCTCACCTGTTCAGAAACAACATACACAGACATCAAGACACACATACATTCACTTTAATCATTAAAACAGATTGAGAATGAGATAGAGCAAACGAATAAATATTAATAAAAAGACAACTAAAAACTAATACTATCGTTTCTAATATTAATCTAGAATAATTTATTTGTGATTAAACTATTTGTACGTGATCAAATTTAATATTCTTTGATAAGATAGAAAAAATATTAATTATTTGCTAACAGTTATAAAAATAAAGTTAATAATAGAAAAATCAAATAAATGACCTAAAAATTAATTAAAAAGTCTCTCTACAATGTTTTCTGAGTTTTGTAATGCAAATTATGCTAATTTATTTTCAGGAATTCTTTTCTTTCAACAGCATTTAATTAAATTTTGAAAACTTGTTATAACAGCATTTTGTATTTTTGAATAATTTATAAATTAATGAATAAAATTAAAAGAAAAGCAATTTCTTCATTTGAAGCTCTGGAAGGTTTCTATTTTGTCGTCAATAATAGATGTTTATGCTTCTTTTACGATTTTAAATTAAATACTGGCGAATAAAATCAATCTATACTTATAATAAAGCTCAATGTGTGTGTGCGTGTGTGTGTGTGTTGGCGCTCTACAGGCCAGACCGTTGGACCTACAGCTACCAAATTTGGTACATGTATACCTTGGAGGTCCGGAATGTGCACCTCGGAGCCCTTTTTTCAAATTTTTAATTAGAATTTGAATTAATTAAAATTTAAGCGAAATTTCGACGTTTTCCCGCTATAACTTCCGAAAATATGATCGCATAAACATGATTTTTACATCAATTTAAAGATTAAAAAATTAGCCTTCTAATGGTATCAGTGTTTTAATGTATAACTTAAGCTTCTATTTTTAACGAATTTTTAAAGAAATATTTTAACCATGTTTTTTTAGCACGTGACTGGATTAAATAAAATAAAACAATGACGGAAGTTCAAATAAAAAAAAAACTATCATCGCAAATCAAATCTAAAGAAATACAACTTTCAGCACGTGACTGGATAAAATAAAAGAAACATAAAATGTGGTATTTTCTGAAAAAAATAAATGCAAAGCAAAGGTTTCTTTAATCGTTTGCAATATCTAAATCATTTATTCCATAAATCATCTTTATTTACAGTAAACCTGATTGAATTTAGACAGGATATGCATTGAAATCCCGACTTAATGGCATATTTATGTAATCGTTTGCAATATCTGTATCATTAATTTAATACTTTTTTTCCCTTTCTCGCTTTCTTTAAAAAACACATTTAATATTTTGGCAACATCATCGAAATTTTTTAAAAATATTTTGGAAGCATAACCGATGTTTAAACCTGACTGATTTATAAAATTAAAGAATATTATTAGGAAAAGGTGTACTTTTAGAACTTTCCGTCCATCATCTTAAAGAAAATATTAATTTCAGGTCAATCAATGCCCGGAATTACTTCAAGGCTAATGAATATGTGATTTAATTGAAAATTTTAGAACGCTTTACACATGGCGAACCAGCTGGTCGCCAGAGGCGGCTAGTAGAAAATAAAACCTATGGAAGGAACAATGTTAAAAAAGTTCCTTTTTCTCTATAATAGATAAAAACAAGGAGACTCAGGCATTGACCTAATAAAATGTATTCATGGAACTTCCGCATATAACGATTCTTTTTTGTTTGTTTTCTACAAACTTCGAACTCTAAGTACTAAAAAGAAAATGAAAGAAAAACATTATTTTCCTTTGATACTATTTGTATTGAGCTGGTGACAATGTTTTTCTGGAACCGACTGTTTTTAATCAGATTTCGCCGTGTACTCATGAATTAATCACGAGTTGCTGAATTCTTCGAAATACTTAACTGCTGTATTCAGACTTTGTGTTATCGCGATTTTTGAAGCAAGTTGCGATTTTTTTTATAGTTTTTGAATAAATATTTCGAAAAGTTCATGTTTCTTTCTGTCTTTTTTTTAATTCTATGAAAGTGCCGAAGAATGAATAAAAACTGCAGATAAGCCTAATATAATTTTTTTTCGACTTTCATTATTTTTTAATGTTCTTTTAAGTATTTTTTGAAATATAATCTATAAATACAAATAATTTTAAAATTTACTTTTTACAAAAGTTATTTTTATTTAGAAAAATAAATTTTACTTCTGCTTAAAAAGAATTTTTAATTAAATGGGAAGAAAGAATTCAAATTTTTCTACATTTTCATTCTTGGAATAAAAATTAATCTGTTTACAAGAGACCAAATTTGTGAAAATATCAATAGTGGATTATTAATTAAAATAATTATGAAAATACTTAAAATACTTTCGAAATGCACTGTTTTTATTTATTGATTTACACAAGGTTCACACGAGGCTAACTATTGCGCGCAATCGTTGTCTCTATACTGTTGCGCCTGTATTGTCCTCGAATGAACAGTTGAAACAACATCGTTGGAACAATTGGTAATGATTGTCCCGACAACTATTTGCCATTGTCAATTGTGGTCACGTGATTTTCTCGAAGTAAGCGTGATCTTCTATTGAGTGCAATAGTTAGCTTCGAGTGAAACCACTTTTAAGAAAGAATAAAGCGATATATAAAGTTGCTGTCGTCACAAAATTTTTGCATCACTGAAAAAACTATAATACTTCAGATAAAGAATTATTAATTTACTGAAGTGGTATACAAAAGAGGAAAACCCTGATATAAATGATAGTTATTTTTATTCTTTTTTTGTCAATTTTGTACGCAAGTAAAGATGATAGCTGAAATTATCTTTTTTAATTCATATATTGACTTTTATGCATACCGCTGATCATTGCACCCAATTCAAATTGAAATTGAATCTCATTCCAAATCCGCGCACGTTTCAAGACAATTAATTTTCGTAACCGAGAAACGCACACTAAAGAAATATCACTCGCATCCGACGAACGAATAATCAATTAAATTTTGCAGTATCAAAATATCTGCATAACCTCTTCACCCATTAAAACTCAGATTAGTTTTACATAACACCTCCATGAAACCACGATTGGGAGCAGAAAAAAAAAAAAGAACTTTCGAATTCGTTATTATTTATCGTTTGCTTTTCTCGTTTGAAAGAGAACAGCTGTCAGAATCTTTACTCTTCGTAAAAATTGCCAGAAGTAATAATACAACTAAACTTAACTCAATGTAATTTGTCAATGTCTACGGAAAATTTTCATGATTAAGTCGATGACTTTTCTTCATTTTTTTTACTGTTGTGTCACGAATAAAATCGTTCTTTTTTCATATTTTATAAGCTTACTTTTTTATAAGGTTTTTGTAAAATACAATGTCGTGAGCTGGGGTGAATTATAATTTTTAAGGCGGATATATGGAAGATTCTAATGACAAATGATCTTTGCATGTAGAACTATTTAACAACCCAACAATTTTTCCAGTATTTTTTTTTGTTGTTATTGTTGTAGCTTTTCATCAATAGAAAATTTTGAAAGCGTAGGTTTCGAGAAATATTAATTCATCTTCAAATGTCTCTAACTTATGATATAAATAAGAGAAAATATTCAATAAGAAATGGGAAATAACTGCCAAAGTCGTAATATTTTTCCAGTGACTGTGACAATTCTCAATAATATATTGTGGTTTTTCCTTTGAAAAAATAGTTAATAAGATCAAAATAAAAATAAATTGTCAAAAAAACCGAGCTTTGACGTATTTAATTCAGACTGATCAGATTAAACGATAATATAATAATAAATCGTCTATGGCGGAATTTTATGTGTAATGAAATATTTCAATAACAATAAAGATCTTAAGTGTTACATTGAGATATTTGGAGAGTTTCTGAATAATTAATCATATAAATATGAAAAGCAGAATTAATATATTGTAGATTAAAAAAAAGCTTTTCAACACTTAATAATAATAGTTTGTTATTTATAGTTTATGGTATAAAAACTTATTTTGCCGAGATCTGACAAGAGAACCAAAACTTTGCAAGAAATAATTACGGTCGTATTTTTTTTACATATTTGTATATGAAACATGAATATAGAAATTCATTGTTATCATTCAAAAAATGTTCATTGTGGTAATTATGATAAAGTTTTTAACCCTAAATGATATTCCGCATTTTACTAATTTTTACTTTTTAGAATATGACGGGCCTGGCATAGGGAAAGCCTGTCTTCCCCGTGACCTGGACACCCCGAGTTCGAGTCCCGGTTCGGGCATGATTGTTCTTCTTTGTCATATCTGTGAGATGTATGAATGTGCCCTCCTGTAAAAAGGGGTTATGCAAGCTTATGTATGTGTCACCTTCATTTGAGCTGGAAGTCAGACTTCTGCCCTCTGGGTGATCAAGAGTCTTTACCCTCAGAAGCTACTGCACCCTCCTTTCCATGGAAACACGGACATGACATCATCATCATCATCATCAGAATATGGAAAAAGAAAAAAAATATAATCATAAAAAGAATTCGACCTCGAAAATTGTTGACCAGTGTTCCAGATATCCTCAAAGATAAAGAAAATATTTTTGGAATTTTGTTTTTTTTTTCAATGAATACACTTATGCAATTTAAATAATAATTATTAAAATAATAAAATCAGATAAAAATATTATTAATATGTTGCGTAACATACACTGATGGGAAAAAAATCCCAACACTAGGAAGGAGCTGTGCTAGATAAACGAAATTTAGTAGGCGTGTTTATACATCTGAAAGATGACGTCGATTCAAATTTCGAACTACGCGCGTAAGTGTGGCGCTAGTAGCAACACTATGAACATGCAAATGAGGTTTGCTTTATATAAGCGCTGTAAGGTTCGTGATCGTTATTTACAGTTGAGATTTGACGTAGTGGGATAATGTTAGTCAAGGATGCCTCTGAGAAGACGAAGAAGCCATTATCAACAGCTCACTGAGATTGAGATTGAACGAGGTCGTGTTGTAGGGCTACGAGAAGGTGGGTTTTCTTTCCGCGATATTGCTGAAAGACTTGGCAGGAATGTATCCACTGTGCATGAGTATCGGCGGCAGTGGTCAAGGGAAGGTACTGCCTCAAGAAGACCAGGTTCCGGGTGGCCACGAGGTACTACTGAGAGGTAAGACCGTCGTATTCGGCGTATGGCTGAGGCTAATCGTACTGCGTCTGGAATTGAAATTCGAGCTGCAGTTGGCACCACAGTGACGATCAGATCGCCACAACGAACTGTTACAAATCGGTTAAATCAATGACAGCTCCGAGCTAGACGCCCTGTACAGTGCATTCCACTGACTCCAAACCACTGCCATTTGCGACGTGAGTGGTATCAAGCTAGAGCTCATTGGAGGACGGAGTGGAGATCTGTTGTGTTTTCTGATGAAAGCCGGTTCTGCCTTGGTCACAGTGATAGCCGTTTATTGGTTAGAAGGAGGCCACGTGAACGCCTGCTAGTGACCTGTCTGCGGCCTAGACACACAGGGCCTACTCCTGGAGTTATGGTTTGGTGAGCAATTTCGTATGACAGCAGGAGCACTCTTATGGATATCCCACGCACCCTGACTGAAAATTTGTACGTCAGTCTAGTGATACAACCTGTTGCGCTGCCATTCATGAACAGCATTCAAAAGGGTGTTTTCCAACAGGATAACGCTCGACCTCATACCGCTGTTGTAACCCAACATGTTCTACGGAGTGTCGACATGTTGCCTTGGCCTGCTAGATCAGCAGATCTATCTCCAATCGAGCACGTATGGGACATCATTGGACGACAACTCCAGCCTCATCCACAACCAGCATTAACCGTCCCTGCATTGACCGCCCAAGTGCAACAGGCATGGAACTCCATTCCACAAACTGATATCTGACACCTGTACGACACAATGCATGCAGGTTTGCATGCTTGCATTCAAAATTCTGGCGGTGACACCGGTTACTAATGTACCAACACTTCACATTTGAAATGGCTCTACATGTGATCTTGAAACTTTAATCAATTAAATATGTTACCTAGACAAATGTATTCCTAAAATTTTATTACTGTGTAATAATTTTTTCTTGGTGTTGGGATTTTTTTCCATCAGTGTATATATCAGATATTAATTTTAATAATATATTAATAATAATTTATATAACTTCTTTTTCTCTATGTACACGAAGTGTTATGACTCGGAACACCACTTCCGTTTTCGTAATCAGCTTATTTTGGTACAACACAAGACAGAGAATTTCATACACAATGATGATAAAAACTGATGAACGTATTTACAGATGAAGGGACTTAAAATTGATCTAATGATCCATATATCATGAAGAAAAAAAATGTTAAGTATAAATTCCATACTTAAAAAATGACACAGCATATTCTACTTAAATCAAAGATGGGTTGCCAGATTCCAAGTTGGAATAAAATGCAAAAGAAACAGGAAATATAAAACATATTAGGAATGGCAACACTAAGTTTGTACATGCATATGAATTTATATAGTTATTTATTGGGAAGGGACAAATGAATTGTTCCTTTACATGACTGTACCTTACACAGGCTTTGCTTTTTCAAGTTTTTTGCTCATCCTTCTGGCAAATTTTAAATGAGGTCTCAGTTTAAAAAATGTGTGACAAATTTATTTTTAATTGGATTTTTAAAAAAAATTACTGCTAATCGATTTTAACATCCAGCCGTTTGCCCACCACATTAATCGCATTAATTTTATTTTGTCAACAAACTTTATATCTTTAATAATAAGCGAAAGTGCTATTTTAAATCATACTTACACAATAAAAGTTGAGCATTCCGACTGATTATATAATCAAGTAAACTGCAAATAAATTTGGCAAAATCATTCCATCTGTGTTAGGTTTTCCTTTATTCTCTCGACAACCCCTATCAAGGGAACCTTCAGAAATGTGGATAAGGACTTTCCAATATGGTGGTTGTTCTAGCCAGCCTGGTGGATATAGAAATAATGGGGAAAGGTTCAACCGCAGTCGGTGAGGACCGTTTGGACTCGAACTTATTTCCCGCCATATTTCCTGCCTTGGAAGGCTGGTCAATCAGATTTAATCCGAAAATCTTAATTAGGTGGGACGGGGAAGAGAATATGATTTCGCTCCCTAGATTTAAGGGCAGAAGTGAGCAAATGACCATCAGTGGCGTATCTATATATCCTGTACTTTAAAATTAAATAAAAATTGACAACTTTAGTGAAGTGTTTAAGGCTGAAGGTTTGTGTCCTGAATTTTTTCTTCAAATAGAAAATACATGAGAATAAAGTTTTTGATGTTTTTTTCCTTGGAAAATTGTGAGGGAATAAGATAAATGATTGAGATGACATTGATAACACATTTAGAGATGATATGAAATAAAAATGATCCAAGTTGGATTAATGATTAGGGGTATACAATTATTAAGATGGTGTATGTATGAGAATACGTATATTTATGCATTAGTAAGATGCAAGTTATCTTCTCACAAGTTTTTCTAAATTTGTAAATATACATCAAACTCTGGACTAAATGTACCAAAGGAAAATACACATACATATGAGATAATCATAACCCTAAACACAATGAGCTTAATAAAAGAAACTTGGCTTAAAATTTTATAAACATGATTTTAGATATGCAATAAATTTTGCGTCCAAACAACCTAAAAGATGAAATTAATGAACACTTAATTCTCTCGGCAATACAAATCGTCTTAACACCAAGGTTACCAACGTAGAATACATCTAGATGACTCGGATTCATATAGCAATGATGAGTTGGAAATGCTTACCAGATGCCGTAGATCTCACTCACAAGCATAGAAATTTCGAGCGTATCTTGAAATTCTTCTTTTCATCATTTCATAGTAAGATCCGAATACCATAGCCAATGACATCACAGCTCATATACATAATGTGATCATTATTATAACGCTTTAAGTGATGCCAGCTAGCCAAAAATTTAAATCCAAATTCGTAAACTTCATCATTATTCATGTGAAAACTTTCTTCTCTCTTGCATTTTCATATCGATATTTTGATCAACGATGCATTAAGAATGTATTATTTTTCTAATCATGAAAAAGAATTTGCAATCTACCAGATCTTTCATTCTCTTTTTTTGTCAAAGTAAAAATATATTTGGAATCCCAATCAAATGGTATGGCGAATTTTAAGTTGGTTGAAAAAGTGTCTTTTACGAAAAATATCTCAACTCCGCATTTTGAATCTAATTTTCATTTGATAATGATGATGCCGTGTCCGTGTTTCCAAGGTAAGAGGTGCAGTAGCTTTTGATGGTAAAGAACCCGAGCCCCAAAGGCAGAATTTTAACTTCTAGCTCAAATGAAAATGAAACACACTCACATTCGCTTGCACAGCTCCTTTTTGCAGGGGGCACATTCATACAACTCACAGATAGGACACAGAAGAACAACCATGCCAGAACCGGGACTCCCGTGTCAAGGGGAAAGATACGCTACCCCTATGCCAAGAAGGCGGCAACTTTCATCTAAACTCAAAATGGTAGCAGCGTCATTGGTTATGATTTTGCTCTGTTCAAAATAGACATTTATGGAGTCAGTGATTATGATTATTAAATCTTGTTATTGTATGTTGAAAGGACGAGTCTGTAAGAACTCTTTGAAATTTTGAAAAACGAACATCTAGGGCATCTGGCAGTCGTTTCCGACCCAATATTACTATGAGATTCCGAGTTGTTTGGATAGACCCTACCTTTCTTAGAAGTTCGTAATCCCTGTTTCAGGATTATATTCATAAAATATCTCATTTTAAGTGTGCATACTTTAAAAATCAAGAGCTAAATATATTCGATGCGCGGATATTTTTTTTAAATTTATCTTGATCAATTTAATAACCTAACCCGTTGATTTATCTTGACCAATTTATATATTTGGTAGGTTTATATTCTTTTATAACTTTCTTTGGTACTTTTCCGCTATACAGACGAAAGATGTCGTCCCTGTAAGCCAAAACGAGTAAAGTTGCCAAACGAAGCTAATGACAAAACAAATGTCGCCAATGTAAACAAAACGTGAACAAAGTCACCAAGTGTAATTACGTGAAATTTGGCGTAATTTTACTTTTTTGGCGACCTTTCTCTTTTTCGGACTAGCGATTATTTGGCGAATTTTTCTTTGCGCCCGTATAACGAAAAAGTAGTTATGTCTGTGTTAAGACATATAGAGTCGTGTAAATGTGAGTACACAGAGAGACTCTAGAATATTATTGATGATCGTTAAAGGAATCCGAAAACTTGAAAGGAATCCAATTTTTAAAGTAATACAGCCACTCATATTTCAAACTAAAAATGAGATAGTAGAGGGATGCTGAAAAAAATGGAAAACATGTTATACTATCTAGTCTTGTTCCTACATAAGAACATGAATGATCATACTTCATAAAACGTTAATATTATCTTAATATTTTATAATTCATAAAATTAGCATTTGTATAGATTTATTCAACACATTGGAAAATGAAGTTTTTATTGTTTTTAATCTATACCCTTTTTTCTACTTAGTAGCTCTAAACAACTACTTAAACTGCCTATTCAAAAGACCTCCATTCATACATAGTGAAGTGGTTGTTTTGAAATTTCTCCCGAAAGCAAACGAGCATTAAAGATGCACCGAAGGGTCATGAATTTTCAAATAAAATAAAAACTACAAAAATCAGAATAACAAATAGAGTTAGACAAAAAAAAATTGTTCTTGATTATTTTAAATCTATAGATTAATTACTAAACAGATTACTTTTACTTAACAATTAGTTTTCTTAATACATTTCCATTTTAAATTCCTAACTAAATTTTAAAAAATTATTGAAATCTATCAACAAGTGTATGAGAAATTTAAGTTTATAATATTTCTTACTTCGTCCCATTTGACCATAAAAATAGCAACAGACTCGCAGTCTGGGATTTTCCGAAATTCAATATCGGGTTCGGGTTGCGTCTGGCAAAATTCAACACCCGTCAGATGGAAAATACTTAAATACCGTCTGCTCGGCACTCCATTCATCTTTATTAAAGCCGCTTATCATGAAATAGCGTCTGATATGATATATAAACTAGCGCCTCTCAAATATCTGAGACACGTCAGAGATTAAAATGACTATTACTGCCATGAATTCATAATTTGATATTTTCATAAGAATGGTTATTATTATATAGTAAATCCACTCTAAGCGTTTTCCAATAGCCAATTTCTAAACTATTGATGATTAATATATGCTTCTAATCGAAAAATTGTTTTAAAAACGTGTAGAATCTTTATTCATACTGTAACGAATTGATCCAGTAACTGCCAGAACAGCCGATAGATGTCGGCTCTATATTGGCTTAGATTGAAATTATAATGACATCACAAGGAATTCGATAGCAGATTGTGTCGCTATTCTGCGAGATTGAAATGAAGATGCGGTGTGTTGTGTTATAGTATTGAAAGCGGAAGGCATTGATGTCTAATGATTGTGTTCTATCTTGTGGATTAAAATGTTGGTCGTGGAATTGGATTTAAAATAATGTAATTTTATGAATTTCTTGTTGTTTATATGTTTGCGAATTTTTTATGTTGTGTGTATTGTCCGAATGTGATGTTATTGATAAAAAAATTTAAAAGAAAAATTTGATCCAATTCCTCGGATAAATGACATCATAATACTGTTTGAAACAATAAAAGTAATGCTGAAAGAAAAAAAAAATTGTATGTTTTTTTTATTTTCAGTTTTTTTTTTTCATGTTAAGTTCAAAAAGAACCATTACAACTATACACAGTTCGTTTCAGTATCTTGAAATGACCACTTTTCGTAACTTCTATCTCGCTAAGAAGTGAGATGTGAAAAAATGAGCACGCACATTTCTGGAATTATTCATAATTTTTTGACGATTTCTGCCCTATTAGATACCTTTTCACTCCATTTTTTTTTTCACGTCTATGTGAGTATTGTGTCATTTCTAATTGCATTACTTTAATACAGTTAATGAGTAATCCTAGTTTACTTTATTGTTAAATGTAAACATCTCATCCTTTTATATTTTCTCTCAATCTTATTTTGACGAATTAAATTTACTCTTACGCATACTCAAAAGCACGGAAAGTTTCAGCATTTATTAACAAACAATACTGATTTGTTGCTATTAAAGAAATTAGCTTTTGGTCCACGATTAGAATTAACAATTCGCATTTGCTTTGATAAATTTTGTGAACGAAAACTCTGAGTATCTGATGCAAATAATTTATTATTAAAATTTTTTTAACTTTTCTGTATAATTAAAGAAAACCCTTCTTAATTCTTTCATGTTGTCGTTCAGTTTTCTAAATTTCTTTTAATCATTAAAATTGTTCACCAGACCAAGAATGTCTTTGAACTGAATACATTCAGCAGCTATTAACCCTTAGCGCTTCGGAAAGTAATTCCATGCATAAATATTTGCCAAATAGGAGAACTTATTTACTGCTAAGAAAAGTTAGTATATATGAAATTTTTTCGGGAAATTAATCTGCATATTTTTACCACTCTTAATTATTTTTGCCAGTGAAAATTTAAGAAAATAATTGAATAAAACGACAAAATGATGCACTGATTTTGAATGGTGCCTGAGAGGAGACATCGGAATGCCAAGGATTTACAGATCTATAAAACTTTCTTTTTCCAAATGAAAACTATGCATAGAAGCAATATAACCGAGTTTAAGGAAATATGTAACTTGATTTTTTTATGGTGGTCAATTCGAATAGTATCATTTCAGATTTAGTTTAGTTGTATTAATTTCACGTTTTAAATCGACACTAGGGCTATTTCGGATCGAACCTCGTAATTTTCAACTGCTGTCAAGTTTCGAGGGATACGCTTAAACTGGAAACCTCTTTCCAAACTCCCATACTAGCGGGTGGACGTTTGGTCCCGACGGATTTAATGTTCTCCATACTCGATTACATGACGGTTCTTCGGTGGAATTTGGTCTCGAACCTGAAACCGAGACAATAAAACAAGGCCATCTCGGTCTATATTATTTCAGGATAAACTTTCATTTATCATATTCATTATACCAGCGGGTGACCAAGCTCCGCTCGGAGAAAACAGGTATCGAACCTAACTCGAAGATTTAAATTTTCAATTGTGATTTATCAAAACAATACATGCCATAAGAAAATTTGTGAAACCATTGGTGAAAAGATAACCGGTTAAAGTGCACCATTGTAAACTATTCTAAACAAAGTTAGAGTTTGGAAAGGGAACTATTCTATACAAAGGTAAAGTAAAGGTAAAGATTGAAGTGTGTTGAAGTTCAATATTTTTGACAAATTAACTTAGAAAAACCAAACATATATACATACATAAGAAACATATTATAAACCTATAACAGCATAAACATAAAACTTTATTAGTTCTCCATATTGGCTATAGAGGGCAGCACGTTACCGCTTGAAAATTTAAGTAGCCATTATGGCGAACTAATAAAGTTTGAAAATATCCTATCTGTAACTCCGAACTGCTCGACCGTAGCGCTTCAAAACCGGCGCCAATCGATTCCTCGTGGCCAAAAACCCCAGACCCCCAAGTTTACCGGAGTTTATTAATTCTGTGGCGATTTTCGACTTGGCAACCATTCCTCGTATTCTAGTATTAGATATATTCGCGTATCTATCATTTTTCATCGCACCATATGTCTGCGAAATAAAATAACTCAATACTTGTAACACTATTTAATACACTGGAATAGTATTTAGTACAATATATTTATATTGTTACACTATTTTATAACAGTATTGACCCTTTGCACTCTAAAAAGTAATTAGATGCATAACTATGGACTTGATGCAAGATTTATTGCTCCAAAAAATAAAATAATATGTAATTGTCTTAAGTTGAATTTCCCTAAATTTCCCCTACGTCTTGTTACCATTCTGTAGACATTTTTACCAATAAAAATTGAAAAATAAAAAGCTTCAAAATATGGGCCATCTTGAACAGTGCCTAATATGAGTCATCAGAGGGGGCATATTCATGCTGTGAAATACTGAAATCCGATGTCTTACAAAGTCATATCACATATTTAAGAGTAAATACAAAATACAAATATTTAATTTATGTTTATTAAATCTTCGATGCATATTTAGGGCATTATTAAATATCTTCAAGATTATGTTCATGCTTTTTAAAAAAAGAAGAAATAATTTAATATCATTGAAAATTCAAATATGAAAACTTTTCATTAAACACAGTATAATTCTCTGACATTATTCTGATTTTTCTTAGAATTTATAAATTATTTTTCAGTTAAGAAGAAACCTCGACACTTTATTTAATGTTTTTATCCTAGTAGAATACATTCTAATTTTGTCTTTACAGTTTCCAAATTAGTTAAATTTCCCATTAGTAAACAAAATGCATTTTAGGACATCCGATTTAATAAAATTGCAAATTTATAAATTTTCGTCTTTTTTTTTTCCTTTTTTTCAATTTTTTCAAAGTTCCAGCTGTACATAACACATTATTTTTTTTTCTTTTCTGTAATTTATATTATTTGCATTTATATTATTTGCAATTTATATAATTGCAATTTATGTTTTCTTCACAAGTATTAATATGGTTTTTATAAAAAAATACATAATAATTTACATTCTTTGCAGCTAATACAACTGTTACAGCGACCAGACATCAAAATATTTTCTCACAAAGTCGCATGACTGCTTACTACGTTAGTCTGAGTACCGTTAGCACAATGATACAGCTGTTACCAGGGAATAAAATACAGAATTTTCACAGTTTATTTCGCAATTTTTTGAAAAGGACTTTTTGTCAGCTTTCGATCCAACGTCACATTGGAGCAGATGGCGTAAATTATTAAAGAAAAACTTTCTCTAAAATTGATTTCCTTTAACAGAAAAAGAAAACATGTAGTCTCGACATCAAAATCATACGAAAATTTTCCTTCTTAAATAAAAAGAGGTATTTTTTCCAAAAGAAAAGTCATAACACACAGTAATATTTCATTTTAACCAATATTTTGTTTGAAGAATTTATACTGCAGACAGTTGTCTCAGTTTAATCTCTAAAATAACGTTATATACTGTAAAATGAAATTGGGTTATTGAATTTTCAGAAAACAGATTTATTATTTTTTCGGTTTCTCGTTATATGAAGTGCAAAAAGAAAAAATATATATTGTAATTTCTTTTTTTGAAATACCGACTTCGAAATATCGATAAATCTTTATTTTTTCGACATCCCCCTAGGGCAAACAAAAAGACTTTAAAAAAAAATCATGTATGCCGATTTTAAAACAAATAAAGTTTAATCTACGTTTTTTCTCCACTAAAGGCTGTATTCATCGTTTCCAACTAAATCAGAGATCCATTAATGTGTCAGTCTCTGCATTCATAAATAAGTGAATTCGATAGCTGATGTATACAAGTAAATGAGTAAATCATAGAAATCTTTACATCGAACTGGAGTTAACGTCAATTTTTGGTTTAAGCAATCCAAACTTTAAATCAAAAACCTATATAATTGTCTAACGTTGTAATGTGCATACATTAATAAAAGGAAAAAACAATATAGATAAATAAAATATGATATACATTTTATAACAAGATTTGTAACCCTGTATTCAATTTTACAATAACTTTGTCAAAGAGTTGGCCATATATTGATATGTCTGTTTACGTATTTGTGAATAGAAACACTGAAAAATAGAGATGGCTTGATTGGTGAATTTCAGTGTGTGATCTTTAAAGTTACATTGGTTGACAAAATCAAATTTAAGAATAATTCCAACTATTTATTGTTCTATTAGACTATTATTAATACGCAGACTATTTATTATTCTTTTAGTGAGCATATTGATGAATGAAAAACGAGGTATTTTACTGCTGTTTTTCTGATTATGGCTTTGTATGCGTGCCAGTTTTTGATACTTTCAGTTGCTGAACATTTAAAAAAAATTATAGTAATACATTTCTATACATTTTCTGCCTTACGGCATGCTATTAAAATGATGAAGCTCATGGTTAATGTAATTCACAAATACAATATTCAAGAAATTTTTAGAATTTAGAAATTTATAGAGTTTTAGAAGATTATATACTAAAAAATCTTGTGAAGAGTATTCCTGTTGACCGAAATTGGAATAGGAATTTGATTTTATGAAATAAAAATGCTAGATATCCTTTCCCATTGTTTATTCTATTTGCAGATTTGTAACAACATAGGAATTTTGATAATAATAATTTAAATTTCCTAAATGCATTTGAAGACACGGAAAATTAAACAATAACAGGAGACTGTCATTTAAAATGATGCAATAACTTAAATGCCGAATTTTCAACAATTTAAAATAAAAAATTAATTAATAAAGAATATTAAGAGTCTTTTAACTCTTCATTTACCAGCGGTAATTTAAAGTATCATTTAAATCCGGTTGATATCTTCACAATAGGATAATTTTTCTAATAGTATTTGAAAAAAACACGAAGAGCATGTTTCCCAATAAAAAAAAAGCATTAGATATCTTCTTAAAATAACATTAAAAATCTTTTATTATTAATTTAATTCCTTAAGTTATTTTAATTAATTAAAGAAGTTTCTTTTCTTCTTCCTAGGTTTATTCTGCACCAAATTTAACTAATGTCTGAAAAATTGGTGGTAAAATAATTCGGTAAATAAAGAATTAATAACTCGCCTTCGAAATCACTCCCTTGCAAAGAACCTGAAAAAGAATTCCGCATTAACTTCCCGCTAGTGAATATCAACACTTAGGAGAAAGCGATGCAACATTTTCAGACCTGGGTCTCTAAGGACTGTGATAATTAATTACCGGTTACACGTTGTGTCACCTTACATTAATAAAGGGATGCGTTGAACAGCTTTTCTAAACTGTGAATAATTACTACGCAATCGACTGGCTTGTTAACGTATCTCATCCTGCTGGTGGATCAACACCATTAGGCGAGCGTCACGAGAATTAATTAATCAGATAAACACGGTGTAATTCGTCGAGTAGGGGCGCTGCTGACCGCCCACTCAAAAAGAATTAGTTCCAATCATTAGTTTCCAGAGCAATTCATGTTAGAGGTATCTAATGAAATAGCGACATATTAAGTAACGAAATGTGATTATGATGTAAATGCTTGTCGGAAAAGCGTTGACATAATTTAGAACACCCGATTAAATTGTAAATAGAGAGTCCTTAATATTTAATTATGCCTGGCTTCAGAGTGTTTCGTGATTTTTCTAAAAATAATCTCTTAAAATATGTAAGCAAACAGGTTCATTGCTTTACACGATGCATTGGATACATATTAAATATACATGCAGAAAAGCTTCTGGAATTTTAGAGTGTTTCATGATTTTTCTAAAAATAATTCCTTAAAATATTTAATCAAACAGGTTTATTGCCTTACACAATGCATTGAATACATATTAAATATACATGAAGAATTGCTTTGGGAATTTAATCATACATTAGTTTAATCATATTAGTATCATATAATTCATCATATAAATAAGTATGCATTTATAGACAGGGTATTAAAAAGTTAACATTACTTCATGAATCTTGGAATAAATTCTTTGAGCAAACCGAAGGCAATAAAGGAGAGGAGGATTCTTTCCAATCACCTTTTCATTTCAAATAATGAAATAAAACTGGATACATTATAATGTGTAGAAAATAAGATAATTTTCGGATTTACATTATTGAAATTTTGAAATACTTATCTTTATCTCATGTAAAAAGAGGTCCTAATATTGGCACGAAGATTCAAATAAACACACCGTCAGCTTTTAACTAACAAACAAGTTTATTGACGGAAAGTAGCTTTGCAACTTTTTAAGGTCGTGAAGTTGTCCATTAATAGAGGGTATCAGCTTTTATACAAGAACAGAATATTCGAGAAACAGTTAATTTACATAACAAAGAAAAGTCTAGAATATTAGAGAACATGAGGAAGCAATAACTAAGAAAACAAACTAAAAATCCATGCTTTGGGTACAACAGCCATGGAGAGCATCGAACCCGCAAACTCTGGGTTTGGATCGCGTGCTTTGACCAATCGGCCACTGAGTGGTAAACTTTCTTTATACGGCAATATTCCAAAACAGATCATTATTTCTTTTTAATTCATCATTCAAGAGTACAGTGAAACTTCAGTCATCCAAATTCCAGGAATCCAAAATTTTGGTTAATACAAAGAATTTGTCTTAATTTTCTCAAACGCTTTATTTTTTAAAAATAAATGACCGAAAAATAACAATTGTGAATCATGATTAAATTTAGGGTTTATTCCTATCTTAAATGAAATGTTTGAATTGCCCTATTTAAAAATGAATATAGCAGCTTAATTACTAGAAGTAAAAATGGTACTTTTGTTTTGACTCCAGGAGTTAAAGGTACTGACAAGGAAATGTATGCATACAGTATATCAATTAAAAAATATACATAGCAGCTTAATTATTCATAATAAAAATAGTAATTTTATTTTGATTTCAGGGGCTAAAGTCATTGACAAGGTAATGTATTTATACAGCATCTTAATGCAAAAAATATACATAGCAGCTTAATTACTTGCAGTAAAAATTGTGACTTTGTGTTGACGTCAGGAGATAAAGCCATCGACATGGTAATGTATGAATACAGCATCTTAATGCAAAAAATGCACATAACAATTACTTGGAATAAAAGTGGTAATTTTGTTCTGATGTCTAGAGCTAAAGCGATTGACAATGTAACTTATGTATACAGCATCTTAATGCAAAAAATCTACATATTTTAATTACATGGAGTAAAAATGGTAATATTGTTCTGACGACAAGAGCTAAAGCGATTGACAAGGTAATGTATGTAAACAGCATCTTAATGCAAAAAATGTGCATAGCAGCTTAATTACTTGTAGTAAAAATGGTAATTTTGTTATGACGTCAGGAACTAAAATTGTTGATAATATGATGTCACATCAGAACCTCATAAACACCATGCCGGTCGGTATAACAACAGTTGTTCTGTGCAGTGTAGCAACATTTTAAGTACAATAGAGAATCTGCGTATAATACAAGATCCATGAAGAAGTCTCCAGATAATACTCCTTTTCTGAGTATTATCTTTATTCTTAACTATGGAAACAGTGCTGTGATGTTATAGTTATGATCTCCTTCAACAAGAAATAATTCTTTCCTACATTTTGCATTCTTTCCTTCATGCATTTCGACATGATAAACACTTCGGCACAACCTAATCCTAGTAGACTTTAATAGGAAAACGCTTACAAGATAAAAGGTAAAAGTGAACATTGACACCACTCGGATATTTTAGACAATAGCCAAAATTAACTCTAATGCTTATAATCTAATATACCATTTCTAAAGCCGTTATTGGAATAACAATATATTTCTCAAATGGAAAGTCACTACCTTCAACTTGCTAGCCTTTGACACCATTGTACCAAGCAACACATCGTACTCTTTCACAGAGCAAAGTCAATTTTGCATTTGATATATAAAGTAAATTTAACTGGATTTCCCAGGTAATCTGTATTTATTGAATTTGAATATACCTCAATAGTTCGTTGTCCCTAGATTACATCTGATTATACCATTAAATAGGTTATACATAGTAATATCTGACAGAATAGAATTAAAGAGTCATTATATTTCTAAACCAAGCAGTCTTATGCATACATTGGAATCAATGGCGGATTTGGTATTACAAACCCCTAGTCAGTACATTTTATGATGTCTCACTTTGAATAAAATGATCAATTTAGTGCACACATTTCAGCACATTTTAGGGATATTTTGATTTATTTTATAAGCTTTATAAATATGAATTTATTTTTATTTATCTTCTATGACACAAAACTGCTCAATACATTTACGCATAATAATTGAAATAACTAAAGGAACATAACTTATAGAAACTTGAGCAATTTTACAAGATGAAATGCTAAAATTATCTTAATATTTTATCAATCAAAATACTTGAGTTTATACATGCTTAGTTGAGAAGTAGGAAAGTAAAGTTTCTTAAATCTTCTGCTTGCGACCTTATGTCAGTCTAAAGGTACACCTCAGCTTCCTGTTTCTGACTAGACAGAAATCCATCTCTGTGTGGAATACGTATTAATATGTTAACGGGGTATGACAAAACATTTCAATCAAAACGGATCGAATATGTGTTAATTACCCAGTTAACAGGTTAATAATAATGCTGCGCCAATAATGGAAGAGTATACATAAAGATAAAAACTTACACTTAAGGAATCATTGGTATAATAAAATAATTTGGAAAGATATTTGAATAATTTTCAACCTCATATCACCGACTCTACTCAAAACAAATCATGGAACTCAGAAATGCCACTCAAATTAATTTCCGCTGGTGAAAGCCAGCGCTTTAAAACAAGCGATACAACATTTTAACTCTACGTTCTCTATGAATTGAGATAATTAATTACGCAATGTGTAATACTGTAATAATGAAATGCTGCTTTGAACAGCTTTTACAAACTATAAAAGTAATTACAGCGTAATCTACTGCCTTGTTAACGTTTCCCATCCTGTTTGTGTGGATAAACACCATTAGGCGAGCTTCTAGAGAATCAATTAATCATATAAGCACATTGTAACTCGGCTATTATAGGCGCAACTGTACTGCCCACTAAAAATGAATTTATTAATTATTATATAAAGCAGTAAATCTTTGAGGTGCCAAATCAAGCACTTAAATATCCAGCGATTAAAAATAATTGCTACAAATAATAAAGACGAATGCGAGTATATGAGTGTGCGTGTATTGGAGTTATATAGGACATCTCTTTGACCCACAAGTACCAAATTTTTCCAGGATAGGAACATGTACATCAGAGGAAATTTTTTTTGTATCTTTAATTATAATTTTAATTGATTTTAAATAAGCAGAATTATGACATTTTTCATGATAACTTGAGAAAAATACTACAGTACAAAAATGAGTTTGACACGATTTAAAATTTGTTTTTTAATGAGACCAGTTTGCATGAATTAATGCCCTTGCAAAGTTTCGCTCAATTTCAGATAATAATTTCTAATAATAGATTACATCGTGATTCTGAAGTTCAAATTGTTTTCCATTGTTTCCTTAAATACTTAATGAAATTTCCATCCACTTTTTCTTCCACTGTTGAAAGCTAAGAAATAGATTAAACTTAATCCATGTAATTTGTTGACACAAATATAAAAGTGTAGTTATAATATCGGGAAAATTAGTGGTTAGATGCACCTGATATTTACATTGTTAAAAGTGCTATGATGTCATGAAATTATCACCACTGGAAAGGTTCATGTATATGTATGAGGTAAATAGAACTTAACTAAGGCAATTAAAATAACGTGGCTTTAATACCAAGTAATTTGAGGGAATTGCAACATAAAGTTTTCACATATAACCAATACTCTAGGCAAACCAGTTGATCGTTTGAGGCGACTAGTAAGAAACAAATAAAACTAAATGTATACGACCATAACGTTAGAAATCATATACAAGATCAGGAAAGTCGGGATATATTCTTCGAGTCTACCGAGGATAACAACTGAAGTAAGTTTCTTCAGTTATCCTTTCGATATCTTTTCCCCTCAAAAAAAGTATAATGATATGATAACAAAAAAGTATGATAATAATGTTAGACATTTTATATTAGTTATTATAATAATATTTTATGTTTATGTTATATCTTTTCTTTGAAAAATATGATTATTTATTTCCACTGATTAAAAAGGTGAATTTTAAACATCATCTGTTTCAGAAAAATAGGGACGATCAAGTCTTTTTATCATCTGAAACAAAACTATTTATTACATTAAAAAATATCAGGTATAAAAATCTTTAAATCCCGATCAGATATATCAGCTATTGTTTTTAAAAAAAATCAATATTCAGTCTTAAAATTTAGATTTTGTGGTTTATTGACTCGTAACCATTATGATAATCTGTGCGCAAAATTTCATGATTGTAATTGCCATAAATTTGTCATGATATCACACACGTACTAACATGCACTTACATTCATAAATCCATCTTATTATTATTATGTGAGAACATGCTGTTGTTTTGGTTTGAGTTTTTTGAAGCCTCAAAATACATAAGCAACAATTACCGCTTTTGTGGCATCCATTTTTCGCTTTTAGGGTTATTAGAAAATAATGCAGAAAATTGTCACATTTGTCAATTTATTGCCAATTAAAGTTACAACTTGATTTCCAAATGATTGATTTTCTGAATTCTTATTTTTTTATTAATTAATTTAGGTCATAAACCGTTTTAAAACGGTTTGAAACATTCACGATTCTTTCAGATTAAGCATGCGTCGTTATTTTAAAAAAAGTAACTTTTTTTTTCCCCCTTTCAAAATCGGTCAAGCTCCAAAACTTTGTTTGGTAGCTAGAAAAATTGAAAATGAAAAGTTAAAAAAATTATCATCAGAGAGAGAAGTCACGTGATTGTTTCAAACCAGTTTAAACTGATTAATGACTTGTATTAATTAAGGCAATGACTTAAAAAATAATAATGTTCTCAATGATAACTTGAAATTTGCAATAGTATGTTTCATTTTTTTTCTTTTTGAAAGTCAGATGAAATTAGCACAATTCATTAAAAATATTTCATCAACAAATTTCAACCAATCGAAACTCAGAATGAATAGTCTCATCACTTATCGGAATACTGGCAGGTCTCCGCTCCAATCACCATTTCCATTTGCATATAAATCACGACTAGACAGCGCTGTCAAGGTTAAAAATTGTTCCCACCAAGAGTGAAAACTATTGATTGATCCGAGTAGACAGAAACTCAAACATAGACATTGATGAAGCGCCTCTTCAAACACTAATTAGACGCCTTCTCCGAGATCAACGCACCCGTTGATTAATGACGCTGGATTGCCAACCAGACTGTTGACATGCCGGAAAGAACTATTTTTCAGATGGCCTAGATAGTACAACTTGGCCCATACGCATATTTTTTAAAAAATATTAAAGAAATGAAAATGCATATTAGAGTCTTCTAATTAGTATGTTCATGGGAATAAGTAATTTTTCATTTGGTAATGATACATTCTAGCGTCTTTTTAAATCAGACCGAATTTTAAAGTAATTACAGGTTGCTCAAAGCGTTTCTTGTGACTTAAATAAAATAGCACGGATTATTTTTAAAGCACAGAAATACACGGCTGTTTTGCTCATTTTTTTAATTATAAAATAATTTGGTAAGTAGCTGTTCGCCAACTATATAAATAACATTGATTTAGACATAAGAATGAACTTGTGTAAGCTGAGGGCCGTGGTGGCCTGGTGGTAATGTTTCAGCTTGACATTCAACATCACACCTCCGTTTCTAGATCTCATGTTTCCGGTTAGGTATAGATGTAGGTGGACTTTATTAACAAAGAAAGTACACAACCATGAATTTGAAGGATACAGACAAATGACAAAATACATGAAAATACAACAGTGATGATAAATTCTAGAATGAACATCTTGAGTACAAGAAACTGGGTGAATGAGCATAGTAATATACAGTACGAATGCAAAAAAGGGTTAAAAATATTAGTTACTTGAGAGGGAGATGCAAAACAAGTTTTGGATAAAGTACGAGCTGTATTAAATGGTGTCCCAAGAAAATAGTAGAGTTACTCTAATTGAAACAGCTCTCTCTGATAAATTAGAAATCTAATCATGTTTATGATTCTAATTTTGGAAGAAGGATTATTAAGGACTCTTTTGTATGCCAGACTTTCTAGCGATGATGAGGGTTTACTGAGGTGCCATGAGAGAGTTAAAGGGCAAGATGTCACAAAGTGAATGGGATCGCCGATTTCTCCACAAGAGCAGTAATAATTTTCTAATAAATGGAAGCGGTGAAGAAAAGAAGGGAAAGAACCATGTCCTGTAACAAACAGAATTTCTTCACGATTCCAAGAGAGGGATTGCAATTTTAAGGTTTCGGCTTCGGAACCGGAGGGTTTCAAGCTCGAGATCTGATTCCGCCGAAGAACCTTCGTGTAAGTGGGTCTCTTGCATGTTAAATCTGTCAGGTCAAACGTGGTGTTGTGTGGAGATGGGGGTGTCAGCTCAGTTGCTCTCCTCGTCCTCTGACCGTGATTCAAAACTGTGAGGTCCGTCTCAAAATAGCCCAAGTATTGCTTTACAACGGAACATTAATCCAACTAAACTAAACTAAATTGTGCTAGCTGGATTTTATCATAGCAAAACAGAATCTAATATTGAAATATACTTGCATAACGAACAGAGCACTCTGAGTGTTTAACTACCCAGGGTGTTTAAAAAAAAATGTGGACAAAATGGCACAGTAGATCGGTCATACAACAAGGATCAAAAACAGCATAGGAAAAGAAGGTCACAAATTCCTGTAGAGATCGCAAGAGCCAAGAGAGGGTGTTACGATTCAAACACGATCTAAGCAAAAGTTCCGTTAACGTGTGGGCTGGCATTGTAGGAGACTATTTACTTCGCTCGTACATTATCCCAGAAAAACATAACGATTCCATTTATCGAACATTCTTGCAAGGGGTTATGCCAGAAATGCTGAATGATGTTCCTATGCCTATTCGTCAACTCAATCGATTTCAACTCGATGGAGCTACAGCACATTTCAACACAGATGGCAGAGCACATCTGCAAGTTACTTCTCTGGCGGCTGGATTGATCACGGTGGTGCAATATCATAGCCACCATGATCACCAGATCTGTCTTCCTTGAATTTTGCTTACGGGTATTTTTAAAAGGACTTGTGTATGAAACATCTGCTGCAATGGCAGAGGATTTGGTAGGATGAATTGTTGTGCAAACAGAATGCGTTCGAAATGTACCTGGTAGGAGAAGGTGCGCCATTATATGCAACGTAGATACCAGGCGTGTCTCGATGCATCTGGCAAAAACTTTGTGCATCTCCTGTAGGCTCAACATTTGGCTTGCATTAGTCCCATGTGAGAGAGCAATAAAATTATGTGTAATGGTTCCGTTTCTTCCCTGTGTATTATGTATAATTTTAGACACCCTGTAGCTGCTACGGATCGCAGATGTAACCCTCTGTTCTTATGCGATTTTTCTTGTTGTAAGATGGATATACCATTTCATTTTGACGCAATTTTTAAACACCCTGTATTTATATAAAAAAAACTAGATAGAAAGGAATCAGGAAATTACGCAGGTTTTTGCGGATTTTGATTCTGCCAAAGTTTTATTTCGCAATATTTTTCAAGGTGGTGCAGGCTGGTATTAATTCGTATCCAGGGGTCATGAAAAATGAAATAAAACTTGAATGTAAAACATAAATTGTCTAAAGTTGTGAAGTGATTGTGTCTAAGGACGTCCATCAAAGTTTTTCTCCATAGGCAACTTACTGTAAATTGTTTATGGAGAAAATACTGTCGAATATAAGATACAAAGAGGACAAGCCATCATCGATGATGTATTTAGCTATCACAGACCTTTCACTTGAAATAATGTTTATAGAAATTGGCGCATTGAGTTTGGCTGGAAAACTGTTAGGATTTTTCGTTTTGAGAATGTACAGTGGTGTAGTGTTAGTTTTCCCGAAAATGGGGGGAACAGGCAATAATTAAGTATGCTTTTTAGGGGGGAAGGGGGATCCTGAGCTTTCAGGGGAAACAAAAAGTGGCGAAATCAAACCATGAATCGAATGGTATGAATCAAGAACCAATCCCTCAGATCAATCATGAATCGAGTGGTATGACTGATCTGAGGGATTGGTTTTAGATTTCTTTTTCCTAATTATTTTGGATATATAGATATGTTTGTAGTAAAATATTTGAATACAATTAATCTATTCATAATAAGTGACAGCATGTAGTTTCAGAAACATACAAAATCCAATCGATGGTTGTACGATGAAAAAGTCCAATAATCTCAATAAAGAATAACAACTTTTTCCAACAGGTAAACACGAGTACATCGCTAATAAAACATAGCAGAAGCTTATTTAAAATAGCACTTGCAATGAATAGCAACACACAAGCAGCAAACCATTAATACATAGCCATAACTATGGAAAAATCTCAGAAAAAATTCGTAGGAGAAAGACTTCCCTCTACTATTCACACCTTCCCACTAGTCTACTACTTTTACAATTACAGATTCCTTTTCACTTTTAAAAAATCCCGTTACAATCTATAGAATATCAAGAAACAATTACTGGAAGTCGAGCTCTTAGGGAACTGCCGAAAATTTCTCGAAAATGTACAATTCTTCGTTTTTGTGCCACACCCATGGCCATGTCTATCGTCAGCGTCGAATTAATGTCCTTGATTCGGCATCCCCTCACCCATTATTTCTATATCTGTGAAATTATCTTCCTTACAAGAAGACTACCGTCTCAGAGAAATATGACAAATTCGTAACAATATCAAAGTCCAGAATAAAGAGCCTAACCAAAATAATTCCGCATTGTGTTATTTCTATTATTGTAGTGTGATGATCACCAATATTAGAATACCAAATGAAGCTCATAAATCATAAACCAGAAGTCATCGTGACTCGTTAGAAAAGGAAAAGGGACATTTTCAACATCAAAGTGATCTAGGATCATTTGAGGTAGTAGTCTGATTTAATTCCAATGTCAGAATGATTGGTTCACAGAAAAAATTTTAGGCAAGTTTTCCCAATCCAATATACATTTACAACTTGCTTGAAGATCGTTCAGCATGCATTTTAAACATTTTTCTTGTTTAATAATTAAAGCCAAAATGTGTTAGAGGACTACAATTTTAATCACATTTTCAAGTAATAGATTTCATTTATCTGTTATGTTTCTGAACTATTCCATTTAAGTTCATACGAATCTGCTAAAACAACAGATGGACGACCCGTTGACTGATTTGTTTCAAAATTTTACATTGATATAAACTTTAAATATTCAAATTGCACACAAATTTAATATATGTAGCATTTTATTTAGTACCTAGGAGACCGGCAGATTTTTTTTAACTGTAAAGAAAATTTTATCCTAGTGTTCGTTCAAATTCATATGCGAAATCTAATTCAACGCAGGATCTTACTTGAGAAAACTGCATGGGAATCTAAAGCCTTTACCACTACTCCATCTTTGATACACTTATGCAAGCCATGTATGGCCACATTTCAATATTTAATTATTAAAATATATTTGTGTGCATGTGTAAAATCGTGATTTTTTTTCAGGAAAGATACATAGATAAACTTAAAAACAAAACATTATCTAAATATAAAATTTTATCCAAATGGCTGAATTTTTCATTTGAAGTTAAAAGATTTATTTGTAGCTTTCGCCTTCTTTCACAGGCAGACAGATAAACAGTCAAACTTCTAAATAAATTTCATTCTAATTTTTATAGAAACCCCAATTTTACGTTAAGACGGCATATCAAATTTCATCCATCTAGCTCAAAACAATTTTGATTTATCAAGCTTGCTAACAATTTAAAAAAAAATGTTGGGATGGGGATTGAAAGCATAAAAATTCATTAAAATAATTACAGCACATTCAGGTTTCCCACTAAGGCTTCAAAATAAAATAAATAGGGCAAATATATCTTCTTTCCAAACACATTTTAAATCTCAGCATGTATAACTTGCTATAACAATAACAAAGCATCTCTTCAAGATAAACTAAAATGTATTCGAAACCAGATGTAATTAAAAGATCCCTGCAAAATATCGTCAATATTTCATCGAGCTCTACACAAAAGAGGATACTTTGCATCGAAGAATAATTATTAAAAATTTTATTTATAGCTGCGGCTATCACACCCAGGAGTCTGAAGCGTTATTCTTTTCAAACGAATCCATTTATAACTTTCCTAAAAATAATGAGCATGAACCTCATTAAGTAAAGGTAGCAGACGATTTTTCTTTCAGTTTTTAACCCCTCGAAGTTGGCAACACCGGAGCATTAACGCCTTCATTATGACGCGTTTCCATCACCGTCATTTAGCGTCCTGATAAACGACCCAGGTGTCAACTTTTATGAGCTATAATTTTAGTTATAAATTAGAGCTTCTATTAAGTGTAGGTAATTACAGCTTTCATCCAATTTAGAGTGTTGTGATTGGAAGCGATAATTATTAATTATAGGTCTGAAAGAACAGCACCTCAGGTCAGGACCAGTTTCAGAATGGTGGGTCTGTCAATGCTCAATCAAGAGAGTGTCTTTGATTTTATATCTGAAAGCATTTCATTCATTGACATGAAGTGGATTGTTTTAAACATGAATTAGAGCAATATTCAATAATATTATTTATGAAATAATTATAGGCATAATATCAATCAGCATGATCACTAACTACCTAGTTATTAGTGGAATCATAATTTTTTGTTGCGATTTTTTCTTAACTATCCATTTTTCTTCTTTTACTGAATATATTTATGGGTTTTTAAGGGCCATAATAATATTTAAAGCCAACAGATTAACGTAATGATATGTGATTATACAAGTAATTATGAATTTCAAACGGTTGCAAGTAAATCCTTGTTATTCAGCCATTCATCTTTGTTACAACTAAATTCATCTACTGTTCAGCATTATTAATTTCTTGTATACGATATGTTCAAAACATAAGTATTGTAATTATGAGGGTTTCCCGTTTATCTATGAATACAATAATTCAAAACGCTCATAAGCTAGATGGATGAAATATTGAGTTAATGCTAACATCCCATTCTTAGACTTTTAACAAATTTTCTATAAAATCCATTTACCAAAAATCTTTCTGTCGTTCTGTTAGATTACTTGATGATTAATTCTTGGAATAAGGTTAATACTCAAGCATCAAGACACCCAATACATATTTTAGGCTGCCTTTTTTCCAATGACTGAAACAAAAATTTGATACGGAACAAGAATTATGCTAACAAAATCATATATCAGATTTGATAAATTTAAATCTTTGAGTTTTTGATGATCGTTTTCACATATGTAGAAAAGTACAGGTAGATTGATGGTCAACCCTTTGATAAATTAAGTTCCCAATTCGATGGACGCTACACTTTAATTGTGAAACCTGCGTTAGAAATATTATTTGTTTAGTTCACTTCATTTTGTACTTATCCTGTTAACATATGCTTAGAAAAACGAATAGACAGATATCTTTTTAAGGAATATCATTCAAAATTTGATTAAAATCTACAATTTCGGTATGAAGACCGCCTAACAAATTTGAAAGTCAAGTTCTAAGATCTGAAAGTCAAGTTTTTTAGCTATCTTTCTAGAAGATATACAGATATAATTCTAAAATTATATTGCCAGACTTAGAGAAATCTGTAAAGTAAAAATTCGTCACTTTCCCGAATTCGAATTTTTTCAATGATTACAATATTTATTCTTTGTATACTTTTTAGTCCAGCGGGGGGAGGCAGCAACTCGTAGTTGATAATAAGAAGCTTCCGGCATGGGGATTGGTTCTCTCGATCCTTATGGGTACCCGGAAAGGTGAGGTCTAGATCCTCTCATTGATGACGGGACGTACTTTCCAAAAGGGAGGGTTGTACCGTAGCCGGTGATGGTCCTTAGAACTGAGCTGCATTTCCCTCCAAAGCTGCTGTTGCGGCGGTTCGGTCATTCAGATTTTTCCGTGTGTCTTCCAGAAAATCAGAGTAGCCAGTTTATGGTTGCATACTTTTTATATAAGAAAGCAAAAAAATATTAAATGTAGGAAATAGAAATAAAATTGCAATTAGTGAAAATCTTTTTTGTTTTCTTTTGATTTTTGAAAATCCATTTTCTAGTGGACATATATTCTTCCATAAATAATTAATCAAATAGATCAACTATTTCTTGTGAAGCTTTTCGAAAAATTTTAGCACCAGTATTTAATCAAAATTTATATATATATATATTTTTTCAATTAACTCACGCACACATATTATATATATATATATTACAGCTTATGAACCATCAAATTTAAAATATGGCGGAAATAAAAAAAAAACGTTGGAAGAATGTATAAAGCAGAAAAGAAAATCTAAATGGCGACATGTTCAATATGATGCATTTGTACTACATATTTCTATTAGTGAGTGAATATATTTTAATATTTATTTGTAAATTAATATAGATAAGACAGTACTATGTACGCGCTTAAGTACATACATATGTTTAAAATTCTCTCTATACATGTAAAACAATTTCAAGTGTGTAAAAGGATTAAAAGGCTTGAAAGGGGTGGAAAATTGTACTCAGTACAATGTAGAATAGAATAATGAAGAATAGAATAACAGAATAGCGTAAAATAGTATAATGAATGTCATGAAATAATGAAAAAAAATAAAAAGCAGTTGCGGATTTACATCTAAGCAAAGTAGGCAGCTATCTGAAACTGCTAAGCTGATTAATAGCCACTGTGTAAAATGCGACTATTCTACTTGACAACTAAAAAAATTCAAAAACAAAATTTTTTGAGTCATAAATTATTAGGGCTACATTTGTGTGCGTTTAAAATTATTGAAATCCTTAGTTAAAGAGTAACTAGTAACTTGTTACAATACATTGAAAAATTATTATTCATTAAATGGTAATTAAATATTACACTTCAGATCCAGTAAATAATTTTAATGCTATATTTGTTTGAATTTTGTGATTTTTTCATAAGCTTTCGTAATTATTAAATGTCAAAAATCATTAACGATAAGTTATAGTTTATTTTTAAAACTTTTTACTACTCTTGTTACATTTTGTATATATATTATAAATAAATAGGAGCTTGTTAATTTTCAAAAGTTATTGCAATAAAAATATTAATTAAATGACACATTTACATGTTAAAAATATTTTGAAATGTGAAATTAATTTATTATTAAAAGAATGGCATCGTAATGCTTATTGCCTGGAAACGTAGAATGCCTAAATTCATCACCTCTTAAAGGATTATAGGCGATACATTGGACGACATAAGAGTTCTTATCAAAGTTAGAAATCCATTTCTGTAAAGGCATTCAGATAGCGAGTACTCTACTAATAATAATCTATTTGAACTTATTTAAATTATGTTCAGAAAAATAGAAAGTAAAAAGTTTCATACATGTATAGAAAAGACGTTGATTCATTTATCTTACATTATGCACGGTTATAAAAACTAAAGAAGAGAAAAACACTTTGTATCTGACAACACCTGTTACAAAAGTTACATTTCAATAGTGTGCTTGTGTGGGCGAGGCAATTTTTAAAAAAATCAAAATGTTTTATACGAGTTAAGCATGGTTTTAATTTACAATCTCGACTTAAACTGTGATATTAAAAAACTAATTTAAAAAAAAACATCATTATGGATTTTTTTTCTTTAATTCCGTTAAAACCAAAAATATTATTAAAATATGATTATTCCGCGTTCCACCTGCTGCCGGCGAATATATTTTGATCCTGTCACTTCCCTGACAGGATCGGGATAAACACTCCGGAAACACAAAACCTGCAAAGTATACTTTTAATTGCTTGTTTAGATTTCAGCGCGCTGTCTTCCTGCCCGAAATAAGTGTCAGGATGACAGATGCAATTACCATTACATGCCACGCTTCTGTTCAAGCGCAAAAAAAAAAAAAAAAAAAAAAAGGAGATGGAATTATAAATAACTTTCCGGTTTTGATTCTGGCACGTTTGAATGAATCTCTCGGCTGTCAAGAAGACACATTAGAGAGAGATTTAAAATGAAAGCAGGTGTTCATCATGCGTTGGTATCACAAGCAAAAAAAAAATGTTGTTTTAAGTCACAGGTCGAGGTTGAGAATTTTAAAAAAAAATATTTAGAAAGGGTGTTCGAACTTTTAGTCTCAAATAATCCACTAATGAATGCTAATGATTTAGATTTTATTCCTCTATTTTTATAATATTCTAGCTAGTACCCGGCTTGTTGCTGCCGCAGAAGAATTAATTCTGAAAATGTCGTTTGGAATTTGAAATAGCCATCTCGTTTAATTAGTAATGATATTTTTTCTCATCGACAATGAATGCATTCAATGAAATTAAATATTACGTAAAGAAGATGCATACATTATATTTATTCTATTTTTTAAAACTTTATTATTTAACTATATCTTAAAATAGATAATATTTTTTTTCACCTTTGGCAAAAACAAATAAATTTCTTGGTTATTCGACACGTGAGTATCCAACATAAAACTTACCATGTCAAAAACATGGATTTTCTAAGTTCAAAGCAATAGGTTGGCAAAGTTTTATCGCCGTCAGATGAATAGTACAGCATTGTAAGAAATACGAACAAACAAGCATTTATTTTTATGTATTAGACATTATAATTGTACTAAGCGTATAACCTTTGTGCAAGTGCACAAAATAACTTGGCAAAGTTTTATAGCAATCGGATGAACGGTTAGGCTGTGCATAAAATACAAACAAACAAAAATTCAGTTTTGCATATTAGACTAGGAAACCACCTGGAGTGTCAGAAATGTAGATTCTTTTTAATTTATTTCTCTATTATTATTTGAGATTTGAAATATAGATATTAAAATAACACCGTAAAATGACCAATTCCACACACAGCTGTTTTTATATGTAAAAAGAGCGTGAAATAGTCTCGGTTAATTTGCCTATATGTTGAAAGGGATTTAAGTTATAGTAAGTCTCATCTTCTAATTTCTAGTTTTTATTATCTCATACTGAAAAAATTCAACACCTTTTTTATAATTGTGGGCTTTCAATATGTTAGGTAAAACCCATTTTCTTCGTAATAAAAATAGCTTCTATCAGCAGATATTGTACAACCAGCGCATTTTAGTACGATATGCTATTTTTGAAGTCAATTTACCGAATTTTAATCAAAACTCGAACTTGTTGAATGAATAAACTTTGTACGGAATTATTCCGCGTAATATGATGATTGAAACTTAATATTTTACTGTACTAAAAATGCTTCACCAAAAGGATGCCTTCTTTATTTCATGAATACCCCAAAGTTATATACGAATAAAGGAGAGGATCTCTGCCACCCACAATTCAAAGTAGCTAACGGAGATGCTATAAGTTGAGGAAGGACGAAGACTCAATGGAAGTTGAAAAGTTTTAAAGCCCCTGAATCTGCCTAGTACGAAAAAAACTCTTCGTTAGAATCTTTCGATAAATATTTTAGAAGAAAACTAGTTTATCAGTTTTAAAAAGAATAAGAACTAACTAAAAACGTTCCTGTCAGACTACTTTATGGGCATTCAAAAATCTATATACAAAGTTACTGAGCCCAAACAACTCAAAATGATTTCAACCAGACTGGGTAAAAATACCCAATCTGGTTTGGTTGACGCTATGGGGTTACTCTTAGATTTTCTATCCAAGTAACAAGAAAAAGCCATATCAGATATTTTAAGTAACAGAAATTCAAAAACTGCTTTAAAAACCGAGCGAGTTTTGAAAAGTGAAAGTTAATCTAAATACGAAACTACAATGTTGAAAAAAACTGAATAACCATTATGGAAAAACCTGCAAAAGTAATGGGACAAAATGGAATAATTATATATCTTACCATCGTGAGAAAGTGTCAGTAATGCCGGAATGATTTGTATTGCCAATGCTGCAGGAATATTAAGCTTTGAAAATTATAGAAATAATGAATTTTGTCAGTCAGTTTGCTCAATCGAAATTCACAAAGGTTGCTGTAGATGTGAAAACCAAATGAAAATTTTAACTTTGTTATCTTAAGTTCGTTTATTAATATTCACTAATAATTTTTAATGATAGGAAAAAAATAAGCTTTAAAAGAAAAAAATGGAAATATATATAGTACTTTTATGTAGAAATGGCAACATTAAAGTTAAAATAATCCTTTATATATGAAAATGCCGCAGGAAGATAAGCTTTGAAAGTTGTACCGATAATAAGTTTTGTTTGTCATTTTGCTCAAACGGAATTCATAAAGATTACTGTAGAAGTGAAAATAATTTGAATTTTAACTTTGTTATCTTAATTTTGTTTATTAATACTTGCTGATAATTTTAATGATGTTAAAAAATAAGGTTTCAATTTGTAAAAAAAAGGTATTCGAAGGGTATATTTCATTTGGAAATATATATAGCACTTTTATTTTGTAGAAATTGCAACATTAAAGATAAAATAACTATTATATTAAGAAAACGTAGCTTCCAATCAATAAAAAAAATGAACAATTCAACTGTCAAAGTATTGTTACTAATGATTTATAATATTTTTGAGTAAAATTTGAAAAAAAAATATTCCAAAATTGGAATTTATTTTGTCTGTAAATTACATGTGAAATGTTCACTTTTATATAAAAATATTTCCATCACATAACAGCGTTTTGATTATTAAATTCTCATACGATATATTGAAATCGCTTTTCATCGGATTCTGTCCTCTAATGTTAAGATCAATAGAAAATCTGCAACAAATTGTCTGAAATTCAATGTATGGGTTTATTCGCTTTTTTATTTTTCAATAAAAGTAACAATACTCATATAAAATATAACTTGTTCATATTTTTAAAGATCTTAGATCAAGGAAGTAATTGTTTTGATATTAAAGTCCCCATATATAAATAATATTTAGAGTCATATTGTAAAAGATTTATCGACAAAAAGACTTTTTTCTTCTTTTAGTCAAGTGTATTCTTCCTTGAAGATTTGCTTCATTTGGATGACAACAGGCATTTGATATGAAAAGAATACTTTTTATAACATTTTCATTTTCTCAAATTTTCTTCGTATTTATGTTTTTTACTTGATTATTTGAAAAAAAATTATAAATAATAATTTTTTAAGGAATATGTTTGGAAGATAAAAAAAAATAAAAACATTTTATGAATTGAGAAAAAGTGAAATTTGCAGGGGAAAAATCTAATACTATAATACGAGGAATGGTTGTCAAGTCGAAAATCGCCCCAGAATTAATAAACTCCGGTAAACTTGGGGGTCTGGGGTTTTTGGCCACGAGGAATCGATTGGCGCCGGTTTTGAATCGCTACGGTCGAGCAGTTCGGAGTTACAGATAGGATATTTTCAAACTTTATTAGTTCGCCATAATGGCTACTTAAATTTTCAAGCGGTAACGTGCTGCCATCTATAGCCAATAAGGCGAACTAATAAAGTTTTATGTTTATGCTGTTATAGGTCTATAATATGTTTCTTATGTATGTATATATGTTTGGTTTTTCTAAATAAATTTGTCAAAAATGTTGACCTTCAACACACTTCAATCTTTACCTTTACTTTACCTTTGTATAGAATAGTTCCCTTTCCAAACTCTAACTTTGTTTAGAATAGTTTACAATGGTGCACTTTAACCGGTTATCTTTTCACCGATGGTTTCACAAATTTTCTTATGGCATGTATTGTTTTGATAAATCACAATTGAAAATTTAAATCTTCGAGTTAGCTTCGATACCTGTTTTCTCCGAGCGGAGCTCGGTCACCTGCTGGTAAATTGAAAAAAAAAAATTCTCAGGTATAACTTGTAGTATGAAATGTTATATGACTAAACCAGGCATTCCCAAACTATTGGTAACCATTTGTTAATGCATTTCGACGAAATTTGAATGCATATATATGTATATATATATCCACAATCTGTAAAAATATGATACGAGCTTAAAATCATATTTTCTATTACAGGATTTTCTTTTTAAAAAAATGTTGCATTTGGATCATAAAAATACATCAAAAAAATACTATGTGAAGATCTTTTCATAAAAAATTCAATGTGCTTGAAATAAACTGGATTGCTATAGATTCAATTTTCAAAAAAAAAAAAAAAAAAAAAAATAGATAGTAAAAATTAAAAGATTGAAAGCCCCTGGCACGAAATGTTACAAATAGCTTAAAATTCAGATATCCTATGGAAGATTAAACTATAAAATGCTATTCTATAAAAATCAGTAGTTTCCTCTCTTGCAAACAAAACTTTCCCTTAAACTTTCACGCACATTCTCAAATAAAGTTGTTATTCTTCCACTTCTCCACATATAATTGTAGGGTTTGGACAACCATCATCACGAGTTCTCAGAGTTTTTCAGTTTCAACCACAAGTTTAAAAAAATATATTTAAACTTGAGTGAATGAATAAGAAGTATTTTATGAACGGCTGAAAATGTGAACAAGTTTATACATATATAAGCCCGTTAATAAAATACTTTTTATTCATCCACTTAAGTTTAAATACATTTTTTTTAAATTTATAGAGGAACGGCACTCGATATTAATAGAATTTTTTCAAATGTTAATTCATTCATTAAATTTAATTAATTTTTAATATTTTAAACATAGTTTTAGCATTTTGTAATACAAATTAGAATCCACGGGCAGTAGCTCAATTGGTAAAAGGAAAGGGTTTAATTATTTTTCATGTGAAGGTGAAAAATGCGAGTTCAAATCTTGCAAAACTCAGGAATTTTTTGATAAATTAATTAATTTTAGTTTTACATGGCAGAAAAAAAAATCTCTTATTGAAGATAATTAGTAAGATTTAATTTAAGAATAAATACTGTCAGTAGCGAAGCGTGTAGATGTCTGGAAAAAATCTTTTGCCACTTAATATTGTGATTCTGTTGCGTGTATATACATATTTGTATTAATTGTAATTATTTAATAAAAAGTAACTAAAATAATTTTTTTCTTTGTTGATATAAGTAAGAATGACCTTAAAAATATGTTTTATATTCCTTGCCTTTTAATCTGTTTAGTAAGGTGTTTCGTCTCTGGCTCGCTTTCATTGGCCAACTTCGAATTTTGTCCGATATTGTTCGTGATGTTCGTCAGTTGCATTTGGCAGGTTTTTATTCTCCAATATCT
>JAPMOQ010064997.1:615960-709263 GCA_026543055.1 Argiope trifasciata | reverse complement strand
GTCCAGTGGCTCTGCCCAGTAGCTTTGTCCAGTGGCTCTGCCCAGTACTGGGTATTCGATGAAGATAATTCGATGAAAACTCCGAGAGGTTAAAATTTTAAAATTATAATTCAAATTAAATTTTATCTGAAATTCAGATCTCGGCCTGAACCCCCAAAATTTGTGGGGTGACGGCGTCTAGGGGTAATGACGTATTTAAAAAGAGATGATGGGCCATAATTGAAACAAAATTAATTTATTAAAGAAAGTATTAAAATATTATTAAGAACTATTAGGTTATATCTAACTTACTATTTACAATATTTACATGTTTAAAAGAAATAAGTAGACAGCAGCATCATGGCTGACTTACTAACTGCGTAGTAGTTTCTTTGTCTCCATTTCGGGAGAAGACAAATTCGCGGCCTATCCTCTCGGAGTTCAATTAGCAGAGTGACCTACTTTCACAGATGTTTCTCTTACATCTACAATCAACACGAGTCTGCTCGATGCTGCCATCTATTGACATATGTTATTACGAAAATATAATCCTACATATATATATATATATATATATATATATATATATATATATATATATATATATATACCGGGTGGCCAGAAATAAAACACCCCTACTCTGACCTCCCTGGATATCGAACTACTCAGTGTAAAGGCTTGAAAATTTGTGGACATACTATTCAAAAAATGGGGAAACGGATTTCACGAAAAAAAAATTTAGTTCCAGAAATCACCGATAGGTGGCGCTGTACCACTGGACGTATGCTGAAAAGACACAAAAACACGTTTTAAACACATTTTATTTGAAAGTACCAAGCATACATGAAACAAGGACGTTATCGATGCAGGGAATGCTGCTCAATATGGTTCCCTTCCTGAAGATGTAAAATGTGAAGTCTGTGGACAGCTTGTTCAACTGCGGATCGTAACTGGTCATCTGAGATGCTTCTCACATGCAGACTGATACTCTCTTTCAAATCTGCCAAGGTTATCAGACGTTCTCGATAAACAAGGTTTTTTAAGTGTCCCCAAAGCCAAAAATCACACGGATTAAGATCCGGTGAACGAGATGGCCAAGTTGTCGGAAACGCGCGACTGATTATTCTGTCAGTGGTGAAATGTTGGCGAAGAAACTGTTGCACAGGGAGTCCAATGTGTGGAGGTGCTCCATCTTGCATAAAAGTAATGGTGTCAAGGCATTGGCGCTGCTGCAAATGGGGTACAACAAATGTTTCGAGCATCCTTTTGTACCTGTTGGCCGTCACGGTACATGTCTCAAGGCCATTGGAAGTAACCTCTTCGAAAAAGAACGGTCCAAGGATGAATGTGGCTGTGAATCCACACCAGACTGTAACTTTCGGTGAGTGGAGTGGAATCTCTTGGAAGGTACGGGGGTTTGTCGTGTCCCATATGCGACAGTTATGGGTGTTCACTGTTCCACTGAGGTGGAAATGGGCCTCATCGCTCCACAGAATCTGCCACGGCCACGATGCATCCACTTCAACTCTAGCAAGAAATGTCAATGCAAAGGTCAGTCGCATCTCCCTGTCTGTGGCCAGCAATTGTTGATTAGGGCGGATTTTGTACGGGAAACAATGCACCATTTTTCTGAGTACGTTCCACACTGTGCTATAGGGAACACCCAAGTGTCGTGACACTGCACGTGCACTACTGCAGCCTAAAACATTATCCATTGACTGTTCAACAATACCGGTGGCAACATCTTCAACGACATCTGAACGAACCGGTTTGCGTCCTCGACCAGGCTGAACTCCAAGATGTCCAGTTTCCTCGAATCGAGCGATCATTCTCCTGAGAGCTTGTGGAAGCAATGGTCCCTTACGCAAATCCTTAAGTCGGCGAAACTCTCGAAGTGCTGCTGGAGCATTTCCTTTATTCTCGTAAAACAACTTCACAAGCAAAGCGCGTTCTGGCAGCGTGACAGCCATCACTAATAAGAATGACATTCCCCACCTTTTAACTTCTTTTATACCCAGAACATGGCTTCTAACCATGCTTTATGCAAATTTTTCTGGTTACAGTATGAAATTGCAGTTACAACGGGAGTTCTAGCTTCTTTACTATTTTTATTTTCCATAAGGGGCAGAAAAATTAAAAAGGAAGCATGGAAGCATTCCATTCCGCATAAACATTTTAATTTTTATTATTATTTGTGTCTTTTGATCATAGTTCCAGTTGTGCAGCGCCACCTATCGGTGATTTCAGGAACTAATTTTTTTTTCGTGAAATCCGTTTCCCCATATTTTGAATAGTATGTGTACAAAATTTTGAGCCTTTACACTGAGTAGTTCGATATCCATGGAGGTCAGAGTAGGGGTGTTTTATTTCTGGCCACCTTGTATATATATATAAATTAACAAGATAAGCCAAGCAAAAAGGAAACACAACCGAATAAAAACTACAACCAATACATATATACAGTAAAATCTCCTTATTCGCGCTTCCTTCATTCTCGTTTTCCCTATTTGTGGATTAAAAAAATGCGACCCAATTCCTATATTCGCGGCTAAAAATTTCTTTATTCGCGCATCTAATAAGTACATACATAATAATAAAAAGATTCCAATAGGTATCCAACCCAATATCCTTTGTAAATGCCGTCAAATGAACTAATAAAAAAAAAATACATCTTATTACAACTTTGTCTAAAGTATGTTGTTAAATGCAAACTGCAAATATATCCGAAATCGCGAATGGAATAGGACGAGATAGGTTCGAACCGATAGAATCAAGTGACATTCAGGAATTGCTTGAATCGCAAGATGGAGATTTGACTGAAACCGACTTGGAGGAAATGTTAAATTCACAACCCGTTAAAGAAGAGGCTTCAACAAGCACTGAAAACGTGACATTTATTTTGAAAAATCTTAGTGAAGGTTTGAGAATGAAAAATGAGCTTTGCTATTTTTTTATGAACATTGATCCATCTATAGAACGAATTTTTAAGAGCCAAATTGCTAATGCGACTGCTGCCTATCAGTCTGAATTGAAGGAGCTTTTAAAAACTGCCAAGCAAGAGAAGATGGCAAGATTCTTCAAACCATTACCTAAGCCTTAAGATAATTAATCAAAATGTTCAAAACTTCAATTAAACTGATTTTTTTATATATTTGTTTTTTTTTTAATTTTGTCACTTCATATATATATATATATATATATATATATACCAAATCTTTCAAAATTATCCATAGAAATCAAAATATTTCGCTTTCCCAAACTTTTACTGAAACGTTTCCAATAACGATCAAAGGTTTTATCACTCACTTCGGTTTTATAAGAAAGTCTCTGTCGTTTTCAGACTGTCAGCTCCAGCTCATTTAGCTGGATGATGGGTCATTATCTGTTGAAGGCTTCTTTTAAAGAGACTCCGACTCAGGTTTCTCGTAAAATATCTGAATTTTTCCAAGAGTCTCTTTTCTTCCGACAGGATCGTTCAAACATGATAGTCGGATAGAACTAGTTAAGGTAAATGTTGCTGTGTCTCGCCAAATTCAGATCGATACAGAAAAAAAAAAGTTAATTTGGCTTATATAAGCAAAAAAAAAATTATTATATTTCAAATATTCTAGCCGCTATATTTTACTTCATGGCTCTTTTTTTCTCAGTTAGATGGATTCTCAAACCAACTCTGAGGATTTTCGTTAAATCAGTTTCTCGGTGCTTAGTTTATATGCACGTACATTCATCATATACTTGGCTCAGAATGATCAAATGTAGTGCCGACAAACCCAAACTTCCTATTCTCTCTATGTTTGGTTTATTTATATTTTTGATAATTTCTGAATACTGCATCTGACTAGTTATAAAATTTCATCACCTGGACTGCAAAATGTGAGGCTCGAAATCCGATTTCCCCGAAGATTCGTTGCATATTTGAGCTGGTAGTGGATATTCATGTTCTTATATTTAGAAGATTACAGCTTAAAATTAAACATTCATCTAAAAATGACGTAAATAATTTAATTTATCGATTATTATACTTTGGAATGATCCATTTAAATTTAATCCCGGTTGAATGGATAGAATTGGAATCTTAACTGGCATTCCTCTCCAAATTTTCGCATCAAACCCTCTATCTACTATAATCTAGTACATAGGTTCCCAACGTGGGCATTTGAGGTTTTCAGGGGGCGGTAAAAGACCCAGAGAAAATTATGGGGCGTTGATATGGCCCGGAGTGGCATGGAAAGATTAACCAAAGATAATCTAAAAATGATTTCGAAATTCGATGTCTTTGAATTTTAATAAAAATACTTTGTAATATAATTAAGTATGCGTTTTGATGGTTCTCTGAAACTCTCAGTTTATTTATTTAGAAAGCAATAGTTTATTATTGCTTACTTCGTATCATCAAAACCGCTGTATGACCTTATAAATGGTAAGCTAAAACTTTTTTAAATGAAGAAGAAACTCAGTAGCGTTTCAATTCCAACAATATTCTATCAATTAATAATTTTTTAAAAAAAATTAATTCCTGTTTTCGCCATGCATTATGTACGCTGTTATTTCTCTGGAGTGGGAGGGGGCGGTATTGAAATATTCACTAGAAAAAAAGTCACCAGTTCAAAAAGGGTTGTGAACCTCTGATCTAGAATCATAATTGGAACATTATTTCGAAGATGCGCGAGGGCTAATTATGATTTAGCCTAGTAAGTTTGAATTGGGGACTGATGAAGAATAAAAATTATAAACCACACAATTTGCAATACATTAACGACAGAATGTTTCACTCTTAACATCAGCTCATCCAATATACAAGACAATCAGAAATAGATTTTGGATTCGGATTTTAAACCCTCTGTTCAAAGTCTGAGACCATTTTAGCTGGTCTCTGTGACTCTCTACAGTTCAATTCAGTTATGTTAACATCCTATTTCAAATATGTTAGCAAATGTGAAGCATGAAGTAGTAAAGTCGTATTCTTGGCTCTTGTTGGCTCTTGTTTAAAACAAGGGAAGCTAATTTAGGCTTAAATCTCTAACAATTTTCTATCAGCTGGCTTGTAAAAGTGCCATAAACAACAACAACAACAGATTAGCACCTATTTCGTATGTAAAATAGATTTATTTTGGAAAAGCCCACGTAATTTTAAACCGCAATCAAACGATGAAAAATTTGTAGTATAAAGACTCAACTGATTTATTCTCGATTTTAAATACTCACACAAACTGGTATTTGTAGAAACTAAGAATAATTCTTCAACATAAAATTGTATCAGTAACTCTGAATATGTTGCAGTTTCCAATCAATATATTAAATTAATTGCATGTTTATACTTTTACAATCAACTTGTTTCCCAAGAATATTGGGGTTTGTTTTTTTTTGTTTTTTTGGGGGGTTTTCAGTTATTAATAGGAATTGCATCTAGTTTTATCATGATGTATGAAAAGATTGAGAAATATCAATCAGTCTAAGAAAAATCATTGCATTTACCATTAGATTGAAAATTGCATTTACTATTAGGATGTCCCAAAAGTTAATTTCTCATCGCGCAATAAATGGCCTTATCTGGCTCTGCTTGTGTAAACATGCGAGCTTATCTATTTGATGTCTATGTGATCGGTTTCAGTTCTACCAGAGTTATTTACAGTGCGATTCGTTTGTGCCACAGTCACTTTTAAGGCTTTTATTCACAGTGTTAAAGATGGGTAGCGAAACGGGACATTTACAGCATTAAAGAGGCTTGTCACTGGAGACCAAATTTGGATTTTATATGAAAATGTGCATAGAATGTGAACTTGATGAAAGGATAATAGGCTTTCAGCAATCTCAAAGATGGGAATACACCCCAAAAATGTTCTTTTGCCGGTTTGGTGGGATTAGAAAGGCGTAATTTTCTACAAGCTAAGCCTTGAAGCGAAACAATCAATTCTACGAAATACTGTCATCAAATGGATCAATTAAATGCTGCCATAGCAAAAAAATTCACCCTGCCAGAATTAATGAACCAATGAGGTCCATATAGAACTAATTCAACATGACAACTCGAGACCACATATTGCATTGGACGTAAAAGAGAAGCTCTTGCAGTTTGATTGGGATATTTTGCAGCATCCTGCATACTCTTCTGATCTCGCTCCATCTGATTATTACTTCTTTCTGTCTTTAAAAAATTCTCTTCTTGATAAGCGCTTTAAATCCATCAGCAAAATAAAAGCGCACATTGAGGATTATTTCTTGTCCCAAACACAACAGTTTTGGAGGGAAGGGATAATGAGGCTTCCTGAAAAATAGAAGAAAGTAATACAGTAAAAGGGATCTTATATAACAAAATAAATATCTTGAACAGTAAATATTGCGTATTCATTTCATATTAGAGATAGGAAAGAAACTTATGGGACACCCTAATAAAAAATAAATGCCAATTTGCTTTGTTATTTCAGAGATGATATTCAAATAAAGCGATTTCTTTTAAATCTTAATCTTTACATTGGCAAAAGCACGCGATTAAATAAATTGATGGAAAAGTGAAATTGATTTAAATTTCATTCTACAAAAATATTTTTGAAGATTGTATATCAAATTAAATTTTAAAAATGTACCGAAATGAGAGAAATCAGAACGAAAGTAGAATTGGTATTATTGACTGTTTATAACTGTTTTAGTTCTGAATCAGAGACAATTTTTGAATTTTGGAATATAATTTTTTAGGAAGATAAGCTAACAAAACCCAGAAACTTGTTTAATATTTTGACTTATATTCTAACTCTGGAACTTTCAAAAGATTGACAGAGACTTTTCTCTTGTATTGGAAAAATACATTTTCCAAATTTATTATGTATATATAAGTAAACAACCATAAAAGCATAAAATAATTAAAGCCCATTACACAGAGTCATCAAAAATTAAACCAAACCTAATTATGTCGGAATCAAAATTAAAATTTAATTCGTTATTAAGCAGCAAAAAGTAAACAAAAATAAAAGCTAAATGAAATAAAACCTATTTATGAAACAAATCTAAATTAATATAATTAAGTAAACGAAGCAAAAAAAGAAACTAATTACGGAAACGAAGCTAAAATTATTTATTATTCAGAAAAAATCCCTTATTTTGAATCCTTGCCCGAGTGTGGCCCTTAAAAAAGTCTTCAGGCCAGATTCTTTTTCTATTCGTTGTAATTTTGATTTTGTTGCTTTCCTTTTTACTGAGCTTATTTTGTTAATTTGTATATATATATGAAGAGGGAGAGAGATTCCTCGCCTACAATCTATTTTACCTGCGATTCAGAGAACGAATAATCATTTTTAAAAGTGTATTTAATTTTATTTTTCTACTTCATTTAAGAAATCGACTGAAGCAATAAATTTAAGTCTTTCACAATAACGTTCACGCAGTAACTTGTTTTATTTTTCAATGTATGGTTCAACCAATAAATGTACAATTGAATTATCAATTTTGTTTTATTCTAATTTGAATCTGTAGAAAGTATTCTTGCCTGCCTAGACTATAGAAAATTAGCTGAATTCCAACATTTTTAATTTTGTTCATTACGTTAAAAAAATCCCATTTCTGACATTACTGTTAGAGTAAATAAAACTTCAGAATTATTATTTGTTATTTATCCTTATAAATTCCTAAATTTTTAGGCCCCTTCTGATTACATTACGCATAGCTTCAATTTATCCAAGTTCTCCTTCTTGTATACTAACATAAATTTCCCTTACATTTTCGTATCTACAGAAAAATATACGCAATTTGCCATTTTTTAATACAGGAGAAATCCCGGATTTGTGTAGAAAAATTTCTTCATTGTAATATAAACTTAATTTATCTAAATTTTTCTTCAAGTGTAGTATTAGAAAAGACTGCCAGCATCTCAGCATTTGCTGTAAATTACCCACTGTTCCATTCTTCTTTAATGCCAGAAAGAATGCGAAATAGCACGGGGTAATTTTTATCTACCTTGTATGCAAACACAATTTGTAAATTCTTCTTCCTTCTTATTTAAAAAAAAATCTACATCTTAGCATTTGCTATCACATGGAAAAAGGTCTGAACTGTAGATTTTTCCAATTCACAACGTGAAAATTTGCTATGTTAAAGTAACATGCACAATCTGTACTTTTTTTTTTACTGATGCTTAACAATGAAACTTAATGGGCCTATTGCCTTGATATTAAAAAAGATCAATTACATGCTCAAACACTAACTTCGCAAGATACTGTATACGTCCCGATGTCGTTCGATATTCTGAATACTGTTGTTCTTTTGATGACATCATGACAAATCGCTGGATATTCATTATAGTAGAACACTTTTGCTGGATCACCATATAACTTTGTTTGGAAATGCCACCAATACTAATCTAATTATCGTTTGGAGAAGTTTAATTTTAGAAAATGTTATTTTCATTAATTCCTTATCAACTCTTAGTCTTCTATTTTATTAATATTATTAAATTTTCAGATTCCAGAAACGGAATTATTTTTGTAGAATAAGAATTAATGTGTTATAAAGCTAAATGAGATAGACTTTTTAATGTATTTTCGCATCTGAGAAGACAAAACTTTTGTAAGTATATTTTCTCGGTCTACTCAAAGAAACGACGCTGTCGCCATCTGTGGGTGATTGTCCACATGAATGATTTATGGCCTATAAAACTGACAATGCCCTCTCTTGCTTTGATTGGATGACCGCTTGCATACTCCCTGCGGCTTCATCAACCTCGGATGGGATATGATGAATGAAAATGAAAAAAGCAAAATAATTCCCGCTCATAAAATGTTTGATTAGGAATATGATATCTTTTAGATATTCTCTGCTTTGGAAACACTATTTCGTTATTAGAAAACCATCTATTAGAATTGAAGATATTTCATTTAAAGGACATTTCTTATCTTGCATATTAAATAGAAAAACATGAGAACACGAATCAGTGGAGTTTTTTCAATCAAATAATCAGTGGCCTAGTTTAATGAGAAATTCCTATATTTGCCATTGTTCGCAATAATATACACCAGGTAATCTTAAAATATCTTCCAAATCTAATTGTGTATTAGGAGATTTCTTCTCAAACTTGCTTTTTCTTTTTTTAAATAAAATTTACAAGTAAAAACACAACTGTTTAGTTATTATTTCTCCTTTTTATAAATAATACATAAAAACTGCTATTCAAATCCAATACAACTCTCTTGTAAAAACCCAATCCAATTCTCAAGTCTTTTTATTTTTATTTATTAATTTCACTTCCACCTATACAAAACATGTAATGAGAAACCATCTTAATCCTCAAAAACTTCGGTCTCAAAATTTTAACAAATCTTATAACTTTCCGGAATTAAATATATATAGATATATATATATATATATATATATATATATATATATATATATATATAGGGCTTGGGTGTTCTTGAGGTTCGAATTCGGGACCATTGGATCCGAGCCGCGTAAAATAACCGCTAGATAAAAGTGTACACTCTTGTCCGGAAGCTCTTATCTAGCTTATGAGCTTACCAACACACTTTCTGTATATTTTCAATTTCCTACTTTTGAAAATAATTAATTAGATAAATAAGATTGGAAGACAGTTACTCACTTGCACTCTCAGTGTTTTCTGGACAAAATTGTATAACAATTTTATTTTCTGTTATTGTGTTCGTTTATAAAATTTTTTATTTGATTGTTAAAAGACCCTAAATGTTTTGGTATTAAATGTTGTTTCCTTTATATCATTAATAAAACCAGGGCGAATGCGCTTTTCAAAACTTTCTCGCATTCTCTCTAAAAAAGGTATTAGCCCAAAGAAAACCATGCATGGTATTGGCAAACAATAGTTACGAAATATTAATCTTTAGCGCAAATATAACATTTTTATTGAATACGTGCACTCTTGAGATCCGAAATCGGCACCATTGGGTCTGTTGCAGTTGTCTAAGGCCACTTGGTCATGCCAAGCCCGAATGAGTAGAGCTCTTCCGAATTTTTAAAGCAGAAGTGTGCGCCTTTCGTTGTTAACGAGCACCATTCAGGTGATAGTACGACTTTGCTCGAACACACACAACACTACCCTTTTTAGGAGGTGATCGAACTCATCCATCCATCCGCAAGTCAGAATTTAGATTCGAATCAGAGACCGACTCATCCCTGATTCAGTACCCCCAGAGATATCGTTTTGTCATGGGAACTTGGAGGACTTTGCAGTTGTGACATATTTAACGTGCCCCAACTGCCATTAGCCAACACGGCGGTCTTTGACTAAGACGAGGAGAGAATTCGGGACCTCTCGATTTCGAGACTGGCGCTCTACCAACCAGGCTACCGCGGCCTCAGCCATTGAGTCTGCAGCCGCGTAACATAACCCCTAGAAGAAAGCGTACAGTCGTGTCACGAAGTTGTTATCTAGCTCATGATCTTACCAACACAAATCTATACTGTAATCCTTGGTATGCGATTAATAGTATCCTAAAACAAAATTTGTGCCTATAGATATATTTTTCATAACCGATTAATAAAATAATACAACATGGAAGTACTATTATAGTCGCAAAATCCCACATCAATATATTTTAATTATCATCATATCAATATATTTATAGATATATTTTAATTCGTTACTTCTTTTAGTTATTGTATTTATATATTTCTGATAGTACAGACCGACTGACGGTCAATCTTTAGTTGGATTTGACTCAGAATTTGAAAACTGTACAGACTCTAAAGGTTAATTCTGTGTGTCGAATTTTATCTACTAGCTAGCTCTCAATGTTTGTTAGTCGTCGAGCGAACAGCCGGGTACTTCTGAAAAGATTTTGCTCAAAATTTGATAGAAATCTAGAAATTTGATATAAAGCCTGTTACCTCATTTCCTTCTTCTATGTCAATGAGTTTTTAAGTTATCTTTGTCACACACATACAGACAGACATTTTCAAAAAATGTGTTTTTCGCACTCGAGGGTCTAAACCGTGGAGAGTCGTCAAAATCTCGAGTTGATGTTTTGACAATTACTATACTTTCTCTATATAATATACGAGAAAATAAAATAAAAATGAATTAAATTACATATAATTATTCATTACATGAAAGTGAAACATTATAAATACATATTGAAAATGTATACGAAAATCAATTATTCTATAAAAAATATTTCAATAATTTTATTCATCAAACACGTTAGAAAAGTATTACTATACTTTCTAAATATATTTTAGCTGATTAGTGTTTAGAAAGTGCAGGAGACTCAATCAAGTACTGTATCATTCCAACCCTTCTTATAGAATCCGGAGTTTTCGAAAAGATTAGACGAGTGTATTAACCCATTTGCATCAAATAAAAATATGAAAAATACGGAAATTTTTTATTTTATATTTAGGTGTAAAATAGTATTAAAAAAATCATTTTTAGCATTATTTGTTAGTAAATTTGTTCAGTGTGGCAATATTTGAAATAAGAAATGCAAATAGGCTCTTCACAATTTTCACACTAGTAAATAGTTTCCCGCCTTTTCTTTTCTTGTAAACAAAGAAAAGCAAAATAACAAATCATCATGGCATCCAAGTGTAGCAGCTATCAGTATCAGTGCTTGTCTCTGCGATCTTTTACTGTTAGAAAGTGTGTTATTTAAATTAAATAATTGGATTCAATGTCAAACACAGATGTGTATATATACGCACCAGTGATAGTGATCAGGAAAATTGAACGTATATATATAATTATGATGCAGCATAAATATACGCTCCAGTGATAGTGATCAGGAAAATTGAGCGTATATATACGCTCCAGTGATAGTGATCAGAAAAATTGAGTGTATATATACGATTATGATGCAGCATATATATACGCTCCAGTGATAGTGATCAGGAAAATTGTGCGTATATATACGCTAATGATTCAAATGGATTAATGCCGAAATAAATCACAGTGCAGATTAGCCCTCTATACGGCTTGATTGTCATCGGATTTGAAATATATTTTGTAGTGAAAATTATACATACATTATACATAACATACATACATACATATTTGCTGTAACGTGGTTTGGTTTTTGTAGTGCGTTTTATGCAATAAGAAATAGATTTCACCATTAAAATGTACTTTTAAGGAACTGCAAATGTTTTTCAAACGTTCCGTTTTCAATATTATTATAAACAAGGTGCTTTTTTATTTATCTACACTTGCCTTTTTGAATAGTTAGCGTTCTACTGCTTTGCAATTAACTTTTGCCCCCCTATTTTGTAAATTTTTCGGAATAGGAAAAGCTCCAAAAATTTACAAATTGCACTAAAAAACAGCTTCATTGTGTGTCATCATTATTATCTTAAACGATTCGTTTTTTTTTTTTTTAAAGATGTCGACATAGCCTAGACACTATTTTCTGAAAATGTGATCACTCATATTTTATGGGAGAAGTAAGTAAAAGAATTAGGCAACCTGTATATATCATTAATAAAACCATAAAAGAATAATTTATGATATTTAAGAAGGTAACATCACAATTTTTTAATTTTCAAACTTTCCTCCCAAGAGTACAGATAACCTAAAAACAACTAATATTCAGAAAACTAGATAACCGACATCATTAAATCTGTTGTTGAGCAAATATGTTACATCAAAATAAATATTAAATTTGAATCCAATTCCATTTTTTGTTGTTGATGATGTTACTTGTTTAATATAAACATTTTCAAAAATGCTACTCTATACCTTGAGATATAACTGTATATGTAAGGATATAAAGAGAAAATTAGAAAGACTTAAAACAGTATAAAATAAATTTCCACTAAAATTTGAAGCCAAAAAATATTTTGTTGAAACAACCCTTATGATGAAGTTACACAAAATATTTAGTTGAAAATTTTAAAAACTACTAAATTGGGTAAATCAACAGCGATAAAAGAAGCTGATGAGTAAATAAAGACTAAAATGTAGAGAATAATTAAATGTAAATAAAAAAATGTATTATTTTCAGTACTCTAATCAAAATGATGATAAAGATAACTTAAATAATATTTTAAAAACTGGAAATACAAATAAATGAACTTAATTGACCCAAAAGATATTTTAATAATAGCAATTTCTAAAAACCAGAGTAGCCTAGTAGGTAGGGCATCCCTTGTCCCCTCATTCCCCCCCCAAAGGGATTCACATCCCTTGTTGCGAGGTCGAACCCCACCAGCCGAAGACCCTGTGTGGTGGCTTGCGTATGTGTTAATCTATGGTGGTCATACGTCGTCCTCCACGTCGATAGTAATAGTATTGGGGGGTATTGGTTCATAGGTGATCATTCTCTGATCCAAGTCTAAATTACGATCTATGGATGAATGTATGAATGAAATCCGCCCCATAAAAAGAATTGTGAGTCGAAAGTAGCAAACTCTTAACTCTTGGCAGAAGATGACGTTACTGAAAAAACAATAAACACCAAAATTTTGGTTTAAACGGCTGACTCCTTAGTCAGTGGACTTGTCAATAGCAAGTGTCATTAGAAACAACAAATAGAAATTTCTAAACAGCAGAAAAACCAACAATAATTAAGCAAAAAACAATTTCGCCAATTATCTTCACTGCTAAAGGAATAAATATAAGGTCATCTATCAAAATGAGAAGAAAAAAAAATTAAACCAAGTTTAAAAACAATCTAGTTTTTTTTTTTTTTTTTTTTTTTTATCATTTCAGGCTTTGATTCTAACCAAATAAATGTATCTGTAAATATAAATGTAATCATATCTATAAAATGAAAAAGCTGTTTATTGCTTAGATTTTTTTTTAAATGAAGAATTAGCAGCTGCAAAACCGAAAAGGATTTTGCATCATTCTAATAAAGAAACATTCTATAATGTAAATAAACGACAGAATCACAATGACATCTTTATGAACGTAATAGTTGAAGAAATTTTTATTTATCAAATATAATAGTATCTTCTGAAACAGAAAAAAAAAATATCATTCATAAGACCTCAACTATTTAAGTAATTTTTCCATAATTCAAATCTCAATTCTAATCTGCTTACTTCTTAAAAAGAAAACAGGAAAATATAAAATTAAGAAAAAGACGTGCATATCACACACACACGTCAATTTTAAAAATGTAAATTTATAGAAATCTTTAAAGCTCAATGCATGTTGCCTAAATAACCAGAAATTTTTCTCCAGATATGAACTCTAAATGAATTTTTAAAAAGATCTTTGAAGAGAATTCAAGAGGAGAAATTTGCCTTTATATAAGCTTTAATATTCAAGTTAACGTTTCAAAAAAAAAAAAAAAAAAAAATAGCAAGTGCATCAATTCAACAAATAAAATGCTTTATTATTTTAATCTCAAGCAATTATACAGCAAACTTTAAATACATAATCTACAAATAATAACAATACTTTTATTTAGTACAATTTAAACAACCTCAAACATTTGGTACAGTAAAACAAGAATAAAGACAATTCGAAACAGTACAAAATATACCCATTTTCAAAATATTTTTCAGGAGGCATATCTATAAAATGGAAAAGCTATTTATTGTTCAGATTTTTTTTTTTTAAATGAAGAATTAGCAGCTGCAAAACCAAAAAGGAATTTGCATCATTGTAATAAAGAAACATTCTATATAATTCCGTAACTAAACACTTTTACAGAAATTGTTATATATTTGTACTAGGAGCATTTTTTTTATGAATTAAAGCTGTATTCATCAATCAGTTATACAAAAATCTAAAACACAACCTTCATCCTTGGACTAGCTAATAGTTGTTTTAAAAAGAATACAAAAAAAAAAAAAAAATCAGCAATTTTACTGATGAATTAATTTTACAATAAATGTGTCATGAATGAACATGAAAGGCACTTGCCTGTTAAAAGGTTTAAAAAAAGTTAATTTTACAAAGCACCTGCTACTTACACATGCCAAACAACTCAATTTCATCGACATTTATCTCAAACAAAACAAAAATAATTTATCTCATTTAATACCTTTCTTTAATAGAATCACAGCAACATTATCACACTCTCAATAGAGCTATAAAACAAAATAAATTGAATGTATTGTCCAATAAATTTTCAGCGTTCTACGTCGTTAATGATAAAAATTCCAAGAATTCTATAAAAGGTTATTGCCCTAATTAAGGTCAATAACACTTTGAGTCAGGCACATAGGTGTAAATAAACGACAGAATCACGATGATATCTTTATAAATGTAATAGTTGGCCAAAAGAAATTTTATTAGAAAATCACAATCCAACTTTCATTTGTTCTTCGGTAATATAATTACATACATAATTAACAGATGGACACTACTGTGTTTCCTTTTTCATTAAAAAAAGAAAAGGGTTCTAAAAGCCTTCAAAACTATATACAATACATAAAGGAATGTTGGGAAAGGGACACACAACTAAAATATTTACAAAAAGTTTAACACTTTTTCAGACTGATAAAAATATCACTTTAAGAAAGTAAATATGTTTCAAATATCATGTAGAAAATGAAACCAAATTAAAGCAATAGTCTAACAGTAAAATCAATTTCTCATCTGAAGAACTTTACTTTTAAATACTGTATTCATTGGGTTTTTTTTTTTTTTTTTAACTATTTCTTGTTCAGTTTTTATCACTGAAAATCAGTTTTAAAGTTGTTTTTAAAAAAATATTAAAATTTTAGTTAAAATTCAAAACAAATAAAATTGTGTGTAAAAAAAGCGAACTTGTAAATGCTTAGTCATTATTTAATTGTAATTTTTCTTAAATGCTTTGAATATAAGAGAAATGCTACAAAAATGCCATGTTGCACAGCAAACAATGGCAAAATGGTTAATTTAAAAAAAAATGCACTTTCCCTGAAACTTTTTATGAATATTTTGCAATAAATTAAAGATTTACACACAACCTTAGTGCTTTTCACTAGAAATTCAGAAAAGCACAGAAACATGGACTTGAAGTGCACGAAAATATATATTTTCAATACAAAATGGGATTTCACAAAGTTAGGTGAGCATCTCAACATCTCTATCATCATCATATGGGTGAGGTTCTGTCGCATCCACCAGAACTAATCTTTCACCACTAGACTGCAAATGAAAGCACGAATTATTTACCAACTGCCAAATACGTATATATACATACATAGAAAAACTTTCATAACTAATTATAACCCTATTTGTTTTCTTGGGAAAATGAATTTAATAAAATGATCATACTAAATAGGTTTACATACATATTCCAACTTAACACCTACATCATCGAATTTTCCAAATACGATCCTAATAAGCCATGTCAAAAAATATATAACATAATATGTTCCAAACTATACATGGAAACTGACAACTTTAAATTATTTTTCACTCCATATTTTACGCAAAAAAAAAATTAATTTTCAGACTTTTAATTATAATAAAGCAATTAAAATAATAAAAAAGTGTATTATTTTAAAGCAATTAATAAATGTTATATTTAAAAAATTCTTTGGAAAGAAGTAACTTTAAAATTTAATGCTTACAATATTTTTATAGACAAATAATATCACTAGTTACAAATATATTTAAATGCATAAATATTACAGTTCAAAACAAAGGATAAAATACTACTTATATTTTATCTTTATGAAAATTTATAAAACAATACTTCATAAGTATGAAACAAATTCCTCTATGCATTTTTTTTTTCAGAATATTTAATGCATAATACATAACAAATAACTCATCTTATAATTCCAATTACACATATTTATCTCAAACACAAAACATCAATTTGAATATCAAAAAATAATTATTAAAGTTTATCTGAGCCATAGAAGGGTAACTATAACCAACAATATGCATTTATATACAGTTAATAAGCTCTAACTTATTCTCTCTCCTAAAATAATAATTCAAAAAAAAGTATCCTATGTTACAAATGGAAAAGTATACCTGTATCCAAAAATTCCTAAGACACATTAAATTATTTAGAAATAGTGGACATGGAGAAAATCTCAAAGAATAGAAACAATTAGAATCTCAAACAATAGAATTCTCAACAATAGAAATGAAGTTCAGTTTAAATTTCCTGTAAGTACATTAAAGTTATAAACACATTCTTTATTTGAACAAGAAATTTTGAAATAGAACATTGAAGATCAATCTATCACAAAAAAGGACTACAAAAGATTTTTAAAAAATTATACTATGTGTGAAAGATTCTGATAACTGCAAGAGAAATAGTTACTTCCACAACATATTAAACAACACATACATAACAAAAATGAACATGTCTGAATAATTCATGAAATAAAATCTAAATTTCAGAGTTATAAATAACACATGAAGCTGATAAGTATAGCATGTTTGGTTTGCAAAAACTATATTTTAAGAAAAAATAAATTTTTGAACTATTTGATAAAAATTTAAACTTTATATATTTTTATAGAAATATGGAACCCATCATTTTTAAAGAAAGAAAAAAATAGAAAACACTTCAAATTAAAATGCCAAAAATTACTTACTTAGCAATTGATAAAAATTATATTATACACATACATATACATATACATGCATATACATATACATACATATACATATATATATATAAAACTTAAACAAATTTTGTTCAAAAAAGAAGTATAAGATTTTAAATTCTTTTGATACCAGATCAACACTACAAACTTAATGGAACATGAAGTTGTTCAATACATGAAACTGTAGATATAAAATTCTTCACTACAAATCAGAATCAAATAAAAAAAAATTAAAAAATGTATTAGATATCAAAATGCCAATTTCAGAAATATAACTTTTGTTCTTTAAAAGGAGAGCTAAGAATAATCTGATAATTTGACAGAAGAGATCAGGAAATTCCATAAAAATATAAAAATTTCTAAAAATGCAAGTATAGACTGAAGGAAGAGACTGCTGTCGTGATTGTGCAGTTTAAAAAAAAGCAAAGAGTGCACTGCAGTAAAAGGTAATTAAAGATTCTTCCCCACATGCAATTAAATATATAAACCTGCAATTCAAATAAACAAAAATAAAATCAAGAAATTTAATGCATTTGCATAAAAAGATATATATTTAAGAAGAACTGAAAACTAACAGATTATTTCATAAGTAATTTTGATATAATCTGAACAATCAAAATCAAAAGAAAAAAAATAAGACAAATGGAGTAAGAATAGAGTTCGCTCTTCATTTTCAATAAAAGTGAAAAACACATCCCAATCAGAAGAAAAGCATTGGTACAATTCTGCATAGCTCCTTCACAAATACCTAATGTTGAGTAACATCTGATTACCTTGGCTAAACACCATTTCTGAGGTTACTACTTTTATAAAAAGAACCGAGATTACAGCATGAAATCAAGTATAAAGAGAAATATACCTTTATTAAAAATTATTTTTTAAAAATCATTATTTTATTATTAAAACTCAGATTCAGTTATTTTTTAAAAATCAGATTTAAAACCTTTATAATTAGGAATTTTACAATAATCACACTTATGTAAAAAAAAAAAAAATAATAATAATAATAATAATAATAATTTAAAAACTTTTTAAACTTACAAACTTAGACTGTTCCTTACATTTTTAAAAAAGATTAAATATAAAGAAATCTTTAACAATAATAATGATGTGAAGATGCTAGAATATATGTACATATATGTGAATGCAAGATAAATACATTATGGTAAAGTATTATTGTATGGGCAATATGTATTGGTAGGTTATATCATCCATTTGTGCAAACTTTAAAAAGTTATAACAAACGAAATAACGTTCTGAAAAAATTTCGGTTTATATAAAAATAATAAACATTAAATTTTTGTTTTCACGCACACAAAAAAATGAGTACAAAAATTGAAAAGGACACTCATAGATAATATTGAGATATTTTATGCATATCATGCAAACATAATCAACAATGGAACAGATCATATAAAACATGACACTGTGCATTTCTGTAAATAAAACAAGATTCACAAGATATTGGACAAGTGGGTAGCGTCATTTTATTTATTATATTATAGTAGAGAGAATGCTTAAATGTGAAAATTCTAGCAGTAAATAAAATTGTGGAATTAATCTGAATGAGTCCTTTTTTGCTTTTATTTATGGAGATGAATATTTAATGATTAAACAAAGGATAGTCAACATCTTTGTGTTAGCGGCAACCCCCCCCCCCCCCCGTAATGGCATCATTCAGTTAGGGAACAGAAAGCAATATATTCCAAAATGACACACTTAAAACAGATATTTTTACACATTAGAATATGACAGTATTTATAGAAATATGAACAAAAATTATGCATGAAGGTGAAAAAAATGAATAGCAACAATAACCAATTACCAAAATGAAATCTAAAAGGCAAATTATTTTATCAGTGATTCATTGTAAACTATTATTCATGGTCATGCCCTCAATAGATTGACATTTTTCTAAGACTAGCTTAAAAAAGGAGAAGGTTATCAATAGTAAATTGCCCAGCCATTACAGATTTGTATCACAAGTCAAGAAATGGAACACCTTTCTCCATACTTAAAAAGTGCAACAATTTCATTACGTTAGTAGAAAACTTCACTAATGTTCCATCTGATAATGATAGCATGCTGCCAGAGTAGAATGACAAATCTATTTCCAAACAGATATTTTAAAGATAGCCTGACCTGCATGAAACAATATGGTGTGCGATGTCCTCTATAACTACCCTTGGAATCAATTCTTCTTAAAACACGGGGAAAATTATTATGCTTTTGATCATACTCAAGCAAACCAAAAAATTTTTCCAAATATTATTTCGTTTAATATAAATTTCAGAAATTTACACAGATTTGTGATGCACCCTGTTCATATACAAATACTTATAAATAAAATAATTCATAAGCTATTAAATTTCACACATATTTAAACATGAAATAAAAACCAGTAAAATAATCAATACACAGTTACCAACTAATATTATAACAAAATAAATTTTAAAATTAACAAAATTTAAAATCATTATTGAAGGAAAAAATCTCTAAAGAATGTTAAGCAGTGCATTATATGGTGCAAAAGCAAGAAACAGTGCATATGCTTGCTATCTAAAAAGGGGGAAAAAAAGGCATGCCATTAAGTAATCAATAAAAAAAATTAGGGTTAAAAAGAGTTATTTTATTAGACTCAATTCCCATTCACCAAAATTCAACATAAATAGGAAATGCTACCTTTGACTTAGAAATCCGATTGTAACTCTGTAAGAATGTCACCCTAAAAGAATTTCATTATGAATATATATTATCGAATGCTTTCAAATGAGACTAAAAACAACACAAATACAATAACATAACATGAACCAAAAAAAAGGGAGAAATTTTCAAAATGAAAATTAGATTCTAAAACCGAAATATTTTAACAAAATTTTCAGAATCGAAATTAAGTTCTAAAATTAAAATATTTTAGAACATAAAACATAACTGAAAAATAATAAACAATATACATATCAAAATAAACTATGGATAAATTTTTTATAGACTGTTTTGGAGAAAATATTTAATAAAATATTAACAGAGATTCCTAGGTAATAATGAAGCAAAATGATTTCAGACGTTTAAAGTTGTTCAGCCTTTATATAGTTAAATAAAATGAAATTAGAAAATACTATTTTTATGTGCTGCTAAAATGTAAATATACAGGGAGATCTTAGATGAGATTATAAAGTAAAAAATCTTCAAAGTTTTTGCTGTAATCTTTTTTTAAAAAAAAAAACTTAAGAGATTTTATTTTATTTATAAAGTATTTAAAAAAGAGTAGCAAGATATAAATTAAATCAAATATTATTGAAGAATAAATTTCCAGATAAACATTTGCACAAATTCTATATTTGACAGTACCAATTTATTTTTCATGTATAGCTTGTTTAAGATAACAGCAAAAAAAATCAATAAAAATAATATTTTGAGCACAATGCAAAAATAAAATTCAAGGTTTCAAAAATAACACAGGCAATGCTGAAATAATTACATTAAATAAAAGATAAGTACCCTTAAAATACACAACTTATAAATTCAAGAAAATTTCATACACTTACCCTTCCATATCTGACATGAGGTAAATGGACTCTTCCAAAAATACTTCTAAAACGATGTGCCACCAAAGCTCTAAATTTAATTTCAATAAAGTAATTTTAAATATTACAAATTTTGGTGGCAAAAATTACAAACATATACAATCAATGAAAAATGACAACATATATCAAAAATGCATACTGATAACCAAGTATCAATTCAAATAAAAAATTAAAGTACAAATATAATTAAAAGTAAAAAATTATAGAATTCCTCCAAATGCAAGGGAAAAAATTTTAAAAAATGGCAATACTGCATAACAAATTTTTACAGAAACACCTTTATTATCATGCATTTTCATGTTTTTCCACATATGTAATAGTAAATAAATAATAACCTAATATTTTGATAACTTAATTAAAAAGAATGAGCACTATGAATATAATAGTGCAACAGTACTATTAAATTCAATACCTTATATTACATATGAAGAGAGTTATCTAACTTGAAAGAAAATACAAAATAACAATTATTTTATAATTAGGAAAGCATCTTTCATATTTTATTTACACAAAAAAATCATCCTATTTTATTATGAAACTAGACATGCAAAAACATTGATACCTGCAGGTTTTAAGAACATTTAGAGAAATAAGAAAATGTTCATATAAGTAAGGAAATAAAAAACCTTAATCACAACTTACTTTATAAAACAACAAAATAAGATTTACTTAGTCATATTAGCTTTTATTTTTCAAGAAATACTGGCTTCTAATTTTTTTTTTTTTTTTAATCATGTGAGAGCATAATGTTTTAGAGCTTGAAGTTTTTAAAACGTCAAAATACTTAGGCCAAAAAATTGGTGATTTATCAATGTTGTGGCACTAACTGTTCACTCTTGGAGTTATTAGAAAATAATGCAGAAGGTTGCCACATTCGACGATTTATTGCCAATTAAAGTAACAACTTAATTCCCAGATTATTCATTCTCTAAATTCTTACATATTGTCTTTATGAATTTAAGTCATTAACCAGTTCAACTAATTTGAAACAATCACAAGACTATCAGATTAAGCATGCATTGATATTTACAAAAACAATTGATTTTTTATTCATCTCAAAATCAGACGAGCTCCAAAACTTTGTTTGCCCACTAGAAAAATTGAAAATGAAAGTTCAAAAAATTATCATTATAAATAGAAATAGAGAGGGATAGAGAAGTCTCATGATTGTTTCAAACTGGTTAATCACTCAAATTAAGACAAATAATAACTCAAAAAATAATTTTCTCACATAATAATTTGAAATTTGAGATCAAAGATTTTTTTTTTTTTTTTGAAAATGAAAATAATGATTATGAATTTGAAACAATAGTTTTCTCCATTTTTAAAGCATATTGGATATTTAAATTGAAACTTACTTATTGCAGTTGTTCATATTTATATATTTACCCAAGGCAACATAAAAACATTAAAGAATCTTAGAATTTTGTTTAACAATTTTTTTTTTCATATTTTATTATTTACTGAAAAATACAACCTATTGCCTATAGTGCACACTTTTTTAGAAGCATTTGACTATAAGTAAAATTAAAATAATTAGACAATATAACATTATCTTACCTTCTTTCTGGCTTTGATACAATGAATCCAATGGCAGTGATAACTATTGCAGCAGCAATTATTCCAACAATTACTGCAGCATTACTATGACCAGTAAGAATCTCTTCTTTATGTGGATTGGGTAAAGGATTCATGTCATCAGTATCATCTGTTGGTTTTGGAGTAATTCTAAAATGCAAAACAAATAGAAAGTAAATTTTTTAAGCATCATTTTATTTTTTATATACACAAGGCAATAAACAAAAAATAAAGCATAAGATAAACAGGTGTTTCCTTTTTGATTAGATAATTTCCTCTATATTAGATAAGTTGAATTTTTAAATTTTATGCATCAAAAATAATTCTTTTAAAGAAACATGTTTAAGAATTACCTCGATTTAAATTAAGAATACAGATAAATGATAATTAACTTCAAAACTATACAATAAATATACCTGTTCCTAAAGTTCAATCTTATAAAATAAAATTATAAAAGTTAATTTCTATTTTTAAATGGAACAATAAATAAGTGATAAGGAGAAAAAAATCAAATACACTAATATAAAACAAACATCCTAGTGAAAATTAAAATTATTTCAAATGATTTAAAAGTGATCAAATATAATAACATGCTGTATTTTATACACACATTTAAAGCACCCCAGGATGATTATCTGAGGGGGGAAAATTCACGAGTTCTTTAAAAAGTAAAAAAATAAGTTGCTAATTAGTTCTCAATTCAGAAAAATATTATAAAACAAACCGATGAAAAGTTGGACAAACTGCTATGGTCTCCCATTCAAACACATAATCACATTCTCCAGATTCATAGATGAACTGAGGACTTCCCTAAAACAATGATACTTAATTACTATATATCAACATAAAATATTAATGTCATAGTAGCATATTTAGATTTTTAATTATAATATTTCTATAATATAAAACATTTATATTAGTACAAATTGATGTGGAGCTTCTTAAAATGTCTTTATAACATTAACGGTTTTCTACAAAGAAACCAACGTGATGACCTATACAATTATCATGCATAGCACGATACAGTTAAGATAATAATCAATTTGCTTTTGTACAATTCATTTATTTTTGCAGATTTATATACCTCAGCATCTGTAATTTTTTTTTAAAAAAAACAAGTTTAGAGCTTATACTTAGTCTTGAATTAAATCAATTAAATTATTAGTGTAAGCAAAAGTATTTGTCATATAGCAAGCAAATAGCATTTTCATCAGCTTAATAAATCTATAGCAGAAAGTTTAATACACTTTTCCTTCTCTATTTATATAAATTATGTCATCATATATAAAATACCTTTCATACTTTTTAAAAATATATATTTATACTAATAATTGAAAAACAGAATATAAATATATGATTTGCAAATCTTGGAGGAAATTCATAAAAATGTATTAGCAATCCACTAAATAAATTAAAATCATTAAATCATCCATTTTGCAGTTTAAGTTAATTAGCATAAAAATAAATTTACAGTAAATTAATGATTCATCAAGATTGGGATAAAAACAACATAAAACACTGATAATCATATATAACAAAACACCAAGAAGTAAAATAAGCATGATTAAGAGTAAAATTAACAAATTTGTAAAAGAAAGACTTTATATCAAAAATATTGTAGATACAAAAAGAAAATTAACCAATAATAAGAAATATGTCATTTCTGTAAATTAGGATCAAATTCTACACTTTTTATTTCAATTTTAGTTTATTGAAGACACCAAAACAATAATGAATAATTTTAATATACTGTAACTTACAGAGCCAACAGCAGAAACACACTGCATATTTATGACAGTTGTGACATTTTTTGAAGGATTCTTTCCACATGGTTTAGTACGGGAAGTAAAAGTAAGATGCAGTTCCGTTCCTATAAATATATACATAATAAATTCAATAACTTGATTTCATATTCTATTTATTATTTTTTTAAAAAAACATTTTAATCGAAAAAATTATATTTTACCTCTAACAACTAATGTTCTTGTGTCAAAGCTTCCAATATCGCGATAAAAAAGTCCAGTTGATTTTGTTTGGCAAACAGCAGCCATACCACATGGATTTTTCGCTGGCAAATTAGGTAATCCACTCAGATTTATCTGGTAGATATAATCATCTTTCCCAGAACTTCCTGTTGCATTGAAAGTGCTATATATACAAATGTATAATTTTTAATTCCTTTTCAAATAAAAACGTTTGTTTAAATCTCCTTACTTTACATTTATATTATATGTTACAAATACATTCATTCCAACAAAATTAGACTGTCTATTTGAAAAATATGATTTGATATGAACTTAATACGGTCATAATTACTTTTTGTAACCCAATTATAAATTTAAAACCAATAATTGGTAGTAATATCTTTTGTATGATCATATAAAATAAAATATGGATATCATAATGAAGAGATTAAAGTTACAATATGGAATTACATACATCTAATTTTAAGAAATGCTTTTTTTAAATCAAATCAGGACGTGGATAAAGAGAGTAATACCAAAGCTTAAAATCATTAAAATTTCTTTTCAAATACATGCTTTTATTGTACAATGGAATCACGATACAAAACATTCAATATTTTCTCTACATTAATTTTTTAATCGTATAATTAATTTACCGAAAGAGTAAATAAACAAATAACATTAGCGATTATTGTTATCTAATTTAATTTTTTAATTCCTGGAAGATATTTTAATATTCTGCGAGCTTAAGTTAATCATAACACAAAAAAGTTTTTTTTAATTATTATCAAGGTACTTATAACAAATTATTATATGTTATTTAACAAGTTAGCATCAAAAATCACTTCCATTAGACATGTGGTATCCAACTTCATCGACAAAAATCTAAGTGACTTAAGAAAAGAAAACATATATATTACAAAATACTTCTTATAAATTACTTTGAAATATTTATAGCAATCTGAATTCTTTTGAAATGCTTTTTCTTCCTTCAGTCATCAGTGATTTGAGTTACTATAGAGCTCAATAATACTCCTCATTAAAATATTTTAGGAGTAACAAAAATTAAGACCCGCTAATTTCTTTAAATTTCATTAAGAGATGAATATAATTATTTAATTTCCATATCAACAGTCAACACTGGCTGACATGGTTTAAAATATAGAGTCAATCATCAGTGAATGATGATGTTTAAATGAAAAACATACAGTCAGTCAACATTAAGTAATGCAATCGTAACAGAAAAGAATGACGATCATTAGTGACTGACACAAAACTTAACATGTCAACCTTTTAGATTTAACATATAATCTGCTATGGAAAGTTTTTTTTTTTAACTATTTGAAAGCTAAATATTTTGTATAGATTTAAATAAAATTTCTTTATAGATAAATGGAAAATATATACATTTTTTAATTAAGCTTTCAACATATTTCAAAAATAAAAAGTTATGAAAGAAAGTAGATAAACACCAAAATTAATAAATATTTCCCAAAATGTTCTTCATACTATCATCATTTAAAGTTATAGAAGTAGATTTTAAACTAAAACTATTAATTTCTATAAATACATACAGAATAAAAAATACAAACCTATTTAGAATTGAACTAATATTAACAGTAAAGCCAAATCTTTCATCTTTAACTATACCATCTTTTTCCATAATCACTATTTCACTAAAAAATGAGTACAGATATTAATACATATACATAAGTAAAATAATTAACTTCAATATAAATGAAAGACAATACTTTAAAGAAAATCAGGTACAAATTCCAAATTTTAAGCATAATTCCTGGCATTCAATACATTAATATTTCTTAGAAAAAATATTACCTTGAAACAAAATTTAAAAAATTAATACTAAAAAATTATCAAGTGTATATAGTTTATATTTATGCTTTGTTACAAATTAAAAAACATGTTAGATTTTAGAAAGTTTGTAATTAAGATAAATTTTTATAATATACTTTATAATTCAATAGGATTGCAAATAAAACAAGAAAAGTCGATTTTCCTCATTATTTCAAAATATTAGTACTACAAAAACAACTTTTTTCAATTTATAGTTATAAGATACTAAAAAATTTGCAATTAACAAAGAATCTCAGCATGCTTACTTTCTTTCTGCACATGCTAAACTTGATTCCCAAATGAAATCATAGTAACATTCTGAGTCAGGGCCAGAGAACTTCTTAGGGTGTCCAAGTGTATAACCACATTTCATAAATAATCTAGTAGTTACAATCTTGGGTACTCTAGTTTGGTCATCTGAACATGCTTTTGTATCACCAGATTCAAAAGTCAACAACAGATCAGTTGAATCTTAAAAAGAAAGCAAAACAAATCTTTAAAAATCAATGTGAGTTACAAAATTCATATTTTATGTGTAAAATTTTTGATAACATGACATTACTACATGTTGCAACTCCCTACCCATCAACTCATACATGTAATCAAATCCAAAATTTCAAACATCATTTATGAAATTAAATTTAAAATACAAATTAAATTAAATTACAAAAACACCAAGTTTTTACTTTGTAGCATTACAGAATGAAATTTCTGAAATATGTCACATTGAATAGAATCTTTCAAATAAAAAGAAACCCAACTGCATTCCAGAATTACTGAAAAAATTAAGCAAAGTACCATACAAATCAAAACTACTTCATTTAAAGAAAAGTTTTTCAGTCAAATATAATGATAACTGGGATATCCAAGTCTTACACAAGAAAATATTTTTCACTTAAGTATTTTCCTATATCTAGATAAATAAAAATGAATGTATGTCTGTATGTCTCTGATGCACAGCTGTACTGCTCATTAGATTGTGATAAAACGTTGAATACTTATTACTTGCACTTGTGGGATGGTTATAGCCATAGTAAAATTGTGTAATATAAATATTATTTTTGGATCTATTTACTGCATCTATTAACCAAGGATTATTGTCAAATTAACTCACCAAGGAGGCAACAGTTTTTTCACATAATCAATTGTATACTGGATGCTACGAGTCGGGCATTCAAGAAATTAATTTGTTACTTCTGAAGACGGAAAAACACACACACACATATTATATATATATATATAGCCTACCTTAAAGCGCTTGAATAATAAATTTTTTTAAAAAAATAGAATAAAAATTAGTTACACTTCTCTTTTCAATATCATCCAACTTCAATTAATGTATTAATTTACGATATCATTCCTGACTAAACAAGACAGTTATTTTAAATTTCAAATAATATCTCCAAAATTATTTCTTCTGTGTCAGCAACACATCACATACCAGCTAGTTATATATATCCCCTAGTATGTCGATAACCAAAACTCCTCAAGGTACAAATTTTTTATAAATTAAAAGTTAATCAAAATTTTACACATTTTTTCTTGTTAGTTGTGAAACATTATTATATAAAAACAATCTTTATACCATTTCAAAATTTAATTTTTATTAATGTTTTCCTGCATTAAAAAAATATTTAATATTTTTTTTTTCATTACAATAACATTTGTAGACTATAAAATGTATCATGTAAACAAATTTTACACGAAGAATTTAATATTATATGTGATTAAATTGAATGAAAACTGCATGAAAAAAAACCAAGCAAAGAAATTTATTACAATTATGAGAACAAAATGAAGTCAACGACAAGAAAATCAATAATTTTTGCCACAATTTACCTCTTGAAATATAATTAATTCTTCAGAATGCTCTATCATTAATGCACATGTACAATTTATGAAAATATGGTATCTTTTTATAAGATGTATTTATCAAAGTTGACTGACATGAATAAATTATATTAATATTTATCCCCTTCTGAAACTCTCTAGCATTTCAAGCAATTTGAAATAATTTAAATTTACTTTCAGTAATAAATGTATTCAAAACTTATTACTAGTCAAAATGCATAGTCACATAAGTGAGTGAAACAAACTAAGATCACTTATCCCAAAGGAATCATGTATTTTTGTGAGTTGATGAGTAGAATGATGAAGTAATTTCCTAGTTACATGTATAAATGCAATCACAAAACTTAGGAAAATTTTTAAACATATAAAATAGATCTACATTCAGTAATTTTATTGATTTTTTAATACAAAAGTTGGTTTTAAATCTATAGCAAAAATCAATAATATTCTTTCAAAATCATAAAAAAAATTTCACTCAAAAAATTCAAACACATTTTACTAATGTTTTAACTAATTATAAATGTTAAAATTATTGATAAGAACATCAACTTACTTATACTTTTCACTTGCATTGTTTGTATAGTACCCAATGTAAAATACTGATTATTATGGCCTTTCATACATACTGCAGCTGATGGCAAGCAACCATGAATACTGGGAGATGGCTGAATTCCACGACATAGATTGATCCAATATCTGGGAGATAAAGAGATTGTAAAGATATAACTCTGGGAAAAAGAACTTTATCACAGAACATAATGAAAAAGTTTATTATTTATGTTATTTCTAAATATTTTTAAACCCCTAAATGAAGTTCATTATTTTTTAACAGTAAAATCCCACCCACCTCCACTTCATAAATACAGATTTTTATCAAAATAATTATACTTAAATTATCAAATTAATTATTCCCTTTTTATAGAACTATTAAATTTCTGTTCAGATACACAACAGTCTTTAGGATTATATTCATTCACAAATCACAAACATTTCTAAATATTATTCAGTAATGAATGAATAAAAAGTTTTTAAAATTTTTAAGTTTAACACAAAAAATTGTTTTGATGAAATAAAACATTTATGGGATTTTTAAAAATTAGGAATTATAACAAAGTAATGATGAATAAATACAAATATATAATTTTTAAAAAGGAAATTATATATACAAGTAACAATTTTGTAAATGCGCGGCGAAGAGGTAGACAAGTGTGGTATTAAATTTATTTTAGCACGGAAGGCATGATTTATATGCAGGAACAAATGAGGAATAAATTGCATGAAACACATCAGCAAAGGCATTGAGATATTCTTTTAGAGATTTTTCTAAACTTTGTCAAGGAACGGAATCTTTAAAGTTACAGTGCCTGCATTAGGAATTTTTATCCTTTCACTCAGAATATGGGAAATTAAAAGCATCCACAATTTATTAGAAATAATAGAAATGATTATTTTTTAAATGAGATTTGGATCAGGAAATAAGAGAACATTTTAGAATAAAGAAAATATACTAATTTAAGGAATAAATTAGGAAATTAAAACAAATCATTACAAGGACTAAACAGGAAAATCATAAGATTAAAAAAATCATTTCAATGATATATTTTAAAAAAATTTCTTAACATACCTACAACAATTTCATGGCTTTTCAACTGAATACCTCAAATAAAAGCTTAACTTACAACAGATATGAACATAGTATAATATTAACTAATAGCCGCCTTTGGCAACCAGCTGTTCACCAATCTGACTGCTGTTTAAAATGATCAGTTAAATACTTAAGTGACATCATTGTCAATTAAATACACTATGTAACTTGTCTTTTAATAGCTACTTCTTCAAAATGTTTTTAGGTTCAAATTTTGATAGACAGATAACTCATTCATGCAGTTATAAAAAATGAGTGCTTGGAAGTTTATAAAGTTATAAAAATGATGGTTATAAAGGCATTAAGGCCATAATGTATTATATGTCTCGCTAATTATGTGTCAGCTCTCCCACAATTTCAACTCTAAAGTGGAAATGATTAAACTGCAAATGGATATAAAAACTTTTTTTTACAAAAATCAAATATTTTTTATCAATAAAAGTAAAAGACAATCATTATGTGTACTACAGAATAATTACAATAATTTATGTAATATTTAAATAATTATTCAACAAAAATTACTTAGATTCATAATAAAATTCAGTTTTTAGTTTTACTTTCAAAAAGAATTAAACGAGAATATTTTATTTTGGTCTATAAGCATAATTAAAAAGTTATTGTCTAAATTTTATACATCTTTTAGTTATAAGGAATCAATATTCTACAAAATATTTCTGACACTTCAACTTTCAAATAAATAAATGAAGGTTTCTATCTTCTGCTATAAAATTGGACCGATTTATGAAGTTTTGAATAGAAATGTTTGGAATATGCAGCATTTTTATTCTCAGGCCAGTCAGCCTTGAGAAATCCTGGGCGTTGATTGGGGTATCCTCTTTGAAATGGTCGGTTAAGTGGTTTAAAACTACCTGTTTTTATTTAATAATGATCTTCAAATATTCATAAATCAATCAGTTTTAGAGACTGAGTTGACTGAAGTTTATTGCTTTTTATTTTAAAAGCTAAACATTTTTCATTAATTAAAGCATTTATAGACATGTTACATACTATACAGTTATTTACTTCATTTAGACCCTTTTTTTATAGATGCATTTCTATTCTGAAAGCTTTATAAATTAGCTGTTGAACCTTTAATTAAATATATATATTAAACCATGTTTGCCAAAAATAAAGCTTTTATTTCGTTAATAATACTGTAAAAGTTAAAAAAATAAATCTTTAGACATACATTTCATATTCTATTTCATTTCATGCAGACACGTACTGAAAATTACAATTTTATATGTTTAATTTGCAATAAAAATTTATTTTTTAACTGAAGTTTTTTACAGTCTGATAGCAATATATTGATAAAAAATAATTTTTCCCCTTTTGTACTCGTGCAACTTAAATTTTATTTTGTCCGAAATATATTGTTGAAAAATATAATTAAAATATTTCCTTAAAAATTTGTAAAAAATAAAAGCTTAAGCTAAATGTTAAAATATTGATATCATTCGCAAGCTAATTTTTTAATCTTTAATTTGATGCAAAAATCATCTTTGTGCAATAAAATTTCCGGAAATTATAGCCAAAAACTTCGAAATCTCCCTTACTTTTTAATTAACTTAAATTATAATTAAAAATTCGAAAAACGGGCTCCAAAATACACATTCTTGACCTCCAAAGTATACATGTACTAAATTTGGTAGTTGGAGGTCCAATGGTCAGGCCTGTAGAGCCCCAACACACACACACACACACACACTTTGAGCTTTATTATAAGTATATATAGGGATTAGAACCCACATCTTATATTAATTTAAAGATGTAATATTCAACAGAATGCAAAAGAAAAGGAGAGCTTACGTATTATTGTGTTCATCGTAAGTATCCCAATTATGAGACAGGCTGGAGAGTAAATTAAAGTTGTAGTGACTGCCATTTACATCAAACGAGCATTGTTGCTGCATGTTCTGGCAAACAAGGGCAGTTTTCCACATGAATACAGCCAGACATGTATATTTCTATATATATATGTACAAAAAGAATCATTTAAGTTTGCAGAAAACATGCAAAAATACAAAAACTCAGATATTGAATAATGAATTAGAAACCTTTGTTCAATATTATAATGGATTTCTTTCATATTAAATAGCACCATTTATTCAGTTAAGCATAATTTTTAAAACATGCTAAAGTGAATTTCACTTCAGAGTACACCAGATGTCAGTCATAACTAAATGACCTCTAACTGGTGGTATAGGAGATGGTTATGAAATACGTTTTTTCAAAAATTTTCAAACAATCAAAATTAAACAAGTCATACAGATGTGTCAACAGATCAACAAGACATACAGATGTATATCATATTTTGATTGACATATAAATTTTGTTTGCTGAAAATGCCCAAAGAGAGCAAACCAAACAGGGACCATATATAAAGTAAATCTCAACTAAAATCTCAATAAAAAGCAAAATAATTCTCAATTTTTACTCCCTGAAATTTTAGAAAAATAAACATAATTCAGATTTATTCTTAATATAAGAATGATTTTCCCAATTATATATATTGTTTTGTTTTTATATAAATATGAAAACATTCCCATCATTTTTTCAATCAATTCATCATTCAGTCATTTGAGTTGATCCCAACCTAAGAAAATAGCATCCATGCAATTTTTATCCTTAATAAATATGTTGCTTAACCGACTTTTTTATATTGTTGATTGTCAAAATGTGAATTCCATAGATAATTTTAACCTAATAAAATTAACAATATTAAAATGAGGAATTTTATTTTCTGGCAGAAATTATTGTTAATTAGAAAAGAGATTTGTTAAATTTTGCAAGAATATTTTATAACAACTAAAACATTGCATAAAGCCATTGCATTTAGAGATCAACATACTTTAATTATTTCAATGTGTTAAGCAAAAGATTAGACACTTAATATTTATTTGATCATGCAATAACAATAAAATTTTTAATTGCAAAAATACTATGGATGTATATAATTATTAACAGGATGAAATTTCACTTTCGAAGTGCTTGAGGATAATATTTAGGTGACAAAACAATATTTGGGATAAACCTTTACTTTTTTGAATTCCAATAATAAAGGGCTTGTTTGAATTCCAATAAAAAAAAAATTGACCACATCAGCAAATATTTATATTCCAGGTCATTCTGAGACAGCAAAATTAAAAGTGAAATTATTACATCCACCTATCTGCAAGCATGCCAGGTCAAAAATGGAATGAGATAGGACAAAATTTGTTGCGATATTACTAATTTTAATAAAATTAAAAGAAAAAAAAACCCAATTCTATTCCTAAAAATACCTTAGTCAATATATTTTAAGGTTACATAAAAATGCAATCTGCCAGAAACGAGAAATTCAATTTGTAATTAGGTCACTTAAACTATTCTGCATCAAATATTAAATTCAATCAGTAAGAGGTGAGGCTTAACAAGCATGTTGGATTGTATGCTCTAAACGAAAAAGCTTAATTGAAATTTTTTGGGTAGCATACAGAAAAACGGTTGGAAGCATGCAAAAATCATGAGTTGGCTGAACATTCGTAATAGACTACATCATAATTTTAAATTTATTTTATACATGTTAATAGTGTTGGCCGGTGGATATGGACTGTCTATGGACAGGGTGATAAAGGGTGAGAAAACCACTATTTAAAACTGGTATTAATTATAAAGAGCTGCTGTAAAAATAATAGCTAAGGGTATTCTTTGTTACACAATGGCTGTTACATTAATGTCTAATTTTTAAAGCAACAACAGAGCTATTTCAAGATAGCCCTTGTAAATTTGAATTGCAATAGGATGACAAAGATGACATCTGAACAGCATCTTTTCTCTCTAAATTTCTGAACCACACCTGCCAGAGGACATTTGGCCCAAACAAATTTAACACACGCAAGATTGGCTTATATGGCAGTTCTTCAGGAGAACAGGGTCTCAAACTTGGAGCCTTCCAGTTCGGACATTACGATTTTACCAACATGATACCAAAATTTAGAAATTAATCTGAAGAAGTTAGAATAATTATAATACAATAATATCATAAATATTATTCAGAACATTTCTAAGTGCAATTTTTTTTAATGTGAAAAAAATTTGGCTTATCCTAATAATATATATACATTTGCAACAATATAAAGGTGCAATGAATAAATATAAATAGAATCATTGTCACAAAATCTATTTTACTGGGGGAAAAGAATAAGTAATAAAAGAAGTTCTATTAAAAATAATTCACTGCAGAAATACAGAATTCAAATTTCAACAATAAAAAAATTTCATGAAAATATTAAACTGGAAAAAAAAAATTACCTTATGCAAAATTGGTTCACCATATCCACCCAAAGGATCACATATAAAAAGTATCTCAGAAGTAAATTTTCCACTTACTAAAAATAAAAGTATAATGGGTTATATTAATAATAGAAATATAATTTTAAAAAATAAAATTCTGGAATATGATCTTCACATTTTTTTTGGACATCTGAGTACAAATAACATACGCACAATATACATACATCTATCAGCAAAGTCTTCAAGTCCAATTTTTCATAATGAATGTTTAAAATACTATTTTTCAAAATACATTTATAAAGTTTCAGTGAAGTACAAAACTTAATTCATTAAACAATAATTAAATTCCAAAATTCTACACAGCCATTAAAAACTTGCAACCATACAAAATTTCAAAAGTCTAATTTGTCATGAAGAAGTTGGGGAAAAAATGATTAACAAATTCCCTGGTCACACGCATGATACAAATTAAATAAAATAAAAAAATACAACAAAAATTAATAATTTTGTTCAATGACTTTCAAATAATTGTAAAAATATTTTATTTCAGGCAATTCTTAAATCAAAATATTTAACATCATTACTACTTACAAAGTTATAATTTTAGTGGTTGGATGCCAGTACTACAATTGGAAAATAATTGCTCATTCCTTAATTATTACTTCTATTTTATCACATTTTAAAATATTTTCAGTATAATATGCGTTATATAATACATTAAAAACTAATTCATGCAGATGGCAATTCTTACAGGCTTCCTCTCAATAAATTATAAGAAAATATAGAAAGAAATATGGGTATTTTCTCATTAGCCGGGCGCAGCAAAATAAAAAATAAAAAAATTGCCAGATAATATAAAATTCTGCCAAATTTTTTGCAACCATTTCTTACACTTGGTTCATATTAGCACCCAGATCACGGAAAAGTACTGAAATATGTTACCCAATGTCCAATATAAAAAGAGGCAATTAAAAACAAGAGCCAATTTATATTTCAAAAATAAAGAAATTCTCAAAAAAAAAGCTTATTTGGTAATTTTATGTTTTTCTTAATGCTACTAATTGCCTCAAAAGTTCAATCCCCAGTAAAGAAGAATTAGAATTTAGGATTAGAATTAGAAGAATTAGAAAGAAGAATTAGAATTAGAAAGAAGGTACTAGAATTTTGAGAATTGAAGGTTAGCTTGACTCATAAGTGCTTTGGAATCAAAACAGAAGAGTTTTATAATTGATAATAACTGAGCTAAAATAGAAATATCCACACACACACACACACACACAAATATACATATATATATTCTCACTTCCTGATGGGCAATCATCTCCATTTTTTAATGTCAATCGAAGTCTATGTCCATCAAATTCAAACTTCTGTGTTGATGCCACTCCATAATTGTGGGAAAGTTGTGGTCCTACCAGACATACACCAGCATCATCACAGTTGCTGATATTGGAAGAATGCAAAGAAGAGCATACTTGTAATAAGAAATGTCCATTACTTTTATCATCATCTACCTATGTAGAAAAACATATTCACAATAAATTCAATAATGTTGATTGCAAATTCAATATATCCACAAATATCAATATTGATTACAAATTATCTCCTGCAGTGAAAGGAAATCAAATTAATCACTAACATGAATACTTATTGCATATTATGTCTAAATAAATAAATGGCAACAAACTTCTATTTCTGGTATTTTTCCGATGGCAGATTTTCAAGCAAAGAAATTAATGCTAACAAAAACTTTATAAAAGCAGTAAATAACTAGTATGGAAAGCTTGGTATGAATCAGAGGCATAATTATGAAATTCAACAAAAAAAGTCATTTTTTCTTAAAAATCAGAAGAATTTTATGTACAGTTTACTTTCAAACTTTCGTTTAGCTTTTTACAAAAACAAAATTTTTGAAAGTATACTATTTCAGACAAATATAAAACTGTATCCCTTTCTATAAAATATTTGTTTAGTTGAATAACTGGTCAATGTTCTATTAACTCCATATATCTGTGCAAGGAAAACTTGAATATGGGCATTGTGCAAGTAATCACTATCAACATAATTTTTCTTTCAGATTTTTAATATTCATAGAGTATAGCATACATAATGTATATTTCAGTGAAAGAAGAAAGAATTGAAATCTTGATTTTCTTACGTGTCAAATATCTTATAATAAATTACAGTTTGTTTTGTCAAGTGACAGTTTTCAGTCATCAGTTTTTGCTTGTAAAAGAAGACAGTCAAATTATTTACATTAATAGATTAATTTGGACTGAAAGTATATTTGTTGAACAAAAAATATTTTCTTTAGTAAATTTTACATAGCACTTTATGAAATAAGCCTTTATACTAATATTATAACTAACATGTATGAAAACGTTAAGTATTCTATTAACATTTTTTTTTTTCAGCACTGTGGTTATGTAGTTAAGCTCTTGGCAATAAAAGACAGGATTTATTTATAAACCATCTGATACAAGATTCAATTCAAAAAGACAAGAAATAAATTCTTCTGCACTTTATTCCAGAATTTTCATCCAATCTATGCAAAATAAAGCAACATTCTGAATAAGAGCTATCAAGATTTTAAAACAAGACAATTCTGTTTCATCTTAGTCCCCGAGCAACATTCTTTTCTACAATAATCACACTTTTTCTATAGATTTCTTTACCCAGAGGCATTATTTGATTCTGAATTTCCTAGTGCCTTAAAGCAAGAATATTTCATTTAGTCAATTTTGACTGAGGACAATTTAAACATTTCTAACTCGCATCCCATTTCAAACTCAAGTTAACCAAATGAATTCTCTCTATAAGCCAAAATTATGGATGGCGTCAATAGCCATTATCATTCATCAAACATTCATATTTTTCTTTCTTAATTGTCTTTTTCATGTGATTAACTTGTTCTAGAAATAATTTACTATTTGAGATATATAATTTGGCTAAACTGAATTTTTAAAAAAACACAGTAAGGCTGATAGTTTTAATATTAGTTATAATTTTAGTTTATTATTTAATTTTAATATCTGAAAATAAGAGGACCTAAAAAATAGTTCAATTTTAAGCACCAAAATTTTTTTACATATCTTATAAATTATGATAAATATGAAAACATTAACATTTTGTATTCATTTTTTTACAAATAAATTGGAAAATAGTTATATATCTATTTTATGCTTGTAGTTTCTTTCTAAATTTCTGAGCCATAGTTCCATGAACCTTTATAAAAAATTTGAAAGAAGGATTTCAATTTGAACACAAACATAAATATTCACTATGAACACACCTGACAGTTATCTCTATGGATAACAATTACTTAAATCCTTGATCCAGAATATGGCATATTATATAATACAACAAGTATATTTAAATTTTGATAAAATTAAAACACACACACACACACATATATATAAACCAAAAAAGATTTTACTCTGTGAAGATAGCTTTTCAGAGGAGAGAGATCGAAATGAATTCCCCGGCTTCGATCTGTGTAGTTGCATGACAAGTCCTCTTGCACATCTGGCTTTGAAGGACATACCAAGCTTGTTCTCCATTCAAATATATAAATGCATTCATTACTATCTGCTAGTGTAAGAACTGGTTCACCCTATAAAGAAGAAATAATTTTCAATTCTGTCTTTGAGTATTACTTCATTTATTTCCATTCCTTTGAGTATTACTACATTTTATTTCATGGCTAAATTTAAAATTAAATACTTTCCTTTCAAATTATTTATATTATATATATGCATAATATCCTTTGCAAGAATAAATGATATCTTATCCACTATTAATTGCCTATAATCAATACTATCTTTGTATTCAGAATTTTATCAATTAATTAGATTGTTTCCAATTTGTTAAATAAATGTATTTTCTTCAGCTTTTTTGGGGGGGGGGAGAGGGACCTAAAGATTTTCCCCCCAAATATAATGGTTTGAGAAAATAGGAGAAGATTTTATAGAATGAAAAAGCATTTCAAATTCAAAATCACAACAGCTGCAATATTACTATCTATAAAAATTTTAAATACAACACATTGTATATGTTAGTAAAATGAAGGAATTTATAATATTAGCAGTTGAAAATGCACTCACAATCATTTCTTAATAAATAGAACAAGTAGAATTTCTAAACGAATGGAAACATTTAGTAAAAAATATTTATAACAGAATGAAAAGAAAAATTTTACAAATTTACCATTCCAGCTTCAGAACTGCACAAAAATATTATCCTTGAACGCAATAACTCTTCAGGACGGGACTTGCAAGATGAACCATTGGTATATAATATGGTACCTTTATCCATGAAATCCACAAAAGGTGGAATCTCAGGTTTTCCTAAACTCTGAAGGAAAAGAAAAAAGTTAAGTAAACATTCTGTATTAAACATGAAAAGAATTACGATAATATTAATTATGTCTAAAAGTGAATAGTTACTTCTAAACAACATTTTATATTAATTCAATTACAAATGAAAAGTAGATATTTTTCAAATTTTAAAAAAGAATAAAGTGACTTGAAATTAGAAATATTTCATATCACTTCAATTTTATAGCAATAAAAGTACATAGAAAGAAAATTTTTTAAAGAATAGTCATAAAATAAAATCTACTTTTACAAGGATCATTAGAAATGTAAAACACCTTCCACTACATATGACAAATACTTTAAATATAATATTATCAATGTTATTTAAGTGAATATAGTTAAAATTATTTAATCTTAAAACACCATGCAATTTCTTTTATTATAATTGGCAATCGATTTGTCTACGAATATACACACTCATTATATTAAAATAAAAATTTAAAATAAAAGTAAATTTAAAATAAAAATTTAAGACAAAGTTACTGAATATTTATATCACATTTCATTTAGAAATTTATATTTTTAAGGAGAAAAAATATTTTATCAAAAAGAATGAAAAAAAAAGTTTTTTATTTTTATTTGAATAACATATCTATTTATTCGATCTTTTTAAAGGTTTTTTATTAAGACAAATAGAAAAATATATCTGCATCCTTGGAAATAAAAATAGTCCTTGATTTAATGTGTGGTTTTTTTTTAACATATTAACATACAGGTATATTTCTATTGTGCAGCATTTGGCAATATAGTATTGTTATTAGGAATGAAAATATTTGTCTTTTAACAAACTAATTGATTTTTTTAATTATCAAACTATCATAATTGTTCTGATATTGCACCAATTATTACCCAAATTTAAAAACATAAAAAGATATAATATAACAAAGAATACAAATATCTAATACCAAAAGAGTAATTTTTTTCAGCCTTTTCCAGTTTTGTTATTAACTATTTTTAAATCAACACTGTATTCACATTTAAAGATTATACATATTATAAAATCTAAAAATCAATATTTCTGATATCAAATTCTAGATGTTGCTGCATCGTTGAAATCAATTTTCAACTTAATTCAATATTAAGAGAATTGAAAACTTAATTTTTTATATATATATATTTTATTGTTATTAGGATTCAATAACTGTGCTAAATTCTAGAACTCTAATAAAATGAAAAAAATAAAAATTTCATGAAATATATGAGTAAAGTAAAAGCATTTAAAAGTAAAAGCATTTTACCATATTGTTTTACATTCAAATGGAAAAGCAACATAAAGTTATCTTTTCTTAATTCATAAATCAGAAAATCTTCCATACACTTCAAAGTATTTATAACAAAATTTGAAAAAATTCTATTCACTCGTTTGGATTTCTTAAAAATACAAACTGTTCATAAATTTTCCTTATTACATATCCATATTTTAAAAATCTGGGAAAAACAGAATTTACCTTTTAGGAAAAAGTAAAAAGATTTAAATAATAAAAAATATTTAGATGCATATTTTTTATTTAATTCAAAAATCCTAAGAAAAAAAAAATTATTTCATTCTTCCTCCAAATATATATTCAGAATTCATATACAGCAAATTTCTAATAAAAAATATGAAGCCAATAATTGGTGCTATACATTCCATCAAATTGAAACAAATTTTGTCATAACCCAACTTGTGTCTAATAAGAAATACAAGCATCAAACTCCAACAAAAAGTTATTCTTTTTGCTAAATATCTATAAAGAAGGAATAATTAAAATGTGAATAATGTGCCTATTTATATTGATCCAAATTTCTGATCAAGCAATTTATTATAAAAAAAGTACAATAATTCTTTTCATTTAAGCCTTCAACTCAAAAACTTTTTTTAATTTTGGCAATAAGTCTTTATCACCAAACTAGAAGAATAAAAATCAAGATATTAATGAAAATAGCCAAAATAAAATCAAAAGCTTTCGTACCTCACCAAATTTTGCACTTGAACCTTGTTGAGTTACTCTACAAATTCCAGCTCCTGGAGGGCAGTGATTATTATGTATCATTAGAGGCAATGGTTTGCACACACTCACGTAGTATTCAGCATCATCGTTAGCAATACTTGAGCTAGCAACATGATAAGTCTCAGCAAGGCTACTTAAGTCATAATACTGGCTTCCATTTGTGATTGCACAATGCATATGCCTTGAATTCTGGCAAGCTAATTCAGTTTTCCAACTGAAATAATATGTACACCCAGTTGACTCGAACAAGAATCGAGGTTCTCCTATTCCAGAGCCACAATGAAATTCTATTATACTATTACGCTGGAAAAGCCCATTGTGACAAAGATCTCCATTTGTATAATTCAATACCAAAACATCTCTAATATACTGCAACTTACTGTTAGGTTGCCCAGCTTTCCAGCTCCTTTTCTGGCCGACAAATTCTTCTTGGCATACCCCAACACCTGTGCCACATGGAGTAGTACCATTGCTTTTACAAATATTTAAATAATATTGGTGATTAGCAGTTTCAGTCTTAAATACTCCATGATTGCTTAATACTGTAAGATTATATACAAAACCAGTAACAGGATCCTCAACTGTACAATCTTCCGTATTATGAATGGGCTCTATTTCACTGCAGGCGAAAGCGACATCCCAATCAAAATAATAAGTACAACCATCTTTTCCAACAAACTGTGGTTCACTCTCAGTTACATGTGGACTACAATTGAACTCAATGACAGTTTCCCAAAACCTTGATGTTGATGTTTTCTCTTCATTGCATTGATCCCCAGAAGTATATTTAATTTTTATTTTATTGCCATCGAAATAAGGTCCTTGATTAACACGTCCAAGACTGATGCTTTCAGATGCTCCTGAGTTATCAACAAGACAAGATGCAGCAGTATAAGGACAAAGTGAATCAGGAGCATGAACTACACTACGACACAAATTAAGCACAAATGTTTTATTTTTAGAGAATGGATTCTTAATAAGATAGTTACTTTTCACTAAAGACAGCTGGCTGAAATCATAAGTCTTTCCATCTTTATCAATAACAGAACACTCAACAACATCAAATGGAGGACAAGCATGAATGGTAGGCCATTCAAAAGAATAAGTGCAATCTTCACTTTCAGCAATAAATTCTGGCCCATCTCGATCTTTACTTTCATGATCACATGTGAAAGTAATATAAGTAGACCTGTTATATTTTCCATGACAATCACCACTGCCAGAATTGTATTCAAGAGTGATGACACCCTTACGATACACTAATTTATCATTTGGTAATCCTAAACTCTTAAAGAATTTCTCATCACTTGGTTTAGTCTGACAAACACTTGAATTCATACATTCATTATTAAAACTATTAAGTTTATCACAAACATTGAAGTAATATTTGTAGCCCTTAACTGTAATGTTGTAATTGTTGTTTTTACTCTTCAAAGGATTCAAATCAAATGTATAACCAAACTGTGGTTCTCTGACTTTACAATCATTACCATTTTGATTTTGAATAGCACAAGCCACAGGTGTGTCTAATGAAAAAACATACTCGCATTCAGGTGTTTCGCCAATAAATGTCAGTTCTCCTTCATACACATTACAAAACAGATTTATAGTGGTACTTCTACGGAATTGACCATTGGGACAGAAAGAACCATTTGTAAAACGTATAACGACAGTGCCGGTATCGCTAACAGTGGGAGGACTCATTTGAGACCCAAGATCAAGTCCAATAGCATCCTTTTGAAGTGTATTTGTCTGACAAGCTGAAGATGCTCCACCAGGACATTTATATGAGTCTACTTTATTTAAAGGCCTGCAGAAATTAATATGATAGATCACACGCATATTTTCTGGTCTAAAATCAGCAACATCCCAATTTCCACCACTGAATTTTGATAAAGGGCTCAAATCATATTCATTTCCTTTACTATCCACAGCAGTGCAATCAACAGGTCCGGGGATACAAGTAAGACGAGTTGGCATTTCAAAAATATAACGACCATCTTCATGACGAATAAACTTTGGTTTTGGATCAACAGTTCCATTGTAACAAGGGAACTTAATGACAACTTCCTCTTCAGAGTCTTTTGGAGAGCTAGAAAGAGGTTTATAAGTGAGAGTCAAATCCTGACCCTGGGAATAACTTAAAGAATAATTGTTTGCTGTGGCAATTTCTGAAATCTTATTACCCTCTTTATCCACCTGACAAACACTTGTATTTTGTGAAGGATATTTTCCATCTGAAGTAGTACAACCTTCCATTATCTTGCCACAAATATTAAACTGGAAAATACCAGAGGATGTTTCAACAGAATAAGGTTGTTTTTCCATCTGTAAAGACGTCAAATCAAAAGTAAATCCTGAATCTGGATCCGTCAATTCACAACTACTCTTAGCTTGAAGAGAACCTGTTGGACAAGCAGCACTGGTGGTCCACAAAAATGTAAATTCACAAGCTCCGAGTTTATTAAGAAACATCGGTCCCATTTTTGAAAATTGTTCTCCACAAAGGAAATGTATCACAGTCGTATAAGTAACATTTTTACCAAAAGCAACACACGGATTTCCCTGCGTGTAAGTAAGAGAAAGATGACCAGGACTTTCTAAAACTGGAGGTCCAAGAGCACGACCAATATTAGAAATCACAACTTTTTCTCCAGACTCGGTTGTTTCAGTGACACAAGCAGCTGCTTTTGAATCACAGACTGATGGCCTAGATAACGGCCGGCATATATTCAAATATATTTGTTTTTCTCCATCTTCCTCACTTACATGAGTCACCCAATTTTCTTTTGAAGAAGACAATCCAGACAGATCATAAATTAAATGAGATGCAGGGTCATGGACAAGGCATTCAGTAAAAAAAGAAGGTGGTTGACAAACCAGTTCTGTATACCAATGAAATACATATGCAAAATTTACCTCTTCAACAAAATGTGGATTCCCTTTTCCAGCTTTAAAATCGCAAATAAATATGATAATTGTCATACGAGCAGTTTTATTAGCATCATTGTAAGGATCACCCGACAAATATGTTAAGTTAACCACTCCATCCATGTATGATATATTTGAATTTGATTCTCCTGTTTTCCACGATAATTGACTAGATTGGTCCACCTGACAAACCCCCACATTAGCTGATGAATTCTGATTTTTTGAGCAAGGTGTCTCTTTAGCTGGTTCACAAACACCCAAATAAAATTTGTAAAGTCCAGTGTCAACTTCATATGTCTGAGATTTCAAAGGGCTTAAATCATAATTGATTCCTAAACTATCATCATACACTTTACATCCTGTGCCTTCAATCATTCCTTCAGGACAAGCTTCAGCTGTTTGCCACTCAAATTCGTAACGACATTCTGTTTCATCAACTCTAGTCAGGATTGGCTCCGAATTAATATGCCCTGGCCGACAAATAAAATCAATCACAGAATTCCAATTTTTTCCAGCTTTACATTGGCTTCCACCAGTATATTCTAATCTCACTGAATTTGAAGTAACATCAAACACAGGTGGAGATGTGAAATTTCCTAAATTCAAATAAGTCCCATTAGAAAACATGACACAAGCAGAAGAGCCTTCTCCACAACTTAAATTTCCCAGGTTTGATATTTGGCCACAGACATTAATATAATAATCAGCATCATTTGTATTATGATAATCTCTCCTATCTATTGCTTCCCAAGCCTCCCCATCAATTAGAAGCAACTTCTGCAAACTGATCTTTTTATTTTCGTAAGTAACGGAACATGGTGTATCTAATGGATGCTTCAAACATGCATGTTTTGTGGGCCATTCAAAGTGATGAACACAATGATCCGAAGACACATGTTGTGGTACACCAGTTCCATTATTCACAGCATCAGGATCACAAATAAAATTTATGACTGTGGAATGTTCAATACTAGATTCACAAAATGAACCTTTTGGATATGTCAGTATTACTTCATCATCAGCATACATTAACTTTGTTCCAGCCATCGTACCTACAATATGAGCAGTATGATTTAATGAATCAAGCATACAAACAGACATAGACTTCCAGCGTGTCTGGTCACCACAACTGTAATTTCCAAGTCCACCACACACACTTAGAGCAAACTCAGTTGTATTTGAAGAGTTACTTTTAACGATATAGGCAGTTTGCTGTCTCAGAGGACTCAAATCTATCTCAACACCATGAGTTTCAGCAGTAAACTGACATGTTCTAATATTACCCTTCAGAGAACTTTCAGGACAGGCATATTCAGTTTCCCATTCAACTTCATATTGGCAGTTGAAATCTGAAATAACTTTTGGTGGCTGACTGTGACCTCTGTCTGGACATTTAAATAGCACAGTAGTCTTGGGTTCCAGATTACATCCAGCAGGAAAGCCATGTGCCTTGTAGGTTAATATCAAACCTTCTGGAGTATATTGCAATCCATTTTGGGGTGAGCCAAAGGATAATCTTTCACTTCCTATAATTCTGCAAGCAGATGAGTTAGCTGGGCAGCCAAGAGTATCATTATCAGGTAGTATGTCAGAGCAAACATTAATTACGAACTCCACAGCAGGGTTAGGAGTATTCACAAAATAACCCCCAGTTGGTTTGATAAGGTGCGACAGATCTCGCTTTTCACCTTCTCCATCAAGAGCATAGCAAGGAACTTGGTGAGTTTTTGGTTTTACTAGACAAGCAGCAGAGGTCTTCCAGTGGAAATTAACCTGACACTCACTTATTAAAACCAATTCAGGAACTCCTAGATTTGGACCACAAGCAAATTTAATAGTAGCCCGTTGTATTGTTTTGGATCCACATTTAATCTTAGTATGCACAAACATAGTAAAGCCATTTCTATTAAAAGCAGCAATAGCATAGTTTTTTGAATCATCAAGGGCATCACCAAAACTAGTGGTTTGGTTACTTGAAAAGAAACACACAGAGCTATTTGTACATCCTCCTTCAGATGAATTGGTAGGATAATTCAGTGAGTGGCATACACTTATCTTATAATGAGATGAAGTCCCATTGATATTTGGACCTGCAACCATCCATCCACCAGGCCTAAGAAAAGAATATCAAATATAAAAAACATGGCTAAGTTCAGCAAAATGTAATTCTATTCAGTGCAATTTAAATGTAATACAATATATTGATGAAACAAAATGTTGCACAGTAAATTAAATGAATACAATTTCAAAGTATTTAAAAATATGTCATAAGAATTCTACCAATAGCTACCATTTAATTGATCAAATCTTAAGAATTTGGATACTATGAACTAGTTGATAAATAAACTAAAATGATTAAATCAACGATATTTATGTAATATTAATGAGAGAAAAACATTTATTTCAAGACTATAGTTTATTTTTTTGAATAGTTGCTTATCAACAATTATTTCTTATTTGTTCATTTATATATTATTTCAAAACCAAGTATTGTTTATTGTTTTTTATATTTTTTGAACAATGCTACATACAGAATTTCAAATTAGCAAATGCTTAACAAAGTTCAGCCTTCATTTATTTATTTTGACAAGTTCATGCAATGAAATCAACAAAATTTATTGGTTTTTGAGTTCCACTCTTAAAGGGATCCATATTTTTTATTTTATTTAGGAAGAAGAAATTGTGAAATTTTCAACTGTACTGTACATTACATTAATTCATTTAAGATAAACTATCATGCTTATTCAAAATTTCATTTTCATAATTAAACTGTAGACAAAATAATTACCTTAAATAGTTGCAGTTCAAATATTTTCAATCCAGACTTGGCAACATAGTTTTAATGTTTCAAATCATATTAAGTGCCCCCATTGAAAGTAAAGCATGTGAACCATATCATATGAAAAATGATTTGCATTTTTTTTCATGTAAGTGCAGCAAGAAATTACATGAATATTAATTGTTAACAATGGCTAAAAATGATGGATCAGCAATTTCTTCACTCCAAACTCAAATAACATTAAACGATAAAGTGATCACAACAAATTAATATTTTCAAATACAAATTTGTCAGTTCAGAGCCAAAAGATTTAAGTATAATAAAAGTATGATAAAATTAAACGAAATTACATTAAGTGGCCACCATTGTACTAATTATGAATAAATATAATGTAGCAAACAAAATATACCAAAAACAAAATATACCAATCAAGACCTGTATGATTATATAAACAAAGTCTTTGATTTACTCAGCAAAACTTTTTAAAAAATAGAAAAAATTTTAATTTTTTATATTGTGTGTTTGTGTGTATGTAAAATGTTCTTCACTAAGTTCAAAGGTTTTAGATAAAAATGCAAAAGCAGAAATATTATTTATTAAAGAATTTTTAGCCCATTACTTCTAGATCAAATCTACTGAGAAATAATATTCAGTAAAACATAAGAATACTTTTCTAAATTTCTTTGTTAAGTACATTTTTCTTTTAACTATTTTATTGAAATATTTTTCCACATTTTCTTTTTGAATTCCATAATTTGAAACTTGAGTAATTTTTCATTATACACTTTAGTTTTTTTCTAAAATTATCTATCTTTTATTTCACTTGCAGTTTAAAGAATCAGATACAGCAACATTGAAAAAAAGTATGGAATATTAGAAAATAGACAGAAAGTAAATTTTATGCATAGTTGAAACTTTAAAAAATCATTAATTTCAAAAAAATTAAGACTGCTACATATATTGAAATGTCATATCTTTCCATAAAACGTAAAGATAGATGTCATCTCCCAGAAAGTGAGTTCAACCAAGAAGTATTATTTCTTAAAATTTCTTTAATTATAATAAGAAACATTTGGAATAGTTTTTCCTTTCTTGAATATTCACCCACATAAAATTTTAACTTATGTTTTGCAAGGTGCTGAAAAATAATTGTTAAAAATTTTGATTTTTGAGGGTTATTTTTTTTCTTTTTCTTTTTTTTTTCCCAAAAAACACTCAACCAATTGAAAAAATACTTGACAAGAAATTTCCATGTTGTAAAATTTAAGACCAAGTAGGATACAGCTACCATCAGCAATCTGTACTCTTAAGGAGAAAGGGAAATTGCCCGAAATATTTTTGCACACACACTATAATAAAAAACGTTGCCATCTAATCACAGAGACAAGTTTATTAAACAAATAACAGAAATGCAAATATATTTTAATATTATTTTCCAGAAAACTAGAACTACACTTTGAAACAGGCCTACAATAAAAGTCTTAAAATCACACACTGAACTTCACTGACTTAAATTGTAGTGTTTATGAGTTGCAGAGTTTACAAGCTTGAAAAAGCCCATGCCAGCAGATAGTCATTCTTCTGATATAAATTCAAATTTTAATAACAATATTCATTTTAGATATTAACCTGTGCAAAGATATGTATTTCTCAAATTCTTTACATTGTGTAATTATTGCATATTTGTTCTCAGTCAGATACTTACTCTGATTGGGTTTTAATCAAAATTTTGTCTGAAATCTATATACCATATAGCTAAAAGAGTTATGTTTACAGATAGATATAATTTTAAATCTTTACTATGTTTGGAACTAAAATGCAAAGATTCATCTAAATCATGAGTTTGAATACTTTGATGAATATGTTACCTTCACTTAGTGAATTTTTTCATGCATATCTTATACTATAATACGAGGAATGGTTGCCAAGTCGAAAATCGCCCCAGAATTAATAAACTCCGGCAAACTTGGGGGTCTGGGATTTTTAGCCACGAGGAATCGATTGGCGCCGGATTTGAAGCGCTACCGTTGAGCAGTTCGGAGTTACAGATAGGATATTTTCAAACTTTATTAGTTCGCCATAATGGCTACTTAAATTTTCAAGCGGTAACGTGCTGCCATCTATAGCCAATATGGCGAACTAATAAAGTTTTATGTTTATGTTGTTATAGGTTTATAATATGTTTCTTATGTATGTATATATGTTTGGTTTTTCTAAATAAATTTGTCAAAAATATTGAACTTCAACACCCTTCAATCTTTACCTTACCTTTGTATAGAATAGTTCCCTTTCCCAACTCTAACTTTGTTTAGAATAGTTTACAATGGTGCACTTTAACTGGTTATCTTTTCACCAATGGTTTCACAAATTTTCTTATGGCATGTATTGTTTTGATTAATCACAATTGAAAATTTAAATCTTCGAGTTAGCTTCGATACCTGTTTTCTCCGAGCGGAGCTTGGTCACCTGCTGGTGAAATTAAAATGAACTTTTTTCCCAAAAAGTTCATTTTACATTCAAACAGTACATTTTAAATCAATGGTATAGCAATTAGAAAGAACATTTCATATGTTGCATACTATTTGATGTATGCCACACATATATGTCAAAATTACCAGAGATGTGCAATGCAAGTAATTTATATTTTAATAAAAAGGCTTATAACCATTATTAACATTAAAGTGCCCAATTTTATAGAAACATTCAAAGCTAAGTCTTGAAATAAAATTCCAGTATCTCAAGTTATAATACACAGATAATAAGAAAGGTAATATTTGTAGGATAATGTAGAAAAATAAGCAGCATAACTATCTTGTTTAGAAAATTGTATACCAAATTTCACATTTAAGTGACCCCATTTATGATTTATTACATTTACGTGCCTGAGAAAGTATAGATGGTTAGTTGTACATTTAGGATGTTAAATTTGTGTACAGAATTTTATTCATCTAGCTTGCTTCGTTTTATAGATACTATATTAACTTATATTCCAACAATTGTCTGATAGACTTCCATAGAATATATGACCATTACAATTTAAAATCTATAAATTTAGTGTAAAAACCATAAACCAAATTTTAGTCGTCTAACTCTAAATAATTTTTTAGCTGCCATGCTCAATGATACACAGTTCCAAAAATCTGCTTTGATAGATAGGGAAGTTTGAAATATGGAAATTTGTAAAATTAAGTTATAAACCCATATTTCCAGCATTATTAACTCAATTTACAAAATTTGTATATAGTAAATGACAGCTTAAAAACAGAGAATTTCTGCGCTGTCATAATGAGGTAAAATTACTGCTCTGAGCATAATGATATGAAATGACTAGTAGGATTCATAACCTCTTTCTGTGCAGAGATTATGAATTCCATTAGTCATTTTACCGCATTATGCATTTAGTTAGATTAATTAAAATCAAATATTACATAAATTGAATATTACATACAAATCATTTATATCAACAATGCAACTTGTAATATAATTCATAGCTCAGAGAAAAAAAAATCCATAAAAAAAACAATTTAAATTGGTTAATTACCAATAATAAATAATTTGTATATATAAAGTGATTTATTCTAATTAAATTTAATTACTATTTAAAATTTACTATTAATTATTATAACTATTTATTATTTAAAATTACTAAATTACTATTACTAAATTTAATTATTTAAATTAATTACTATTTAATTACTACATAAAATATACTATTACTATGTAGTTATTTTTGTTATTAAAAAATTTAAACAGCTTAGCATATTATCTGTAAACTGAAAAATGTTTTTTATTACTATTTTTTTTTTTTAATCTTTCAGCAAGCTAGACTGTTGGGTCTAGAACTACCAAATTTAAATTTTTTCTGAAATGGTAAATACATACAAAAAAAAGTGTTCAATTTTTCATAGTTTTTGAATAAATTTAAAGTATTGCAATCTTTTCTCAATATTATTTTACACATGTTATTGTATTTAAAAAAATTGATGCAATTTTAGAGCAAAGTTTTCAACTAAAAAAAATATCATTTCTAAAAAATTTTTAACACATTTTTAAATATAGTTATCAAGTGTATTTGAAGATATTTCTTATTTGTTTTTATCCTTGGATTTATGTTAATGCCTTTTGATAATATATTTTTAGTGCTTCATTGTAGCTATGTAATCAAAAACAAATTTTTAAAAAAGATTTAAACCTAAAATATTTTATTAGTACAATACTAAGAACTAAAAGCCTGAATCTTTTCAATTTTTACTCTTAGGTTGAAGGACAAATATATAAATATCTATATTTATTGACATATTTGCTAGAAAAGTATATGCAATGCATTGCATGAACTTTTGTAAGTATTTCTAACAAATTATATATATATATACATAGCTTTTCAATATAATATAGACAACTAGGAATATTCTACAACACTTGCATTTTTTAATTGATTTTCACATTCATAAATAAATAACATAACCAAAAAAACTAATTCAGCCTAATCCTATCCAGCAATTAAAGATCCTAACTTTTTGTATGACTAAATGTAAAGGTTTCTATCTCAGTACAAATGAATAAGAGTATTTGAACTTAAATAATAATAAAATTATCAAGAAAACCAAATTTCCATTAGTAATTTGAATACGTTTTTTGTATGAAATGAAAATCTTTCATGAATTATTTTGATGAAACATGAATTATTTTGCAGTAGAGAAGCAATTGTATTTGAGAATTTTTAATACATAATAGTCCAAGATTTCAAAACATATATACAAATAGTTATTCAATATCTTGACAGTCAGAGAATTATATAATGAATCAAATTTTCATATTTTTGAGTAAACAATTTTATAATTCAATATGGTGTTTAATATTTGCAGTATCTATAAAATTCTTTATTTTAATTTTCATGCATCCTCCTGATAATATAAAATGAAAGTAATTTATTTAGTACTCAAATCTTTTGCTGTTGTTATAACCTTTTTTATTTAGGTTATGTAAAAAAAATGGGATATTTGTTAACATGCATTCTCTTTACTATAAATATTTTAGTTAAAATAATGAAAACAATCCAAATTGTTTGCCAGCTTCTACTTTACTATCAAAAACAGAACAAAAAAAAAAAAAAAAAACTGCAAATATCAACAAAAGAATACAATTAGGTAACCATATTTGGCAATTTATTGCCTTTAAAAATTATACTTAGATTATTGAATCATTCTTAAATATTTTCCCAAAAATTAAATACAACAGAAGCATTTTTAGATTCAAACAAATAAATGAAAGTTTGCGTTTATGTAGAACGCAAACATCTTTATCATACCGAGTTAAAATTTAGAAGAATCAGTAAAAATCTGCTATCTGAACAATAATAAGACTTAAAAACAACTGATAAAATTGAAGTTCCACACATGTTCTTTCACAAACTATAGAGCATTAGCAACTAAGGTATATTATAAAAAAACAAAAACTGTTTAATTCTCGAATTGTAAAAATATATATCGGATTTAGAGATAAATATATATTTTTTTCCAAACAAATCATAGTTAAGAATTGAGGTCAATAGCTAATTTCGTATTAACAGAAAAACCAAACGTTATTTCTATATACCAATTTCGTCTTGTTTTTATTTTTTTTTTTAACTCTGACCTTTTTCCAAACCAAATAGAACTTGATACAAATATAAAACTATTAGGTAACGACATACTGTCATTCAAGTGCCGGTGACGTAGAAATTTTCACGCATTTGAATTGTCATTGTAAAAATGGAAATAATGCATTGAACACACATAAAAAATATTTTAGATTAATTAGTAAAAGAATAAAAATATGAACTTACAAATCCAATGCTGACAAATCATATTTGCCATCCTGAAAAACGCAACCAGGCCACACGTTATGAAACAAACAGAGGAAAAATATCACACATATTAAGTATCTAGAAAGCGACATGTTAATGAATTTTCACATAAAATTATAATAGTCTTTCTTCAACCATTTAACATTCAGTAGGGCCCATATGTTTAAGTCACACATCCACAGTTCGGAACTCAAACTGCGAACCAATATTACTCATCATCACTCTCCATACAGCTTTCAGACAAGAATATTTCGTTTACATTTGAAGAAATCATCATCACGTGCGCCACTAGCGTGGTTGCCAAATAATGACGTCATAAGAACATCAGAAACTGTCGAAAACAATCGCAATAGTTGACAAGACGATTGAGCGACTGGTTTTGAGAAAAGATGGAAAACTTTCTTAAAATATAATTCCAAACCTTCAATTTTGCTTTTATATAATCTATTTTGAATATTTAAGTTTTATTGTCTTTCAAATATATTTTAAATAGAAAAGTAGTGAAATACTTGACTTTAATTTCTGCAAAAAGAATCTGAAGACATTCTAATTGGTATGAAAATGTGAAATGAAAAGTATCGAATAATAAAATATTTTTATTAATGTATTTTAGAAATAATTTGCTTCCATTATTCACTTTCGGCAGTACACTGTTTCCATCCTTCGACAATACTTCGTATCATATGATATTCTGTATATCCGACTTGGATAATATAAGCCAAAAATGAAACAAAAAAAAAATGTGAAGCTGCACTCTTAGTTTGATATCGTAGACAGATTTAGTACTGTGATGTTCGTTGAATATATTTTATCACATACATCAAGTTTTCAATGTACTAAGTGAGAGTCTCTAGCCCTTATACATTCTTCTCAAACTCAATTCTAAATGTTCACATCCAAATACATGACTTTGTGAAGAAATAACAAAAAATATTTCATTTGATTTCAGTTATTATAAAACGATAAAAGTATTTTTTCATTGCCAGAAATTTTAAAGACAATCTAATGTGCCAAAAAAACCATCTATCATGGTCCCTAAATCAGGTTCAACAGTCACCTCATGCTGAGTAGAAGTGCAAAGCACTGGTACTCAATAACTAATCTAAATTCAGTCAGTAATAAGACAGGAAAATTAAGAAATGAAGTTTTTATCATTAGTTTCGTTCATATATAATAAGTAGCTCCAAATGTACAAACAATTATGTTCGGTCTGTATATCACAATATCTAAAATTTGATTATATTTCTGCACTTGAATTTCAGTGAAAGACAGCATTTCAAGTTACGTTGGTGGCGTGGAAGTCTGCATGATTGGTAATATGTGTAATCTTACAAAATTTGAAGCTAGAAGGTTCAAACATGGAAACCAATGAACTTAATATTATTGTTATAGTTGCTCATTTAGGGATATCAGGAACTGATCTACAAACTAAACGCTGTCAATTGATTCAACGTTTCCTTTTTATCTGAAGAGAAATAACTGATAAAAGGAATTTCTTCATCACATATATATATGTTATACAAAAATCATGTTGGTTGAAAATCGTACAGTATGGTAGGTAATTTTTACTTCTATATACAGGGTGCGCCAGAGAATTTTACTTATTTGAAAGTTCAATAAAAACAAAAGTACTTCAGTTGTGGTTTTAATTCTTTTTTTATTTGAGAAAACAATATCTCAATTTTTTTCATACAGTTTTAAAAAGGACATCTGTTAAATGGCGACTCCCATTGCGCATACACTGATTAAGTCGATTTTTGAAGTTCATGTCCACTCTTTACAGCTTATTAATTGGTATTTTGGCACTGGAGTCGCGATTGTTGTTCTTGAGGTGAGCTTTTGTCCGTGGTCGATCGACATAAACTAGGGATTTCAAAGTGAGCCTCGTCACAGATAAAAACGACCGTGTCTTCAAGCTGGTTGTCAAGCAACATTTCACATGCATTTTGAAGGGCGACAAAATCGCGTTCAGCTCATTCTTGCACAACAGCCAATTTATAGGGATGAAGCTGAAGGTCTCAATGGAGAATTCGTCGAAGAGTTGTGTCAGAAATTCCCAGAGCAGCTGTGTGTTTGCGAGCCGAACGCCGGGGAGAATGCAAAACTGACTGCCTCACTCTTTCGACATTTTTCGGAGTTCTGGTGGTCCATTTGTGTCCATTTCTGAGTTTAGCGACACTTCCGAAATGAGTTGTCCCACGACAGAATTGAATTAAGGGCCAGGAACGGATCTGTTAGGAGGAATTCCAAAGAGAACACGGATGGCACGTTGCGTAGCAACAAGTGAGTGACCGTTAGAAAAGAAGCTCTCGACGGCGAAGGACAAGACTAGAGCATGATGGCAACTGACTAACGGGGGAAACAAACTTAGGGACTTCCCCCTTCACTAGCGCTACATATCATCCCTCTACCCACCCAACTCACCGCTCGGGAGTTTTTTGCAAATAAGTAAGTTTCTCTGGCGCACCCTGTATAAAATTGCAAGTAAATTTTAATCCATTTTTATGTGCATCTAAATAAGTTGAAATATTTTTACATACGAAGAAGATGGAGATAAGGCTCTGTAATTGTCAAAAAATTCTGACGGAATAGTTAACAGTTAATTTGCCTTGATAGACTTCCGAAATCTTTAGGCAAACCCTCGAGATTACAGTAGTCCGCAAGCGGGAGTAATTTCACTCCTTTCCAAGTTTAATAAGGTATACAACTCTGATAAAAAAATTATATTCCAAATTCCATCCATATAGCTCATTGCATTTCTGAATTATGATATTCATATATGCATTCGAACAAACAGACATATTTCTCTTCTGCGAAGTTCACCCTAGTTTTAATGAATATATGCAAATATTAAGCCTTTAAGCTAAATTTCATCGATTTAATTCAATGCGTTTTTGAGCTGTCATACTTACAGATAGACGTAATTAAGTCTATTGGAAGTGGTCTTCCAGAAATATTCTCTAATGAAAGTACTTATGCATTATTAATTGCATGCCATTGGATGAAAATAGGCATCAAAGTGATAATTATAGCGTGCAACCTTCGTCGATATTTATAAGCGATTGATTGATGAGATGGGGTTCATATACAAATATCAGAAACCCAAAAGTGTATTTGAAAGCTTTTCTTCCTTGAGCGACTGAAAACAAAATTTGCACGGAATTGCAAAGGTAGTCACAAAATTACATACTAAATTTTAATTTAAATCCTTATGCTTTTGAGTCATTGAGTGAAACTATAGATCAACAGACGGTAAACCCCTAAATAGATTTAGTTCCTAATTAGACACGCATCTACTTTTCAGGTGCTAAATATGTATACCAAATTATTTCTACCTAGTTCTAACAGTATTGTAATTATCACTTTAATGTGCATACAACAGCCGGATACAGACTTCTTCCTCTGAACTTGTGAATACATTAACAGAAAAATTTTACAAACTAAATGAATGAATTTGAAAGGTGTATAAAATTTGTAGATGTGTCTGAAATTTTGTGCAATCAAAGGGAATTCAAGTTGATTGTTTGTCCATGAACCTGCGAACGTAATGTTTCAACTAGGTAAATGAAATTTGTTAGATGGTTTTGAGAAAATATATTTTTGGGTAAAATTTTAAGCTGAATAAGTGAAAGGTAAAATATGCAATACGAAAGCTTAGTGCCTTTAATGATAGTACAAATTCAAATACAAAATGGATAATATTAATTTTATTTACAAAGTAAAGTGAGAGAAATGGAAATATTTTTACTCAAAACGATGTCTGGTATTCATACGTATACCTAGAATAATTTCTACCTTGTAATTTCGCTTCCGTTGTAAGAGCCTTGAAATTGTCAATTTGTTAAGTGTGGTGGGGAAGTTTTCAAATACTTTTGTAATGAAAAAAAAAAGAATCGTTCTGTTTGTCGACGGATTCTAAAACAACCATTTTTCGACAATTCTTTAAGGGTTAAGTGGTTAAGACGCGGTGAGATAATTCCGGTATTCGCCTTTGACGTTGGATTTCCACCATTAGATGCTTTTTAGTTCCGTTTTTTTTTTCTTCCCCTCATGTATTTGAGTGTTGTGTTATTTCTGACCGCTTTTTATTTTAACTCAAAATTTCTTATTGACATGGGTGGCCAAAAGCGGTAAAAAAGCTTTCAGGAATGGTACGAAGAAAATTGCACATAATATCACTAAATATTTTGACCAGGAAGCAGAAAACTTGGAATTAAAATATTGCCCAAAAAAATTCAATAACATATTTAAAAAAAACCATTTTAATAAAAAAAAAAAAAAACATTGTTGTTATTTTGTAAAAAAGTAATTGCGAAATTTTAAGAGCAAAATTTTTTTAATTTATTTTTCATAATTTAATGTTTATGCCTTTTATATTGAATAATAATTTCTCTGAAATATTTTACTGGGCATTAGTACCTTTTCATTCCGTATTATTAATTATCTGTAATTTTTACGTTTCATAAAACCGCGAATCTTCGTTGTTAAATGTGAACATCTTTTTTCCTCATTCCTCTCACCCCTATTTTGTTGAACTAATCCCATCCTAACACCTGCTCGAAACCGCGGAGGATTTTACAATCCGTTGACAAACAGTAAAAATAATATTTTTTTTATTAAAAAATCACATTCATATAACTGAAAATGTATTTGCATTATCACCTTGAAATTTAATGCATCCGTTATTAAATTATAAACTTAAAGTAATTGAAGAAATTAAGTAACCAATATCCCAAGCTCAGCAGCTGATTTTTATTATATTATAAAATTTCATTCACCCGTGATATATCATCAATAGTCGCTTATCTTCAATTTCCCTTGAAATCTCAAAAACACAATATTTTACATTCTCAAGAAGGAAAAGAAATAATGGCAAATTTCTTCAGCCCAAACTATTATATCGATATCGTCAATTTTCATTTCATTTGAAAGCTTATGATATTTAAAGCGCCATCAATGGTCATTAGTCTCTTATCATCCAGCATTTTCAAAGATAATCGCACAGAAAAACATTGACACAGCTTCCAGTCTCAACAACAGGTCCGATTTAACCAATTTTATTTGCCAATTAGTATACCGACTTTGCACATGTATCAAACCATCAAGAAAGTTGAATGTTTCTTATGAAAGTATAATTTAAAATAGTATTTTCATTTAATAAAATAAAATGGATTTCATCGAAATTTATAGATATTATTAATGCTACAATAAGGTTGAAGTACAAATGGTCGCTGAAAGCAGCAAGTATTGCGATAAAAAAAAAAATTCATTCCGCAGTTTGGTTGTTAGGGGGAAAAGTTTTTTTGAGAATGAAAAGATTCAAATTCGATCTTCACATGAATCTTCTCATCTCAAATATCGCCGAATACGAAGAGAAAATTTCTACTTTCTTTTATATGAAAAGAAAATATAGTGGTGTTCCTTCTAAAAGTCTAGGTGGCACCAGATTCCCTCAAACTTAGAGGTTCTCTCAAAACCTAATCACCAAGCAAGCCGCTCTTGCGATGATTTATACTCCCCCTCCTTTAAGATACAAATATAACAAGTTACAATAAAACTATAATCATGGCAACTCAGTCGAAAGCAGTTTCGAACTTGTAAATAACTCTTACAAATTCTTTTTGTTGTTGTACATTGCTGCCTACTTATTGAAAAGTTTATACTATTTTCATCTTTCTGTACTCTGTAAATTCGGGAGGGGAGAAGAAGATTCGATTACCTTGAACTATGATGAATGTTTATATCTTTGCTGGGAAATCCCGGTATTTTGTAAAAGTATTAGCCGGGGATTTTCCAGTGATGCTGTATATTATTGCATTACATTCATCTTCCCTTTTAACTTTTTCTACAGTACTTGAGAATAATGTATTACATTGCATAGACTGGAAAACTAAAAAAAAATGGATTGAAAAATATAGATGATGCATTTGAGCACAAACAACGCCTAGAAAAAGAAAATAGTAAACAAAAATTGAAAATTTTCTCATCCGTTTACAAGCATCTTTGGCACAAGTATTTCTGTTTATAATGACTGAAATAACATTAGTGTCTGGGTCATTGACTATGTATATGTTCATACCCATGCATGTAAGCATGCGTTTAAAATGCAACTGAAAATAGCTCATAAGTTTTAATTCAGTTTTTAATAGAAATTCTTTCATCACTGAGTAGTCCAGTAAATCAATATGTATATATCTAATAATAAAGAAAATGTGTCGTTCTGGGCAGGGCCTGACAGGGACAAGGGCATACGGGACAGTTGCCCCTGATCCCCACATTAGAGGGGGGCCCATAATCGAAAAATTCGAAAGAAAAAAGTTCTATGCATAGCCCTTCATTGCTGAAGAAAAGGGCATCCCCCAAAGAAATATTTGTCCCGGGCCCTAATTAGATTAAGTCGGGCCCTGATTCAGGGCTTCAATTAATATAAATTTTTAAGTAGCAATAAAAGTTTTAATTATCTCATAGCTGAGATTAAAACAAAACTTTTCCTTGTATAATTAATACAAAGAAAAAAACAGCAAGGAATATATAAAATAATGTATTGAAAACAATAAAGTATATATAAAATAATGTATTGAAAAAAATAAAGAATCATCTGGAGAAAACGCATATTAGTACAAAAAAAGAATAGGAGGAAAAGACCAAAACATTAGATACTAAGTTGTGAAATATTAGAAATCTATACAATACTTTAAATAGTGTTATTTTCAACATTAGGAGAGAACTAAATACAAAAGATTTAACAAAATGTCCATAATAGCTAACAAATGCTCCTAATAGTTGACAAACTGCCCCTAATGTTTTAATAATATATCGATCATATTGAAACAAATTATTGTAAATATTGCATTTTAAGATAAAAAGTTAAACATAGTATAATATAAATGATTATGGTAACATGTAATAAAAGTTTTAATAACTATTATGTAAAAAACTATTTTTAAATAGTAGACTGTATTATTAAAATACAACCCCTTCAATGGTCATCTCTAATATTTAAAATGTTGGTCGTAACCAAGGGTTACTGCCAACCCGGTTCGATTCTAAACCATTGATTCTGTTTTGTAGCAACACTAATGCCATTTTTATCTCTGTGGTTTCACCGAATGCGAGAAAGACGGGTAATCCCATTATGAACTTATAATTACGTTACAAGTATTAACTCTAGAAGCAAGGCCAGTGATTCGCAGAGATTATTGCTAAGAATTTCAATTAAATATTTTATGCAAATTGGTCTAATAACTTAATTTGTATTCCATAGTGTTTCAATTAAGAATACACTAATTTCAAATAAAAAATCTAAAAGCATACTAATGTCTGTTTGATAAAATATAATGCGTATTAAATCAACTTATTAATAAAATATTTTTATTCAAATTTTGATCAGGCATATAACTCCCGCTATTTTAGAAGCATTTCACCTTTTTATGTGCAATACATTTCATTAATTTTGCAACTATAAATTTATACATTCTTATAGCATGAAAGCACTATAGTGTTTATAAATAATTCTAAAAATCTTATAAATAATTATATAAAATCTTATAAAAATTCTTATAAGTAATTATAATTTCTCTCATTCTAAATAATTTTCTCCATTGTTTGATTCAGAAGTTGAAGCTTAATTGAAATTCTTGAGATTTTTTTCTGCAATATTAAAACGTAATCCAGGAGCAAATAAAAAAAAGGGTATATGACTTAAATATGTTCACAGGAATTACAGAATTTCGTATTTTATGTAGCACAAGGAATTTAAAAGCTTATTTTTGTAAATAAGGAATTTAAAAAAAAATGTATCGTTTCGACGGTTCAGAAGCTTTGTGCACTTGCAAACTGTAAAAGTTGACTCTAAACTGTAAAGTTGACTGCAACTGTAACTTGACTGTTACATAATATTGAGTTCGTTGCATCCTGAACTTGCATGGGGAAAAAAAAGATTCGAAAAAACCCTGTTTAAAATTTTTTGATGATTACGATACTTTTTTTGTATTCATTATACTCCAGAAAGTAAAAATGGATCATTATAAAGTTCCTCCTCATGTAAATTCATCTTCCTAACTACCGAATTCAGATCTGAAACGTGGAGATTCGTCAAAATGTCCATTTCGAATTTTTGGACTATTACAATACATTCTTTTTGTATACCTATACTCAAACAATTATAAAACGTAGAAATTTGTCAAAATCTCATTTCAAATTTTTTGATGATTGCGCTACTTTATTTTTGTATTCATTGTATGAAAGAAAGTAAAAACAAAAATCATTGCAAAATTCTTCATCGTGTAAATTCGTCTTCCTAACTTACAGAATTGGACAGATTTAAAACACGGAGATTGTTAAAACGTCTATTTTGAAATTTTTTGACGATTAAAACACTTTTTTTTACCATATTTTGTTTAAAAGAGAGTAAAAATAGATTATATGCAAGTTTCTTTTTATGTAAATTACTCTCCCTAATTTCTGGAATCAGACTTGTCTGGAACGTAGACATTCGAAAAACTTCATTTCGAATTTTTTAACATATTTTTTTCTTTGTATACTTTTATAGATGGGAAAATAAAAAAAGAACTTCATAAAGCTTCTATTGACGTAAATTTATCTTCTCAACCTTAGAACTCAGACAGGTTTGATCCACGCAGAAAAAAACAATAAAGAATTGGAAAAAAAGAAAGGAAAAATAAAATACCCGTTGACTAAACGTATTCATTAAAATCTCGAACTGCAAAGTTTTTGATGATTAAAACGTTTTTTTTTTTTTTGTATATCATGTATATGAAGAAGCCAAAACCAGAAGAACTTTATAAAATTTTCCTTTATGTATGCATCTCCCAAACTTCAAACCTATTATTAATGATTTGACCGCTTGTTCTAATGGCGTCGGCAAACGGAAATCAGGAACCTTAGCTACAGTAAACATAGTGTCGTGTTCAACTCGCCGATCGTGTTTTCGAGCAATGCACGAGTTGGTATTGCTCGCGTGACTGAATTTCTGAGTTTTTAGGTTAGTTTTGTCAATGAGTTTCGCTTTTCTGGATGAATGGAAAGACTGATGCTTGTCACAAAATATGGCGGTTGCGTTTGAAATGTTGTAGATGTGCAATCGATTATTCGGTTAATCTGACATCAGGGCAGACTGGACGCCGGCTGCATTTTAGCCTCATTGCTGTGTGACTTGCTGTGTAAATGGAAATATTTCTTACCTCAAGTTATAATAAATCAAGTTATAATAATTACCTCAAGTTATAATAAAAAATATCGTAATAATAATTATGCTACATTGAGCATATATTATGATTTTCAACTTAATATACTGGATAAGGCAAGATAACACACACACACACACACACACACACACACACACACACACACATATATATAATTTAAATCCTAATTAATTTCATAATTTTTATCTAAATTTAGTCCATATTAACATCATTCTAATATGTTCACTTTTTTATCCTGGTCCAGTTCCTATTCTTTTTTTGAAAATTAGTTTTACAAGTGCTCTGAAAAAGAATGAAATTCAGCATGCTCTTACATTTCAAGTGAAGGAATAAAAATTATTAATGCCTCACTCATTCTTTTAAAGATACCTAAATTTCCTTATCCTAAATCAACAAGTCTCAAAGATATATCCAAATATTATTATAAAATCACTGAGGGAGAAATTTCTGTCTTTTTTACTACTTTCTTTTGCTTTTCTGCCTCATTTTAGAGATGTAGAAGGATGTATTTCTTTCCACTTATTCTTTGTATACATTATGCCTCTCGGATATATATATATGTGTGTGTGTGATTATTGATTATTGGTTTAATTCATTTCATTAATTCAGTTGTAAGGGGAACAAACAGATGAAATTTTAAATTGTCCCGATTAACCTCGGATGTCTGCTTATTTACATAGAAGTGAAGCGATGAATGAAAAATAAAGGTTAATAAATCAAAGTAAAATATATATAAAAATATTTTTATATATGCTGAAAAATGTTTTTAATTCAAAACATTTTTCTTTCCAAAACCGTTCTTTCTTTCTTTCTTTTTTCCATTTTCTGTGATCTAGGTTCCGAGATAAATCAAATTTATAAAGTGCAGTGTACTTGAAAATTAATCTGAAGTCTCAGTCTATGAACGGGAGTTGTACAATGCCACTTTTAACATATTTTTTCCCTTTTAAAGCGAAAATAACAACTTTATGATGTTGCAAGTTCACGGCCACAGCTTTTGAACATCCACTTTTAAAAAATTTATTGATGGCATCTGGCATCCTTCTCACTCTCTCGAGCATCTGTTTACATGGTAGTTCTCTTTTTGATTCCAGTTTATTTTTATTTTTTACGATTTTTTTTTCACGGAAATACTTTTTTCTATGTTATATGTTGATTTTAAATCCCATTTAACTTTTTCTACATTAATTTTGAACCGTGGTCAGATGACGAGGATGACATCTAAGCTTTTACTCTCCTCTCACCTCCGCACTACACCACGCCAACGACAGAACATTTGGTCCTGCCAAAGTCGAACAAAATTCACTTGCACGACTGTCCTTTGATAGAATCGGGTGTCGAACCTGAAACCTCTTACTCCGATGCAGAGACTTTAACACCATGCCACCGAAAACGCTCGAGAATATAGTCCTGAAATAACATTTCGTTGATCTCCAAACTCTGTCATTCGGGTCCTATATTGCTGTCCATGTAGTTGGCAATGATATAAAAAGTGTGTTAAATTAATTGTAAATAGAAGTTGGTAATCACACTCATTAAAAATTAAAACTTTCTGTCTATGAACATATTTGTAGTTGAAAAAGGTATTCATCGCCAGCTGCAAAAGTTCAATTTTAAAAAAAGCGAGCTCATCTAAAGAAAAAATGTGCGATGCATGAAGTAAAAGAAGGTTTAAATTACAAATATGGAGAATTTTAGATTGTTTTATGGAGAATAAATATTTGTTTGCATTAAATGTAAATTCTAAACTCATTTTTCTCAAAATAATGTTTTCCGATAGAATTTGTAAATCATTAACATGATATCTCCAGTATTAATTAATATTTTTAATGAAATTTTCAGATAACATTCTTCATAAAATTGTCTATGAAATGAACTAAAAATTTTGAAATACAATAAATACTTTTTCACTTATAGTCTTTTTTTGCTGGGAAAATTTAGCTGAAAATTTAAGAATAACGTCTACATAGCAACATAAAAAAATCTTCATAACAGTTTTGAATTTAAACGAATCTTTTAGATTTTAGCTCATTTTGAAGATAACTATGTTATGTATGTTATATGTAAAGAAAATTTTTATTCGCAGATAAGAAATTTGTTTAGAGAGTTAACCGTTTTGATTAAATTTTGCTACATCAAATTTGTGAATATAAAAAAATAGGACCGTCACAGAAATGTTTTATGGATATTTATTTGTCTTATACCCTATTTAATTAGGAAAAAATACAAATTAAATCTCAAAATATAGCCTTTTAAAAAATTGTCTCGAACGTAAGTAGTCAGTCACATTAATACAATGAATAAATATAAAGAGTAAACTAATATTCATGTGCGTTGGCTTTCCGCTGTGTCTATTGCATCTTGCTCTAATTCAGATTATTTTCTTAAGCTTATTTGAATTTTATAATTATTGGAATTTGTTTTAAATAAAGTTGAGTTAAGAAATTAATTGTTAAGCTAAATAAACATAAGATCAAAGAGCAACTTCTAGATTTTTCATTCTTAAAAAAATGAATATTCTTTTGTATTAAAATTTAATTTTTTAAAGTCAACAGTATCTATTTAGAAACTTTATATTTTTACTGCAAACAAATATATATTACCTAGTCACACAGTGGGAATTCCAAATAAGCTTTACTTGTATATGACGAAAAAAGAAGCCAAGCGAGTTTGTTTATCCAAAAAACTCTTTTTTTTTTAAAGAAAGAGTTTGTTTAATGTTGTTATATTTGTCGTGTCTGTGTTTTTTCACGGAAAGGGGGTGCAGTAGCTTCTTAGGGTAAAGACCCCTGAGCATACAGAAGGCAGAAGTCTGACTTCTAGCCCACTCACACGACACAGCCCTTTTTAGGGGGTGGTAGAATTCATTCATACACTCATTCATCCATCAGCAAGTCGGAATTTAGATCCAAATCAGAGACCGACTCATCCCTGATTCAGTACCCCCAGAGGTATCGTTTTGTTATGGGAACTTTTAGGACTGTGCAGTCTCGACATATTTAACGTGCCCCAACTGCCATTAGCCAACACAGCAGTCTTTGGCCAAGACGAGGACAGACCCCGCGATCTTTCGGTTATTAGACTTACGCTCTACCAACCAGGCTACCGCGGCGCACAGTTTGTTTAATATTAATTACTATTCAAATGAAATTGATAATTCTAAAACGTGTTAAAACATAATACAGAATGTCCCACAAGGCATGTAGCGTTTAATTTTAACAGATTCGGATAGAACAAGTCGCAACGAGTATTTTGATGCACAACATGTAAGGTGCCCGATTACAGCGTCATAGTCTAATTAAGGTGTGAAGTTTGTGTCATGTAAACTTCAAGAATTGAGAAAAAAACCTAGTTAAAATCAATGTTTATTGAGAACTTTCAATACAAAAGATTTTTGAAATGTCGGCCGTTCCAACAAATGACATGGGGAAGTTTATAGTAGAAATTAGCAAATGCTTTGCGCAAAACATCTATCCCACTTTCCATGACCTGAGTGTTAGTTGCCCAATGTTGAGGGCTATATGAGATGCGCTGTCTTTCAGATGTCTCTTCAAAAAAAATCACATCATTAAGATACGGAGAATAAGGTGATCACCCTATACTATTGCTTGCCCCCTGGGGACACCTCGTAATTTAGGATGAAATGCTTCCGTTATGCTGGTTGGATCTCGCCAACCCAACAGTTAAAGGTAGGGGATCTGATTCCACCCATCTCCCCAAGAGGCGGGTTGTACCGTATCCGGTGATTGCTCTTAGGACTCAACCACAGTTTCCGCCAGTGTTACTGTTGCGGTTGTCCGGTCAGTCAGTATATTTATTTCCAAGTGCCTTCGGGCAGGGCGAAGAGTCAGTAATATAGCTATAATATCATAGCGGAATCCAGCCTGATCAGTTTATCGTGAAAGTGGCGAGAGGTCTTGCACCATCTTACATAAATCAATAATCGTTTATCTTGATTATACCATGCAAGAATGGGATGACGCCGTTATTCAGTACATAAAAAGAAGCTTCACCAGTGCCATTTTCTATTTAAAAAACCGACTTCTGTGTCGGATAACGCACATCAAACTGAGAGTCTAAGCGTTGCAGTGTCCGAACTGTTGCATGATAAAGCATTTCAGAAGCCCAGAAGTTTTTTAACATATCCTTGGAAGTAGAATCCTTGTCACTGAACCAGATCCGATTAAAATCAATTTTGCCACATTCGATCTTATTAATCATCGTGCCTGCAAAATCAAATCTTCCTAAACCATTCAAATCGGCCTATGGTGATAAGTTCGAATTTTGTAGGGAAACAGAACCGCATAAAAAATTGATATTCACTTACAGGTGCGTTTTTCTTCTTATTTGATCCCAAAAATGAGCATAATCACCTAGGGAAGCTTCCATGACGTGCAGTCGTCGTATCCACCGTAATTTGGAATGCAAACTGTCGAATTCGAAATTAATGTTTTTCGTTTAACTAGACTATGACTCTACATTTGGGGACTCCACATGTTATACATCAAAATACTCGTCTTGATGTGTTTTATCCGAATCTAAAAATTCTACATACCAAGTGGGACATACTGTATATATAGAATATACAAACGCATGCAGTGCCATGGTTACAGTGGCTAGTTACTTAAAAGTAAAACAAATTGTATTTAATAATTAAATAATACATCCTTTATATTTCAAAATTCGCTGAATATTATGATTAAAACTAACGCAAAATGACAGCACAAAAATACAAAAGAAAACGGGAGAGAGAGCTGATGCAACAGGAAATATTTTTCCTTGTGACACACAGGCAAAGCCACACGAGTAGAAACAGCTGAATAAAGGAAAAAATAGCAAAAAGGCAATAACAATAAGAAAAGACGTAAAAATAGATTCGGGGCTTAATGTCTCTCTTGAGAATATTTCAGAGCATATATCATTCCCACAAGGCAGATGTTTTAAAGATATCTGCAAAAAGAAAAGCAAAACAATAAATATTTTGCCATTTGCAAATGTTTTGATTATAATGTATTTAATCATTGAAATTAAATAGAATTAAATCCCGATACGAGATTTGCTTTTAAATAGAAAAACTTTAATCGATTTTCTCTTTGAAATTTTAGGTTTTCCTTAGAGTTTTTTTAGGAGGATGTAATTTTTTTTTTCAATTTTTATCTGTAAAAATAACTAATATCAAGATATATGACTAAGTTCAGGATAACTTTTTTGAAAACCCTTATAAAATCGCTATATTTTTGAATTGGAAGGATCGAAGAAACATGTATGAAACCAAAATATACCAGATAAATGCTATGTTTTCTTAAAACTGCTGAAAGAGCCTTTTTTGTCTTTTAATTTAGACGTTTATCAAATGATTAGCTTAAAATTTTACCGATACCTTAAGAAATATATTACCTAGTTCCTGAAATAGAAAAAAAAAAAAAGCTGTATTGCTGTCTACTCTTTAGATGGAGTTATGTTCATAAAGAATGTGAATTTCTAAACTTTTTGCATTGTAAGGCATTAAAACAATTGTAGAATATTTCTAAATGAATAGATTAGTTATCTTCTAGTTCAGGAAATGTAGAATCTAAAGAGACATTATTATATTAAATTTAAATAAAAAGTTTAAATTTAATATATAATATAATAATTTAAAGCAATTAAAGATTAGGATTTAAAAAAACAGCCGTTAAAGAAATAAAATAGTATTAAATCATATATAAATGCAAATATAAAGCTAGTGTAATTTTCAAAACATTTGGAAGAAATACAATTCAACACATATGTTCAAACGGGTATGAAAATTTAAGCGAAAAGCGCATTTTTGCAGAAGAAATCGACTTCCCTACTAATTAGCATATATATTGTCTGTTTAGTAGTCTGTTTTAGTCCGTTTATAGAAAAGTAATTTTATTTTTCAAACATTGGAAAAAGAAATTTTAAGTTTTGATTGAAATGAATCGAAAACAATTCGCCAATTTTGTTGCACATTTCTGCCAAAAAATACCTTTTTATTATTTATTTTTATTGAATATGATTTGTTTTTAGTTTATAAACATTTAATTTTGTAGATGGTACTTCACTTTTTCTTAATAAGCTAGAATTTGAAATTTTGCAGAAAATTGAATTCTCAATAACAATGGCTTCTTTTAATATTTTCAGAATTTACTTATAGTTAATCTATTAATTCATCACTTTGATCGAAAAATTATCTCTTTATTCGCTTCACTCTACTAATGATGATGATGTCGCGTCCGTGTTACCATGGAAAGGGGGTGCAGTAGCTTCTGAGGTTAAACACCCCTGAGCACCCAGAGGGCAGAAGTCTGACTTCTAGCTCAAAAGCCGGGGTCCCATGGCCTATACCCCGTCTGCAGACGAGCCACGTACCACCCGTTGACAGCTCTTGCGGTTTTCTGGTCCCTTTGATGATCCGTCGACTTATCGACAAGATGTCGGTAAGTAGACGGGTCATCAAAAAGAGACCAAGAGGGGGCGAAAGGGGAAACTCATCCTCCTGCCTATGGGGGAGTGTGGTCCCCCAGTGGGTGGGAGGTTTGATTTATGACCAAATCGGTGAAACTGCGCATCGTGGGACCCCGGCTAAATGGTGGCACACTCATTCGCTTGCACAGCCCTTTTTTACATAGGGGGGGCGCATTCATACATCTCACAGATAGAATTACAGAACAACCATGCCCGAACTTGGACTCGAACCCGGGTCACTCAGATCACGGGGAAGACACGTTACCCCTATGCCAGGAGGCCGGTCACTCTGCTAATGAATGAATTGAAAAAAGAAAATGTATTTTAGAATTTTTCATATCTATATCACTTTTTGTAAGCCAATAAAATAAGAAATTGCTTTTTAACATACTAAAAAAGGAGTGTTTTTAAAAATATATAAACTTAACTTATGTTAAAATTCATTTTTAACATACTTTTTTGTTCCATAAGTATTTATCAATGCATGTTATGTTGTGTTGTCTGTTACGGCACTTTACAAAGCCGCTGACCGTTATCTCTTAGCGATTTAAGTCGTTTGTTTTTTACAGCAGCGCCAACTAGGGCCTAAAGTATGAATTGGCTATTTCATGCTTTACTTTCGCATGCACATTGTTTTTTATAGCAGGAGCACATTCACACACTTCACAGATAGAACGCAGAAGAAGAACAACTATGCCCGAACCGGAACGCGAACCCTGGGAGCCCAGATCACAGGGAAGACGCGCTACCCCTATACCAAGATGCTGGCTTATCAACCCAATTCATTCAAAAATATAAAAAATATATTTTAATAACATTTCTCATCCCGAATGAAGTTACATACCATAAGAAATTCTAAAAAAGTCGTCCTATTGGTATGGTGTGGGAATTTGGGGAGGAGGATTCCAGTTCAGGTGACGTTTTCGTCATTTGATCTGGTTCAAGATGAATCAAGGGAGCATTTCTCATCCCGAATGAAGTTACAAAAGATATTCTAAAAAACCATTCTATTGGTATGGTGGAATGCAGAATAATTATGAAATTCTATAAAAAAGATCATTAATATTTTTTTAAAATTTGATAAGTTTTGAATTAAAGCTTAAAATATCCCTTTTTTAGAGCTTTTCCTTCTTAAAAATGAAGTGTGATTTGATTGGCAAACACTTCAGGCAAATAACATTTATGTAACTGTGTTTTCTAAATATTTATCAGAGAAAGTCGTTTTTTTTTTCAATTACGTACCGGCCATATTTTGCAAATCATAGACACTTAACAAGTTGAATTATATACATTATGATATTTTCATTTTGCATGTCAAAATGAATAAATTATAAAAGATCTCAAAATTTTAATTTTGTTTTTGTAAGATTAAAAACAACAGTCCAAACAATCGCATCCTATAAATTTCTATCTTTAAGCGGAATTTGGAGAGTGGGATTCCAGTTCAGGTGACGTCCTCGTCATTTGATCTGGTTCAAGAGAATCCTCTTCATATAATCATACTGTTCATTACCTCAATGTATTATTCTGATCTAAGTCTAATCTATAAAGAAACGCATAGCTTATTGAAAGAGAAATTCCGTTATATTTTTCTAAAGAATTCAAATTAGGTCAGATCCAGTGTGTTCCATAAAAAATTATCAAAGCATTTAGTTCTTTTGCGTACATTCGTCCCATGCATGAATTTTCTTTCTTGAAAAAACTAAAAGTGAAATTCTAAGAGAAAAAAAGCAGGTAGAACAATGCTATCTGATACATAATTGATAATCAGTTCCCCTCTTGTATCTCGTTGAATTCATATTGAAACTTATCGAAGCTCGAAGCGAGATAGGACAGAAACAATAAGGCATTTCTAATTAACACCCCTTCTCAGGCACTGGTGGGTGTGCTCTCCGTTCGACATGGCTACCTTAGTATGGAGGTAAGATACTTAATAATTATTAAATATTTCTTTTAAATATGCGCATAAATGAATAAAATAACCTATTTGATACACTTATTTTTAAAATAACATAATTTCTTTTTATAATAATTTAACTAAACTATCTCACATTTTCCCTATTCCTGTGATTATTTCATTTATCATTAAACGAGTTTGTTTTCTGCATCATTAAGCGATATAAATTATTGGATGCTTGACAATGTATATTATTTAACTCTTCCAAACATAACATGTAACGTAACATGTCTCATCTCCAAAGTATATGTGTGCCAAATTTGATAGATGTAGTCAAACGATCTAGTCTGCAGAGCACCACTGTACTCACATTCATCTTTATTATTAGCAGAGATAGATTTTTCTAAGTATGCAGTACTTCTATTAAAAAATTTTCACAGATGTAAATTCCATACAGTCACAAATTTTAAAAAATAAATACGTAATTCATACTTTTTTACAAGCTCATTAAAGTAAAGAATAAAATTAGCATTTAGATAAAATTTAATTATATTAAACCTGACAATTAAAGTTATTTTCTTATTTGAAGAAGGGTCTACTATTAAAGTGTTTTGAATACCTGAATCTGTCACTACAAGAATGTAATCATAATACTTATAACTCTAACATACAACAAATGAGATAAATGGATCTTGGTATGGTATCTTATCATCAAGCAATGAATACGAATCAAACATAGGATCGAATCATTCATTATATATTCAATTTCCTACACGACACAATGAACTAGAAAAAACATTTCACATACTATATAAATATGAAAAAAAATCCGGGGAAGAACGCTACCAATGATTACAGCCACGAGTTAAAATTTTTAGATAACTGTTTTTATCAAACTGCTTGGTAAGCCATTCATAAATTCTAAATAACTGATCTTCATTATCGTGGCCAGAGTGCATTTCAGGATTTTTATGCTACTAACGACCTTTACTGATTTATTGACTAACGGCCGTTTACTGATTGCGTTCCAATTAAATATGCTATTAAAATATATGTTTGTAGGTTTTAATTTTTTATTAGAGCCATTAAGGTCGAGTGATTTTAATAACCTTACACGTGTTTTGTTTTAATGTGTGTAGGAATTTTTTCCAATAGAATTGATTCCCATGATTTCATTTTGGCAGTAAAAACTTAAGTGTTAAGGCATTAAGAACTTAAAAATCCTTCATGTTTACAACATTCTTTTAAATAAACTTTCTCTATCCTAAATCGATACGTGTCAAAGGATTCCATTTCAAAAATTCATACTAAAAATCAACGAACGGAAAATTTTGCTCTCTTTTTTTGCTTTTCTGATCTTGCGTCGCGATGTAGACTGACTCATCGCTTCTTCCTTACACCTAATAATGTCATCCTGGATGGAATAAATAGAATTTAAAACTCTTTATTTTTGTGACCATACACACACACACATTTTCAAGAACCTTTTATAAACGCAAAAAAAATGGATTCCTATTATGTTGCCTATATTTGAATAATTCCTGTATAGGTTAATTGACAATGAAAAAAATCTCAGTCTTTGGTTGAATTGACAACTTTTAAACTAGAAATATCTTTATTGCTGGCATGGCAAAATGTATGACTAAGTTAGAATTTATGGAATCTCTTGTTAAGAATGTGGAAAGAGCGATGAAAGACGAAATGTTTTAAAAAATGTCATGAATTAGACACAGCTGATATTCCCGGAGAACCTGTTGTTGCCAGCAGGTAATAGTAAATAAAGTTCTCCAGTCATTATATTATGTAAAAGTTTAATGTACCCCTACTATGCTATAATAACAGAAAGAGACAATATTTAAACGATATATTTGGCACTAGCCACCTTTGGAGACCAGCTGGTTCGCCATGAGTAATGCGTTCTAAAAGTTTCAATGAAATCACATATTCATAAGCCTTGAAATAATTCCGGGCATTGATTGGCCTGAAATTAATATTTTCGTGAAGATGATGGACGGAAAGTTCTAAAAGAACACGTTTTCCTAATAATATTCTTTAATTTTAAAAATCAGTCAGTTTCAATGATTGATTTAGAAGACTGATTGATGTAACAACTTTTATTTAAAATATTAATAATAATATTTTGTAAAATATAACTCACAGAGCAAAGTATGAAGAAATCTAAAACTCATTATTCATAATTGCATTGTTTGACTTAAGCTACATAAAATGTAATTATTTACTTCATTTAGATAAAATTAATAGTATTAAACAATATATATGCCTATTAATAGTATTTTACAAATTGGCCATTGGACAGGAATTCGAATGCATATCCTTTATAAATTCAATCCTGTATAAAGATAATTTATTGAATTAATGATTTAAATATTGCAAACGATCATAGAATCCTTTGCCCTGCATTTTTTAAAGAAAATATCACATTTTATATTTATTTTATTTTATCCAGTCACGTGCTGAAAGTTACATTTCTTTAGATTTAATTCCAGCAATAGTTGACTTTTTTAAAATTTGAACTTCCGTCAAAATGGTGATAATGGCAACACGGTGATAAAACATAATTTTTTCCCTTTGACTTGCTCTTGCAGATTAAATTTTATTATTTTGTCCGAAATATATTGTTGAAAATATGGTTAAAACATTTCTTTAACAATTCATTTAAAATAGAAGTTTAAGTTATATGTTAAAACACTGATACCATTACAAAGGTAGTTTTTTAAATCTTTAACTTGATGTAAAAATCATGTTTGTGCGATAATATTTTCGGAGGTTATAGCGGAAAAATGTCGAAATTTTGCTTAATTTTTAATTAATTCAAATTCTAATTTAAAAATTTGAAAAAAGGGCTCCGAGGTGCACATTCCCGATCTCCAAAAGTATACATGTACCAAATTTGGTAGCTGTAGATCCCACGGTCTGACCTGTAGAGCTTTTATTATACATTACATTGAGCATTATTATAAGTATAGGTAAGACAAATATGTTATTTTTTTAAAAATCTGTATGGAATTTAAGAAATAGTTAAAAGATTCAGTTATTAGTAGTTAAAGAGTCGGTAACTTTATTCGGAAAACTTTTTGAGTTTAATGCTCTAATAATTTATTGGTAATGCTTCCAATATATTAAAAATGTTTTTTTCGGTGATGTTGCCAAAATGTTAAATATGTTTTTTAAAGAAAGCGAAAAAGGGAAAAAAATTTGAATAAATGATTTAGATGTTGCAAACGATAATCGAAACCTTGGCTTTGCATTCATTTTTTTTAGAAACTATCACATTTTATAATGGAAAAAAATTATTGAATTAATGATACAGATATTGCAAACGATTATATAAATATGCCATTAAGTCGAGATTTCAATGCACATCCTGTCTAAATTCAATCAAGTTTACCGTGAATAAAGAAGATTTGTTTTATTAATTACTAGCCGCCTTTGGCGACCAGCTGTTTTGCCATGAGTAATGCGTTCTAAAATTTTCAATCAAATCACATATTCATTAGCCAAAATTTAAGAAATAGTCAAAGTTAAAAGATTCAGTTATTAGTAGTTAAAGAGTCGGTAACTTTATTCGAAAAAACTTTTTGAGTTTAATGCTCTAACAATTTATCGATTATGCTTCCAAAATATCAAAAATGTTTTTTTTCGGTGATGTTACCAAAATGTTAAATGCTTTTTGAAGAAAGCGAAAAAGGGGAAAAATTATTGAATTAATGATACAGATATTACATACGATTATAGAAATATGCCATTAAGTCGGGATTTCAATGCATATCCTGTCTAAATTCAACCAGGTTTACTGTAAATAAAGATTTATTGAGTTAATGATATAGATATTGCAAACGATTGTAGAAACCTTTGCTTTGCATTTATTTTTATTGAAGATATCACATTTTATATTTCTTTTATTTTATCCAGTCACGTGCTGAAAGTTGTATTTCTGTAGATTTGATTTGCGATGATAGTTTTTTTTTTTTATTTGAACTTCCGGCATTGTTTTATTTTATTTTATCCAGTCACGTGCTCAAAAAATCATGGTTAAAACATTGCTTTAAAAATTCGTTAAAAATAGAAGCTTGAGTTATACATTAAAACACTGATATCACAAGTTCATCTCTTTTTAATTAAAAGCTAAATATTCTTCATTTTTTAAAGCATTTATAGACTCGTGCTACATACTATGCAGCTATTTACTTCATTTAGACTTTTTTATAGATGTATTTCTATTATTAAACAAAGCTGATTTATTTAACCCAGATAAGCCTGAAACTAAAATTTTCTGAAAATTTTGAAAAAAGTTAAACTAACTGCTAAAATAACTGTCTTTTTATTTTTTCTAATAAAGCTGACACGTTTCTTACTGCAAATCATAAGACTAAATAATCTTAGATAAAGAGGGTATTCTGATATTTTTTTTTATTTCTACTGTCCTAAATATAGGACAGTAGGCTTATCTGGGTTAATTAATAATATTGTAAAAGTCACAAAAAATTCTTTGCATTTTCTTTTTTTTTAAAAGAAAAAACATATTTCATATTTATTTCATTTCATGTAGACACGTGCTGAAAATTGCATATTTAAATGTTTAATTTGCAATAATTATTTATTTTTTAAATTTGAGTTTTTATCTATCTGATGGCAACCTATTGATAAAAGATAATTTTTCCCATTCCACTCGTAACGTGCTCCTGCAGATTAAATTTTATTGTTTTGTCCGAAATATATTGTTGAAAAATATAGTTGAAATGCTTCTTTAAAAATTCATTACAAATAGAAGCTTAAGAAATACTGATACTATTAGAAAGCTAATTTTTTTATCTTTAAATTGATGTTAAAATCATATTTATCCGATAATATTTTCGGAAGTTATAGCGGAAAAACGTCGAAATTTCGCTTAAATTTTAATTAATTCAAATTCTAATTAAAAATTCGAAAAAAGGGCTCCGAGGTGCACATTCCCGACCTCCAAGTTATACATGTACCAAATTTGGTAGCTGTAGGTCCAACGGTCTGGCCTGTAGAGCGCCAACACACACACACACACACACGCACACACACACACACACACACGCACACACACACACACACACATTGAGCTTTATTATAAGTATAGATTTAGATATTGCAAACGATTATAGAAACTCTTTGCTTTGCATTTATTTTTTTAGAAAATATCACATTTTATATTTCTTTTATTTTATCCAGTCACGTGCTGAAAGTTGCATTTCTTTAGATTTAATTTGCCATGATGGTTTTTTTTTTAATTCGAACTTCCGTCATTGTTTTCTTTTATTTTTATCCAGTCACGTTCTAAAAAAGGATGGTTAAAATATTACTTCAAAAATTCATAAAAAATAGGAGCTTAAGTTATACATTAAAACAATGATACCAATAGAAAGCTAATTTTTTAATCTTTAAATTGATGTAAAAATCATGTTTATGCGATAATATTTTCGAAAGTTATTGCGGAAAAACGTCGAAATTTCGCTAAAATTTTAATTAATTCAAATTTTAATTTAAAATTCGAAAAAAGAGTTCCAAGGTGCACAATCCCGACCTCCAAGGTATACATATACTAAATTTGGTAGCTGTAGGTCCTACGGTCTGGTCTGTAGAGCGCCAACACACACACACACACATTGAGCTTTATTATAAGTATATATATATATATAGATTAAAATGACTGGTGAGGTGTGTGAAAGAACAACTCCTCCCCTCCTAAAGGGTTGTGCAAATAAGCGAATATGTGTCATCTTAATATGAGCTAGAAGTCAGACTTCTATCTTCGGATGTTCAAGGATTTTTACTCGCAGAAGCTACTGCACTGCCCCCCCTTTCCGTTGTGATACGACATCATCATATAAAAAATATATATCAATAAGCCGAAGTAATCTCATATCTTTGGGAAGACCAGACTAAACTTTTATGAAGAAAGTATTTTTATTAATTATAAAATAAATTCTAGGAAATAAAGATGTATATACTGCAAGAATGATTCACTTTTGAGGTATTGCTATTACTTTAAATACAAACCAAGGAAACTAAATTTATTATGTAAAGATTTATAAGATAAAAAGGATTCATTTTTAAGATTTATCTTAAAAATAAATCGAGGCTGCTGATTTCATTAAATATAAAAACACAATTGTAAATATCTTTGATAAAATTTAGGTATACAATTGGAAATTAATGCGAATGTCAATTATATATAGAAACAAATATTAATAATAGATGCCATGAAAAAAACCTATCACCCGATTTCTTAAACAAACTTCTTCGGTACACACTATCTGATAAAGCTTTTCATGTAGTTACCAATAGAAATACGTGAAAAAAAAGTCAGTTTCGTGTGAGAAATATCTTTGATTAATATGGATTGTAATTTCCTTCAACTTTTATGTTCAGATTAGGTTACATTATTTTTTCATGCATAATTTTATCCTGTAACTAGAAACATGAATTCCTTCCGGTTAGAGATATGGATGATCAAAATGATTCCATTGTTATTTTTCTGTTTTGTCTTTTGTTATTAAACTCTTTCATTGGAATTTATTTTTGAATTCAATCTAGGCGTCATGTAGCTACTAAAAATGTTTAAAATGTTAGATGCTATAATATTAAATGTTGCAAAGGTGTTATAGGAAAAGCCTAAATAAACTTTTAATGAGCATTTTAATAGTTTAGATATTACGGAATTACACTAAAGTTAATAATTGTTAGAATTTAACAAACAAAATGAAGAATACAATATTTTAAAATATTATTTCAAAAAGATTTCTTTATTCTCTTAGTGTTATTCAAATTAAAAAAAACATTAGTTAAACGAGAAAGTTGTTTTTCAGTAGAAATGCTTACTATAAAATGTATCAATCTATTCCATTCTGGGGAAAAATTACTCAAACAAAATTGTAATATTTATTGTTTATAATACTTACTTTTTTGAAATAATGTTATCCAAATGCATTTTTTTTTCACTAACCCTCAAATTCGATGAAAGAAGGATGTAGTATTATCATTAAATTAATTTGTAACGCACATAGGTTTCGCTTTATTAGGTGGGTGCTGCCCAACGTACGACACAATAATTCCATAATTTCCCCATTTGTCTTATTTCATTGGATAATTTAGTTTAGTTTTAGTTAGATTTATGTCCCGTTTTAAAGGAAAACTAGGGTTATTTTGCTAAGGACCTCGTAATTTTGAACCGCGGCCAGATTTTGAGAACTATACTTGAGTTTGTGACACCATATAAAATGGCGAAATCTTAAAGTAGCAAACAGTTATTATGACACCAGTTTTTATTCATGACTTAAAATATTCAGAAATGTCCATACAAAAAAATTATACAATTATTTGTAATTTTAAAGAAATCTAAAAATTGGCTTTATTTTCTATCTAGCACACTGGTTTTGGCTTTGGCTGTGTTGGTGGTAAAAGCAGAATACGACCCAGACATCTGCACACTGCAAAAGTCAAGTTTTGGTGAGTAAAAAGAAATTGAAACAATAAAACTTTTGTATTGATAAGTTTAAACTTTACTGTCCATGGTGTTCTAACAATTCCGCCAGTTCTTAATTTTAATTTTATAGGATCTTTTGATGCAACATTATTTTGGCTAAACAATAGTGACAAAATTTTAGTGGATTTCTTTGAATTCAGAAAGATGTGAAAAATGTAATATCAGAGCCATAATTCATATTTCCATTCAAATCCGATTTCATCATTTTTATAGCGATAAAACATTATAATGCCACACATACAACGTTAATACATATTATATTTGCAATGTTAATACACATGCGCTATTACTTAAGCTATGTTAATACAGTATTAACACATATAAATACTATATACACAGTGTTAATTCATGTTGGAAAATTACATAAATCATTATACATTTCTTTAAAACATTTTATTAGTGATAAAGTGAATAAAATCGGTATATTTTTCCAAACACATTATTACCAAGTTGTTTTAAAAATTAGAATGAGAGATTTTCTACGTAGTTTTTTTTTTTTTTTTTTTTTTGAAAATAGAAAATCATGGAACAAGTATTCGCTAAATAAGCCCTAAAATTTATTTGTGTGAATTTATACACCGGAATTTCAAAAATTTGTCTGAAAATATTGAAAAGATAATTTTTAAGTACACAAATAAAACCAATCCACTAATCTATTTTAAATTCTTATCTGCAAAATATTGTAAAAAAACTATCAAGAATACCGGCATTTCATTCGTTAAAACTTTTTTTTCTTGATACGAATATCAATTGACGAACTACAAAATAAATGATATAATATCATTTGCATTTTCCATTATGAAATAATATCAGCTTTGTTAATGTAAATAAAAACGAAATTAATAGATTGTTTAGTTTTTAATTGAATGGCAGAATTAAAAATGTTTTTCTAGGAAATTTTCAGTTGCTTTATTCGTTTGATATAAAAACTCGGATAAGTATAATTTCTTGATAAAGTAGCAGTTTCAATGCTTGAAATCGTTTACTCGCAAAACATAATTAATTTATTAATCCGATTCCAGAATAAGCTTATTTTTGAAATATTTAGTATGCATTTCCTTAATTAATCTGTGAAGTGTAATATGTCTTTTTTTACAGAAAATGAATAAAAATCCTTTCAGTTTCTAATTTATTTTCAAATTATTTTCAAGTGTTCAAATTATTTATATTGCGCTTTCGAAGTTGATAACTTGATGAGCTATTAAGTTTCCTAAATAACTACAACTTGAAAATTTTTTTGAACCAAAAAAGTTTTTTCTTCTGATCTTGAATATTAATTTTAAGTTAAACTAATATAAATCAAAAATGAAAATAAATTAAGGCAGCATAATCTTATTTGCTTTAGTATGGTCACTAATTTTCCAATAAAAATGATTTAAGATTCTATGAATAGTTTATTTATAAAGGGATTTTTTTAAGATTTTAATTTTTAATGTGTTATGAAAAATTACGATTTAAGAGGAAATTTTCATGAACAGCCTAAAATTGAAAATTTTAACTTTGTTAAAGTTCCCTTAAACAGAATGTTAAAACAATACGAATTTTGAAAAGAATTATTGTAAAATAAAAATACATAAATATAATTTAAAAACTAATGAAATAATTGCTAGATATGTTAATAATAAGAGATTCAAACAAAAGTTAATGCATATCTTCAAAAAACAGTTTCATTCAGCTACAAAGTTTTCAAATGATTCTTGCTTCAATACGGATTCCATTTTTATTTATCTAGCATAAATCGGTTGCAAAATGAAGTCTTTTCTCCGAGACAGCTTGGAGTCTGATTCAACAAGAATGCGTCAGACGATACACGAACAGTTCATAGAACACACTTGAGCTCTTAATGGCTCTCGAGAAAATGTTCGCGCATAAAAACCCTCATTAAATGCTCGAGTGCAGTTGCTTCGGATGTTTATTTTAGCTCCTTATATTCCTTATATATATAAAAAGTCAACAGTCATGCAGCGGATTGTTATGATTCCATCTATACTCTTATCTTAAGTAAATAAATTTGTATTTGAAGAAACCATATTTGTATGAAAACAAAATTAAAGAATAAATAGCTTCGAAAACATTTTGAAAGTTCAAAGACGAATATTTTCTAACTCTTCGTTTTGGAATAGGCTTTTAATAGAAGTGGGAAAATTATTTTTGTTTGAGCTGAATAAGAAATGAGATTTATAACTGATGAAAAATAAATAAGCTCCGAAATAAAAGGTTTTTTTTTAAAAAGAAACATTTTGACATTGTAAGCAAGAAAATATGTTCTTATACTCATAAGAAATTTTTTTCTTATTAGTATAGTTTATTACAAAAAACATAAAAACAGTTCATTAATTTTAAATACCCCCGTTTCGAATAGAAATTAAAAAAATAACTATGCGTTTAAATATAAAATATCTTTGAAAACTCATTGACAATAAAAATTCTAGCACTGATATTTCTATTAATTAAACAAATAATTGATAATGCGAATCCAATTGAATCTTACTAAGATTCTGGTTTTATGCATTTATTTGATAATCTAGGCGTCTGAGAGTCTTAAAAATTGTAATTATTTATGTTGAGATTTCTGACTGATTTTTTTATATAATGAATATTTATTTATCTCTTTTCACATTTTCTTAAATTTCGGTAATTTTGAAAATGCAAATAATTCCTCCATATATTAAAAAATTTTGCAAAATCAAAAAATCGTCTGACAACTTCCAGCCGCAGGATCGATTACGATTTTTTCATATTATATGAAAATGTATGAATCCAAGATAGGTCATCGATACAAGTAAATTAATTAATTAATCTATAGTATGATTAATATTCTTAGCAAGCAAGATAGCAGATCATTATTTATTTTTACAATTAAATATATGTTTAAAACGTATTTTTTAAAATTTAATAATTTAATGATATGGATATATTAAAATTAAGCAAGATTTAAATAAGCCAATTTTTCTTCTATAAATAAGGAAAAAGCTCATAATAATATTTAATTAATAATAATTATTTAATAATATTATTTAATTAATAATATTCTTGTTTCATTCTTTTTTATAGTGTAGATAAAGAAACTTTTCACAAACAGACTTTAAAAAAATTCACTACTCCTTCGTAATTTTGAATACTATAGATTATTTAAAAAAGTTTCTCGATAAAGATAAGATAAAAAATTTCTATTCTTTAATTGTGTTCCATTTAAGGGCTACCAAGAGTACAAAGTTCTCTACCGTACATGTCTGTGAATTTCAAATGAGATCTTTTTTGTTATCGCAGTTTTAATCAAGATGAAACATTGTTACTTTTAGCCGTGATAAATTTTTTCTAGAGAAAGTGATATATATAACTATATTGTCTACTATGTGGTTTTTTTATTATCTAGGTATCTCTTATCAGATTTTTTAAAATAAAAGGTCTAACTAAATCGAACATATCCATTTTATTCCTTTTTTATCAATATTTAGAAATTTGTTCCACAGAATAAAATAAATAAAGAAGTATATTGTTTATGAAATTACTGAATTTTTACTGAGTTAGGAAAATATAAATATTAGCATTAAATGCGATGAATTAAAAATTCTGAATTTTTTTACCACAGAATAAAATAAACAAAAGGGGAAATATTATTACTAAAATCTTTTTGTTTCTGGAATGTTTAAGGTATTTTTGTAACCAATGTTAATATTATTTATTATGTAATACTGTAATAATAACTATCAACACTGAGTATATAACCTATTAAAAGAAAAAGTTTCGAAATATTTTTTTGTTAAAAAAGATGAAATAAAATCTTGACTTTTGTTTTTTATCCTTAATTAGGCACATTAGTGTAGCGTTTTCATTTCAAAATATTCAATTGTGACTTTTATATTGAGCAAAAACTATTAAAGGAATTTCCAACTTATAAAAAAAAGAAAGAACTTCGAAGTCATAAAAAGAAATTTTCACATTTCTTTGAAATCTTTAAAGTGAATCAAAGTATGATTCTGTTATATAAATATTAATATGAATTAAAACCTACCAGATGACCAACTAATTGTGCTCATTCGTTTTACGTCGCAATTTATAAAAACATTTCTTATAATTATTTAATAAAATAATGATGAGACTGTTTACAGAAGTGGTGGAGAATGTCTTTTGAATTTCCGAATCAGCACATTTGTTCCAAATTTCTAGAAAATGTTATTTGTTTTTCTTAATATCAATGAATACATCGAAAACACGTAATCATATTGCTTTGAAATAACCAGTAGATAATTCATCAAAGATAGGGGAATAATCAGGTTAATCTCGCAGTTTGCTCTATTTAAAAATAATTCATTGAGATAAGCTTTATGATTGTAAAAATTCCGAATATAATTTGTACAATAAATACATTTTTTTATTTGTCCACTTAATATAAATGCTGTTTCTTCGAAGACAACTTTAAAGTCAGCAATACAATAATTCATAAAATTAATTTCTTCAAAAATATTATAGATTTAAAAAACAAGCAAAACAGAAAGTATTCTCGAACTCATTTCCTTATTTTAGATATTCATGTCAATCTTGCAACCTTTTTTTTAAATTATCTCTAGATGCGAGATAAGCTTTTTGATTGTAAAATGATTCATGTGTGAATCATAAAAAGCTTTAAAAACTTTTCTTACAGAACCAAGAACCGCCTTTGGTGATCAATTGAAGCATTATTTGTACTAATTCAAAGCTCTTATGCATGATTTGAGGAGTTTCTTAATAAATAATTTTTAGGCATTAAATTCTAATAAACATTAAATCCATACTAACTCAAACATTAAATCCATACTAACTAATCCATACTAACTCCATAATACTTAAATCCTTTACTAACCTCATAGCTATTTTGTTTATTGTGCATAAGAACATTTTTAATGGAGTTGAGTCCAATGACGTCACTTTCCGCTTAATTAATCGAAATTTGCTATATTTCTTTCTGCAATATAATTCCATTACATGATTTGCATATTATAAGTAGAATATTACTTCCATCGATTTCAGCAATGGAATATAATCACTCAATTAAATATATGATGGAAAGTGGAAGATAATTTATTGCAATAACAAAATCTTTTCTCGAAAATCATGTAAAATAATATTTTAGAAAAATTGCCTAAATTCAGAAAGAAAAATCACGACACAACTAAATTGGTACCTTAACAACACAAAATACTAAGATCTCGTTTAGTTTTTAATTAATTAATTTTTTTTAAAAAAGTTACTCGCAGGTGGGCATTACCTACCACCTTCCAAGACCATCTGCACCAACTTTAATATCCATAGGTAAACTGTCTGGCCTGCAGAACACTCAAACAGATGTTCCTTTATCATTAAAGATAGATATGCATTCTCCTTTATTATAAACAGATATATTTTCGCCTTTGTTCGTAACTTTGTAGCATCTGCCTTTTAAAATTATATTGCTGAAGCAAAGTTCTGTGTTTCGAAATGGTATAATAAATAAATGAACATAAAGAAGCATATAAGAATCCGAAAGATTGTTAATGTTACTCTAATATTTTATAATTCATCAAATTCCGTCGACATTAATTATTTGGCAACTTTTTTGTATCATTTTTTTTTTTCATTTATGCTTGTGACTTTTCTCAATGCAGCGCAATTGCCTAATGTATCTAGTTAAAAATCTGCTACTGCATGCTCACGAATAGAAATTTGGCACCTCCAGGTCAAACAGTTTGGCCAGTATTGCGTCAACAAACAGAAGAAGAGACACACGTTTTCAATTGTTGTTAGTAGAGATTGCTTGTGTTTTTTTCTTAAATGATTCTGCTTAAACCAATAACATCATTTTTACAAAATAGAAGTATTTTTATCTATACTTTGACCTCTTGACCCATGTTTTTACTTGACTTCCTAATTAATTGCATATTCTATTTGGTGTATCTATTTTTGTCGAAATCATACTAGGACATTTGAAATATTGAAGCATTGTAAGGAAATTTGTGCATTTTAAATTTTATTACATTCATATAACCAGTAGGAGTATCTCCCCAAAACTTTCTCACATTTATTTTAATAAAGATGCTATCACAGATAATAGCTTGCGAAGCATTGGCGCATAATAATTATGAAATATCAATTCTTGGCGTGAATTTAGCTTTTTTTTTCAGAAGTTTAGTTTAGTTTAGTTATATTACAGTTCCGTTGTAAAGCAACACTAGGGATATTTTTGTGGTGAACCTCGTAATTTTGTACCTTGGTCAGATGACGAGGACAACACCCGATCGGGACTCTTCCCTTCACATCACACCACACCAGCAGGCATTTTATTCTGAATCCATCCGGTTGTGCTTGGCGAATTATTTGTAGTTTAATCCCAGGTATGTGGTTAATAGTATCCAAAAATGTCGGCGTCTTAGCATACGGGTAACGTGTCTTTGCCTAGTTCGAGTCCTGGTTAGGGCTTGGTTGTTATTCTGTGTTCTGTCAGTGAGATGTGTAAATGTGCCCCCTCCCCTTTAAAATGGAGTTGTCCAAGTGAATGTGACGCATGAAATAGCTAAGTCATTCTCTTGGCCCTAGTTGGACGGCTGAAAAGACAAGAGGCGCTCATTTCGGCTTAAATCGTTGGCAAATAACTGCAAGAGGGCTGTAAAATTCCATCAGTTACAACAACAACAGTATCCAAAAATCGAATTCATGTTTTAGATGCATTTTTCCGAGCCGATTGAAAGAAAAATTTAACTCAAAACTAACTTATAATCTCAAAATCTCATACCTATGTTGATATATTTAAGTAACTGCGTGTTTGGGTTATCGCGTTTACATATGTCTAAAGTACAGACCAGCAAATGGAAAATTCATCTCCCAGTTGAAGTTGGCTGAAAATTCGATAGATATCTACTCTACAGACATTAATTCCGTGTATCAAATTTTATCTATCTAGTTCTTTTTCTTTTCCAGTTATCGTGTTAAATTATTCTCTAATAGCGGGATAGTTATTACTTATGAACGGATTTTGCTCAAAATTTGATAGAAATCTACAACTTTTGATTAAAGATTATGTACCAAATTTCATCCATCTAGATTAAATAATTTTTGAGTTGTGGACAGACGGAGATGTTCTCAAAATGGGTTTTTCGAACTCCAGGAGATCTAAAACTCATGCATTTGTTAAAATTTTGAGTTCGAATTTTTTGACTGTTACAGATCTTTATACAACATATACGAAAAAATAAAATATCAGTGATTCAATGCAGGAGTCACACTTGTAATAACATGCGAAGGGATTAAAAATTATAGAGACTCAATTTCAAAACGCCAGAAATCATATGACATCATATTTGTCCCATTTATTGCTTTTACACACACACATAAAATCTGATAACTGAAAGAGACTGTTTGCTAAATTGCGTAAAAACTGTTAGAAATGCCGATTGGTAGTGTGTAAAACAAAGTTTGTGAGCATTATCAGAAATGTTAATGCAAGAAGCCACTGACCGATAACTACGGGTGTGTGGGAGTTAACCACCTGACATTCCTCTGTAGATTTATTGCATGATAGCCACGCAACGGTTTTCAAACGATTATTTATAAATGTATATTCCAAACAGAACATTCGTTTATTTTAATGAAGATATTTTTCCCTATTCGAAGCAAAAATCATTTATCGTTTTCTTACAATTGCGTACTACAGTCATTAGCAATTTCTTTACAGTGAATTTAAAAGAAAATATTTCTTGTAGCAGTTTTCTGTCTCGCAATTAATTAGACACTATTTTATAACAATTTTCTTAAGTTTAATGAATCGTACAACAATTTTAATTAATTTGCAACTATTGGTTATCCCTGAACTAATTGACGCGATAATTGTATAAAAGGAATTTCTGATTATAATATTGAAAAAGATTTCAAAACTTTACGAATCAACTCTTTTGGACAGTTAATTATTTACCGTAAAGTATGCATTAATTATAAATCAATAAACCGAAAATTTCTATACTTATAAATTTTTGCAACACTTGTTTTAAAATAAAAAATGATTATCTGTTTCAAAGAAAATATCCTTATCGAAGAAAAAATCAAACTTGATTCAGCGGATATTTCAGATAATTAGAACAGTAATGCTATTTTTTTAATTTGATTGCTAACGGATTCTTTTGATTCGTACCATTTTCTATAGTTTCGACTATATTGTGTCTTTTTTTATACAAATAAATATTTTTCTATATATTTGGGTAGCTGCAACGAATAAATGATTAACTGAATTAATTTAAAAAACATTCGTAAGGTGTAGTAATCATTTTAAAAAAGTAAGTGATTTCGTAATTTATTAAAATTATTTCCCACTACAGCAAATAGTTTCTTATTTTTTCAATTCCTACGATTAGTTCACACTCTCCCTATATATATACATATAATATATTGTTCAGATTTCCAATCGTTAATAAAATATATTTTATTCATCAATTCAAGTTCAAATACACTTTTTAAAAACTTGTAGTGGATGACATTTGATATTAATGCAGTTTCTTTGAAAAATATTAATTCATTAATTAAATTTTTCCAGTAATTTCTATTTGGCTGCCAAATTCACCTAATTTGTCGCCAAATGTACATAACATTTGCATTAAAATACTTTTCTAAATCTTGTAATGGATAATACTTGATGTTAATGGAGTTTTTTTTCAAATATTAAACCATTAATTAAGTTTATTCAATTTTTGATACTTTATAATGAGTTTTAGCCATTCGTAATGGAAATTAAAATTAACAAGCTGTAGTTCAATCGGTAAAAGACAAGGATTTCAGTATTTTTAATATGAAGGTGAAGAATGTGAATTTGATTTTTGAGAAAATCAATAATTTTTTTGGTAATTATTTAATAAAAAGTAGCTGAAATAAAAATTTCTGTGTGGACCTAGGTAGGAATTAAATTATTTTTTAAAAAAATATTATTTGTTTTTCTTCTTTTAGATAAAATATAAAGCTGCATTTTTTTTCTATGAATGATATGGCAAGAAAAAATTCTAGTACACAGCAGAATACAAATTTTTTTCTATTCAATTATTATAGATATTGATTTTTTTAAGCAAATTAAATATATGTTGGTCTGTCAAAACACGAATACAAAAAATGCTATGATAAGAAAGGAGTAAGAAATAATACCATTATTAAAGAATGTGCAAGAAAAGTTTTGGGAGACCACTCCCATTTTCCTTAATTTAGTTCAACACTCACTGATTGAAGAAAGAAATGTATTCACAAAGAGATCGAGTTAAAATATTGCATTTTAACTGATTTGTCATGTTTAACAAGAGAATGGAATGCCATTAAGCACATATTATCAGAAAGTCTTGTTTATGAGAGGTTTAGATGAAGTTTTTATTGATAAAAAATTTACAAGATGCTATTAAATTCGAGCACTAAAGAGGAACAGCAATTTGTTTATTTATTCTACCATGTAATTATTTAATACGATTATATTATATAAAGATTTGAATAACGAAAACAAAAATGTATGCATGATTCTTTGTTGAGTTTTTTATTAGTCAAAACATTTGCTAGTGCATGCGGGAAAACGATGATTAACAAACAGCGAAAAGAACGCAGAGTTCAATAACTCTTTGAAGGTTTTAATGACCTCCATGACTACTGTACATCGAAAAGCGGGATTGCTCTCATACTCCCATCATCCTGAGTTTCTCATTTGGAAGTTCCGATTAGCGAAGAACACCTGCGTTTTCGAATCTTATTATCTACTAATTCACAGTGCGTTTCCTTTTGCTACGGTTCTGTTTAGTTTAGATGTGAAAAAAAAAAATCTATGCGGAAGACGATACGATCGTATTGATTATTGCAGACACCTGTTGGGCTTGATGTCTGATGCTAAATTCACAAAAAATTATAATTAAATTAGGCTCATAGTAATGTTTTGGATGAGATAGAATTGTCTTTCACTTGATAGCTGATTTTATTCAGAGGGAGGAGCTGAAAACAGAACAATTGTCAACAGAATTCAAAAATTCTATTCTATATTTTAACGCATATAAAAAAAAGAATAAATTTGATGATTAAAAAAAGCATATGATAAAAATGATCATATATTTATCACGAAGTTATTATTTTCTTTGTTTTATATATATATTAATTATATTGATATTAAATATTTGTATTGCGTTGTTTTATATATTATTTACCATTATGGGTTTATATTGAAATTCTATAAACCTATAGTATGTAATTAACAATGGCGTATAAAGGACTATACAGTGCCGCCGTGTACCGGGGCCTTCAAGCTCAAGAGTCCCATTGGATCTTCACCACCAAGTAAACTAAGCTTGCGATAATTTCGCCCCTTATAAGATACAAACATAACATCATGCAACGCAACTATAGTGGTGGCAACACAGCTGAAAGCAATTTTGAACTTTTAGGGAATTCCTCAAAATTCTTTCCGTTGTTTGTATAGTCTTAACAACTTTACTTCTTGAATTTATATTATTTTCATTTTTTTAAGAACACATTTTGAAAAAAATACTTCCCAAGTTCTTCCATGAAAATTCTTACCATACGTGTTATTCTTATCTTACCGAAGTTTGTAGATAGTTTGTAGAAACAACGCTAAAGTATATATATATATATATATATATATAATTTACCGAACTGAATTTCTGAACATAACATAAATTGAACATAATTAAGAATTTAGTTCTTGTACATTTACACAAAAAAAAATTATTTCTAATTTATCACACAGGAATTTTTTAAGTATCTCTTCCTTCTACTTAAGAAATGCAATTTTTGATTATCCAATATTTAAGAATGAGCTTACTACCGTTATCCTTTCGATTACCTTGACAAGTTTCTATACTTATATCGTCGATGGGGAATCCCCGACATTTTATTAAATGTTAGTCGGGAATTCCCCTACAGCATTTTGTGGCTAGTATTATGTTTCTCATTTCTCCTAAAGTCAGCATATATTCGAACACCCCAAATTGCATCGCATAAATTAGAAAACTAAAATATAACGGATAAAAAAATAAACACAGTGGTGCATTTAAGCGCAATTAATGCTAAGAAAGAGAAGGTAGTAAAGAAAAATTGACACTTTTTTTTAATCTTTAAACGAATACTTTTGGCCCCTAGTATTTCTACTGATAGTGACTCTAGACGTTGGCCGTTGACGATGCATGTGAATACATACACATAATCTAGATAGTATGCACCTTTGCTTTTCTGCGTTCTGCAGAGAAAAATAAAGAGCTGATGAAAAAGTAGCTTTGCATCTTCAAAATATTCATATATTTTTATTCTCTTTTTTTTCTTGATAAAATCTAACTAATTTTGGATAGGACCCTCTTTTTTTTTCACCACGGCCTCTGGATACCTAACTACGTCACTGATTACAGTGCATTATTTTTATGACCTCGTGATAAATTTTGAAATTAATATTAGATTTGAAACTATTCTTTTATCTTGCTTATTCTTCTTACTCTTGATTTTTTTCCTATTATTTGCAACATAAAAATTTGAAACCCGTACTTCAAAGATTTGGCCAATAATTTTTGTTCATCATCTCTAATGGTTCAAAAGAGGATCTTTAAATGAAACGATGCTATAAACAAAAGAAATGTAAATAATATAATAAATTAACTTATTATTTCATAAAATTACTTATTATAAACAGAAAACCCAGCTTAATATAAACAAAAAGAATATAAATAATAAAAGAAAAAAAGCAACTCATACTTATTTAGTATAGAAAAGACGAAGAAATTTACTGCAATCATTATCGATTACAAAAAAAAAAAACATATTACACAATAAAAATAATTTTGCAGGTAATTTTAATTTAATATACAAAAATGTAATTATTTTGTCATAAAAGGAAAATAATTTCATATGGCTGTTTTGAATCAAGGATAAAAATAATTTCTTAAATTCTGATACTAGTATTAGCTTTAAAGATCAATTTTCCTCATTTTTTTTTCTTTTATTTTGTCAAAGATTTTTGTAATACAATAAGCAATTTCTTCTGCGAAAAATTCCATTTTTTTTTATCGTCTTCTGCGGAATGGAAAATCTTTCTGGTTTTCTTGATTTGAATAAAACAATTTCTTTTGCTAATAAACTACTCATATTTTTTTTAAAAAAACGTCTAAATTAAAACGAATGAGTAATATTATGTTTTTAAAATTCAGTTCCTACTTAGTACAACAAATTTATTTTATATATTTTAGTTAATTTTTATTAAATAATTAACAAAAAATTATGATCAAAATTGTATTGATTTTTGCAAAAATTGAACTCGTATTCTTCCCATTCAAACGAAGAATACTGAAAACTTGCATTTTACCGATTGAACCAGTTCATTTCAGCTTTCGTTACAAAGTGTTAAAATTATATTTACTGAGATTGACGGCCAGATGGAAATTACAGAAAAAATTTAATTAATGAATTAATATTTGAGAAGAGCTTTATTAACAAGTGTCATCCACTACAAGTTTAATAAAATGTATCTGAACGTGAGTGGATGAATAAAAAATATTTTATTAACGATTGAAAATTTGGTCAAGATATACATAAAGAGAATGTGAACTAATAGTACCAATTGAAAAAGAAATCTAGTTTAACTGAATTTCTTTTCTTAATGATTTGGTATACTCCTTTATACTGATTTTAATATCTCTCAAGAAAAAGGCGGAATCTCTTTACCCTCAAGCCATTTTTTTATTTTTTTCTATTTGGATGCAGCCGGTTATTTGCAAATGACGACAGAGGAGAAAAGACCAATTAATCTGTCGTTTAGCAAATAATCATTTCTCTCTAGAAGTATTTATTTTTTATTTTTTACGTTCTATTAAGCCTTCACTGTTTAATTTTTATATCAATGAAATAGAAGGATTTTTTAAGGAAAAGTGATGTATGTAGTAATGAATGAGAGAATGTGAGAATTGAATGTTTTTTTTTTTTCTCACAAGCAAATATAATTTTTAGAAATCAGAGTTTTTCTGTTTAAATAAAAAAAAAGCAGTTCGTTCTGAATTAACAAATACATTCGAATTTCGATCGTTTATGATTTGACCAGAATATGGCTTAAATGTTCTATTTTTACTTCGTGTTTAATGCATAAAATATTAACTTCTGAAGAATTTTTTTATTACTTTTAAAACAATAGAACCAATTTGGACTAACATTCAAACAGAAAAAAGAAAGGAATTTTTTTAAAAATCTTATACAGGTTTTTTTCCATTTTTAAAAAACTCTTTTTATATTTAAATATGTTATTTATTCATTATATTTACTAATATTGTACTAAGTTTCGTATTGATTAATCTAGAAAAATAATCTAAACCTAATTTAAAAATTTCAGTGTATTTGAGTATTAAATGTTTTGGATTGTCCCATTTAAAATTTTTTTAAATATAATAAAATTAGGAGCTTTTAATTTTTTTAAATTAGCCACTGAAGAATTCAATTTTCTAATTCCCAGTGTGCATAAGTTAAAAATTGTTTAATACGATTAATTTAAACAAATTAACTAATTTTCTAATTCAAATAATTTTCTAATGTAAACAAATCAACATAATATATTTTTGATTTAGATCTCTCTATTCCACTGAACGACATTTCTTTTTGTTCCTTATTCTTTTCAAAAGAATTAGATACGATATTTTATTGTTACTATTTCCTGCTTTATTTCATTTGATTATTTTTTATTTTGTCCAAAATCGTTTTCACTTTTAATTCTACATTGCTTATTCAGGTTCCACTTAGACGCACAAAAAGATGTGATATTTAAACTCAACAAATTCTATAAAATGCTAATTTTTATCGCAATGAATTACTACAATATATATAGTCGCAGATTTATTTGCAGGAAATATATGGGAGAAAATAAGCTGATAAAATTTGTGGATAATTTAAAATGTACAGGAAATTAGTATGAATTCAGAATAGAAATACTAACGGTGACAATCACTTTCTTGTGTTATGAAATAACCAGTATTACTTACATCGTCTCTCCTACTACAGAGAGTGAAAAAAAAACCATAAAAATCAACACAGTATTAAATGTTCTTGAAATGCATACGGTGATTCTATGTATTGCCACATTTCGACGCAACCGAAAGTCAGTCTCTTGTTAAAGTCCTTTTTTTTTGCCTTGGTTTTGGAAATAAAATATAAGAAGGTTGTATAAAATTAGAATGAAAATAACAAAAATATTAAAATCTTTTTTTACTCTCAAAGAAGAAAAGTAGCCAGACATAGTTTCATAAATTTGTATTCGTTATGAGTTTTGACTTCTTGAACATTAAACCGGTACTTTTGAAAGAAGAAGTGATACTGAACATAATTTTTAAAAAAAGGGAAACAAATTGAAGAATAAATTTAAATATTCAGAAAAAGGAAATAACTAAATGGATAACAGAATATTCATGAAATAGGAAAGAAATAAACAGTAGAAAATTTGGTATAACTGAAATAATGGTTTTTTTTAAATTTTAAGATGATGCAAAAATTCATTTTATATTTTGGGAAAGTTATGATTAAAAATTGTTAAAATTTATCTTAATACTTTAAAAAACAAAGTCTGAGGATTATAATGTAAAAGTAGTGAAAAAATGACAATAAAAACGAAGAAAAGAAAAGGATTAATGAAAAAAAAAAAGAATCTGATTTGAAGGCAATCAATTCATTTTTAGTAGGAATTCGTTGAAGCATTTTTTAGAAGAGGGTATCTGGCAATTTCAAGAAATTGTGGTTCAGCAAAATTTTTTAAAAATATTTTCTATTTTAATAATTTAATTTTTTATTGCATTTTTGCTTTATTTATTTTTGGATTTTCTTAATTTTTAATTATTTAGAGACACAGTTTTCAAAATATATATGTGCCAAGCTATAGTAATGTCGCAGCCAGGCAAGTAAGTAACACATGAGTAGAAAGGCTGAAAAATGTTGCTCAGCCGATGGTAAGTAATTGTCCCGATAGTACGACTACAAGCTGCTGAATTGTATTTTTTCTCATTGCGCATGTAGAATTTGGCGGGTTTTTGGCGTGAAAAAATTGATCACTCATCATAGATTATTTCCGCCCTTTTTTGCTCTTTACTTTTCTGATAATAATTTGTATTCTTTTTTTCATTTTATTTGTCCTTTATTTTCTATAGTTTTTCAAGTTTAAGTATGTTGACTTTTTACTTTATTTTACCAAGTTTCTTTTTGCAAATATCCATACTTTTAATAGACATGCAGTGAGATGGAAAAATTAAGGGACGCCAAAAAGTAAATTTATAGCAAAGTTTGGAATGCTTGTATCTATCTTATAAAGTTGTGGCTAACATAAATGTGCCTTTTTTAGCATGAACTGCCTACTTGCCATCTTATAACTGACCGAGTGCTTAAGTCTCATGATCAAATAGTGTGGAACAGTGCCAACATAGAACGAAACGCATACATTTTTCTTCATTAGTAGTAGAGACAGATATAAATTTTCAGCATTTGACTGTTAAATTATATTTCTATTGCATGAATTGAAATAGTTTACATTTTTATATACCATGAAAATACTTTTGATCGATTAAGTTAGGATTAAAAGTTTGCAACTTTATATTTTGTTTGCATTTGTTGATTTGATTTGTTGATATTTAGTTGTACTATCAGAGTTTTCAACAAAATATTTATCATTTTGTAAGAAAATTCTTACAATAATTTTTATTACTGTATACTGTAGGTCGCAGTTAAGGTTTTCATAAAATTCAGAACTCGATTTGAAAAATAAAAGATAATTCATTAGGAGTAGTTTTTCAGAATTATATATGCTTTAATTTTAGCCCTTAAATTTTTTTTTAATATTTGGGCACTTGTACTTATGATGATTATTTTTTGCTGCATCTCCAGGATGGCAGAAAATCAGCGAAAGAAATAAGCGTTAAATTTAGATTTTTAAATTAAAGGTATTCTAAGTGTAAAAAAAAATATGATGAAACCTTATTCCTGGGTTTGAAATTCTGATATATGAGCTTTGTTTTACCGCCAGTATTAGAAAAATAAGCATTATTATATAATTTTTAAAAAATATTTTAA
>JAPMOQ010064997.1:449970-549923 GCA_026543055.1 Argiope trifasciata | reverse complement strand
ACGTTACAGCTTGAAAATTTAAGCAGCCATTATGGCGAACTAATAAAGTTTGAAAATATCCTATCTGTAACTCCGAACTGCTCGACCGTAGCGCTTCAAAACCGGCACCAATCGATTCCTCGTGGCCAAAAACCCCAGACCCCCAAGTTTACCGGAGTTTAATAATTCTGGGGCGATTTTTGACTTGGCAACCATTCCTCGTATTATAGTATTAGATAGAATTTTTTATTGACAGTCTATTGTGTATGAAAAATTTAACTGTTCCAACGCAAGCAAATTTTTTCCGGCAGCATATGAAGAAATAAAAGAAGTGTACTAAAATATCTTGCGGAATTTATAATTCTGCAAGATTTGTTACAATAGATGTTGCCACGGGTATCACAAAATATCGCTGAAGTTAAATCCAAGACGCGTGACGTAAGAATTTGGGAAAAAGCGAACTGCGCATTCGCTCGCCAGACGGGGACTAGAAAGAGTCGTATCGTTCCGATCATGCATCTTGTAAAAATGTAACGTAGTTTCGCCATGAAACAATAATTAACTACTCTTGGTGGCATCTATAAGTAATTCCTTTTTTTCCCTCTATTGTAAATAGTCCTGTCATGATTGTAAATGTCTTTTCCTTTTTCTTTACTGTAAATAAATTTCTTTCATATTCAAAAGCTTCTTTTTCTTCATTCAGTGACCCTAGACACTGAACTAAATGTGGTTGGATGGGCATTCTGTCCCACCCAATTCCTACATAACATTATGATTTGTTTTTTAAAAAAATAATAAGTTTATAATTTTAAAAGTTTCAAATAAAAAAATTGATATTTTTACGAAGTTTTAATCAATTTAAATATAAAAATAAATTCTTAAGAACAGGCTTATAATATTCCTTTTATCATTTATAAATATCTACGAACTACTGCTAAAAAATAAAAGTCACCGAGAAAAAAATTATAATAAATGTACAAACGGGGGAAATTTTTATCCAGTTTATCGAATAGCATTTTTATAATACTATAGTTATTATTCTCTTCTTATGCAACATTAATTATTATTTTTTTTATAATTCAATCTTTTATATTCATAAAGGAATTTTTCTCAGCATAAGACATTTTATATGCCTTTTCTATGATTTCTTGTATTGTGCCTGAAAAATGTGGACAGACTTTTTTACTAGAAAGAAGGTCTTCTTTTTGATTATTTTAGTTTCAAATGTTCTTTCAAAATTATATTTTCCACTTTAATAAAGGTTTCTGTAATTGATCTCCAATTGTAAAATAAAGTTTACCCAATTGATTCCAGGTTTATTTTTGTGTTAAATGTAAAAAAAATACGTTTTTCTCTACCCTGTTGCATTTTGGAGATAAAAAATATTTTGTGTTTATATATATAAAAAAAAAGATTATACACTTATAGTTTGAAAAAGAAAAAGAGCTACTGTAACCGTAACTGTTTCCTCGGCCCTCTATCGGCCGCTGCCATGAACAATCAGTCTATGTCTTGGAAGCGAGTGTAACGCATGATGTAATCCCCGAGTATTATTTTAATTCTTATATGTTAAATATAATTGTCCTAAATAGTTTTGTCCCCTTGTAAATCATGTCCTTTAATGTCATTAAATGCATCTTTAACTAAATTGGCATGATTTATTAATTTTAATAGTCTATCTTGACATAATTAAAATTTTGGCGCCCTTTCGGTCACACTAATTATTAAATTATCTCAATTAAATCAGTAGCGTTTTATTTATTTACTAATTATTTAAATATAATACTATCATTTTGAAGTTTTAAATTATGTAGATATCAAATGATTAACACCCTATAACGTTAATTAAGCAAAGAAATTATGCTTTGCGCAGTAAAGAAAAATTCTATACTTCATGTAATGTGTATACAACATACAGTAGAAACATACTTTAAAAAAAGGAATATTACTTATTAATTATTTTATTGCTTGTTTAGTTAAATTATTTTATTGCTTCTAAACTATAAATAAAGATTTCGTGAAATAATACATTTTGCAAATGGAAAGGCTATGGAGAACCACAGTATTTATGTAGAAATTATGCAAATTGTTTTGCTGCCTTGCAATGCCATCTGTCCACACATCCTTGTACTATTTTTATTAATAATTCTGAAGTCAAATTGTTTCTTGTATTTCGATTGTTAGATTTCAATAATTTTTAATAACAAGTTATCTAAGTACCTTTTTAATTAAGATAATTGAAATATTAATTATTAATTTAACTCATTATTTATATATACTGCTTGATTCTCTGAAAAAAAAATGTTTTATTGTTATATTCGTTCAAGATTATTACTATGAACTATTACTATTTTCTTATTTAATTAGTATTTACTGTTATATTAACTAATTTTTCAAGAAAGTTGTAATTTTAATAATTTATCCTCATAAGCATATTAAAAAATATATTTAGTTTCACAAAGATATTTAAATAAAAAATAAAAATAGAACAAATTTTTATAAAGTTCCTGAAGATAAAAATTTGTCAATTTAGTTTGCCTTCGTTTTAAAAGAAAAGCATTTTTATGCGAACAGCCTAGGACAGTGATGGGGAAACTACGGCCCACGGGCCAAGTCCGGCCCGAGGAAAGGTTTAATCCGGCCCGTTTAAGAGTGCCGTCGTGAGAATGTTTGAACGCATTCTTACTTTAATGTGACGACCCGCATAAAAACCACCTAACCTGAATTTTCTTCTGGATAAAGACATTTATAGTCAATTTGACGTCTTAGAAAACGAAACGTGGCTTTCTGATTTCGCTTTTTTCACAGACCTCTTCGTACACATGAATAAACTGAATCTCAAATTGCAAGGGAAAAATCAGTTTCTTCACGATATTTGGCAATACCTGAAGAATTTCAAATTACAGTTATTATTTTTTGCTAATAAGATCTCTAAATCTGATTTTTCTCATTTTCCAAGAATACAATCTTTAAAATTCACTATATCAAACAATAAGATTAAAAAAATACGAAATTAATTTGAGAAAACTATCTTCAAAATTTGAAAGGAGATTTCAAGACTTTAGAAAAATGGAACCAGAGTTTAGTATTTTTGCCACCCTATTCAATGTTAATTACGAAGAAGTTGATGCAAAATTTCAACTTGAGTTAATAGAACTGAACTGTAATACTCTCCTGAAACAAACTTTTCATACAGTACCATTACTAGAATTTTATAAAAATTTAAGTCCAGATAATTTCCCAAATCTAATTACTCATGCAATGAAGATAATGACAATGTTCGGCTCATCTTATATATGCGAACAAATCTTTTCAACAATGAAGCTTAGGAAAACTTCTTTAAGAAACAGAATTACAGATGAGCACCTTTCATCAGTTTTAAGAATTTCTGCTTCGCAAATGGAACCGGACTATGATGAAATTTTGATAAAACAGTCTCAATTTCTTTTTTTTCATGCACCATCAACCAGTAATGACACCAGAAAATAAAGTGATAATACTTCACATCAAGAACTACACTAAATTCATTTTATATTTTGTGCTTATAATTTTCTTACCTTTTGCTTTTTTACTATTAAAATAATAAGTGTATGTAATAATATATGTATATGTTTATAGAACACATAAATTTTTTAGCGATTAAGCATTATTCTTTAGCCCGCTACGATCGTCTAGTTGTTACAAATGGCCCGTCTCAAAAAAAGGGTTTCCCCACCACTGGCCTAGGAGAACAAAATGTCTAAATCTGAGATCAAGTTTAGTTTAGTTTTATTAACTTCCCATTGTAAAGCAAAACTAAGGCTTTTTTGGGACGGATCTCATAATTTTGAACTGAGGTTACATGACGAAAACAACACCTGAGCTGGCACTCCCCCCCCCTTCTCCACACAATGAGAGGACGTTTGGCCTACGGGCTTAACATGCAACAGACCCTCTTATACAAAGATTCTTTGTGGATACGGGTCTCGGACCTGACACCCTACGGCTAATAAGCCGAAACCCTACCACTAGGCCACCACAGCCTTAAATCCACCTTCAAACATGTTTGTATTAAGAAGAATACGCGATTAGGAAGCAATAGAGACATGACAAATTATATAAATTTAAAGAATGTAATGACAGTGTCATAAAAATCAGTCATCATCATAATGAAACTGAAAACATGCGCAATATGTCCCAATGCGACTTTTATGTCACATGGTGTGTATAGGATAGTAGCACAACAGCAAATAATGGCTAAACTACGTCAAATATATGACTAAAATAAAATCCTTCTAAACTATATATAAAAATATGTTTTTATTGTTTAAGTAACATGAAAAGATTGCCATTGTTTATAACAAATTCATTAAACAATAATTTTAATAATTCTGGATTAAGTGCTGCATCTTAATATTTAAACAGCATTTTGCTGCCTCAAATATTACTAAGGTGTTAGATTTAAATTATTGTAGGTGGTGTTCATATGTAAAAGAATTCGCTGGCAATCAGTTGAAGATCATGAAAGGAGAATCTTTATTGTCGAATAAAGGTGCAGTAAATTCAATTTTGGCATAGGGAGGAATATCAGTACTCACCTATTTTTACGTCAGAAACTGAAACTATATCTTGATGTGAGAAAGACCATCTTTCTTTTTTTCTCAATTTCTTAAATTTGAACGTACCTTTATTGAGTCGCTTCAGCAATCTCTTTTCTTATACGTATTTTGATACTGACTAATGAAAATACTCGCACATATTTTCATTCAAAAATTAATTTTTAATTTTCTTTTGTCTCAGGTGTGCTTAATATTAAACTTATTTTCAACTAACGTACCGATAACAAAATTTGTAAGCGAAAAGACAAGAAAGAGAATTAGTATTGTACTGTTTGCAAGTTCTGAGCTAACTTTAAAGTTTCAAGACTCCAACTTATTGGAAAATGAGTTTAAAATTGATGTCAAAATTCATACCGAATAATTAACATATAGACAGGGAAACGAGTTAATAAAAACGCTACAAAAAATTAATAAAACACACTAACAATATTATGATTTGTAGTGGCACTATCTGTAGGTCATATAAGTTTTCAGGGACCTAAAGTCGTTTATAAAGTTTGTAGGAGCGCTATCTGTCGGCGATAAAAGTTTTAAATGGTTTCAAATCTTTGGGAAAATTTGTAGTGAACGGATAAACAAAGAAAATGAGTTAATATTGCATTGTCATCTATTTCTGAGCTATATTTAAAATTACAACCCCATGATTGGTAGACTTTTCTCTGAAATGCTTGAGTAACTTACTTAATGTGCATATTTAAGTTTAAATTAGTCATACGTATATACAAATGAATAATAAAGGGGGGAAAAGGGAAGGTTAAAACAAATGTAATAAAATACTTTTGAATAAACTACCAGAAAAATGTTTCTGTATGATAGGCGGAATACGTTTTAAAAATTTTTCATTAATCATCTTTCAATTACTTTATTTTTAAATTGTTCCTTGTAAAACTATTTCGCATTGGAAATTCATTTAATCCCTCTTTTTAAAATATGACTTGTATATTATTTTCTACAATTCCATGCTCTTTTCAAATTATATATCAGAAAGATATCTTGTAACGTTATTTCAGACTGTAGATATGAAAGATAATGCATTTGCGTGTTTTTAAAGTGAGGGGGGGGATTACTGAAGGAAGTTAAAGTTTGAATTTTTTTTTCCCTTTCTCCAAACAAAAATAAATAATTTATTGTTTCACAAAAGATTCGATACTTTACCGACTAAAATGAAAATAAGTTCAATGAAGTTATACTTCCTTTTTCTTAAGCGAAATTAATTAAACGTGAATGTAATCGAAATTAATAATTTTTCAACTTACCTGCAAATTATGCCTTTCAGTTCTTAAATTATGAGGTCATGATGCCAGCAAATGACATTATTTTGCAGTCTTCTAATGATGCGACATAGAAGCCGTCATATAACTGGAAACTTCACACATGAGGATGTTTCCTGTCAATTAAAAAAAATTAATGATAATCGAAAGAAATACTTGAGAGTAGGCATGACAAATAATGCAAATAAAAAAATAGTGGCATATTGACTCTCATAGAGGTATCAAACTCCTCATCACGATGAGACTTAAGAAAACATGTGCAGTCATAACAAAATGCGAGTTTTGTGTCACATGGCATGCGTATGGGATTGTGTCGCAACATCCAACAATGGTAAAACAGTGTCAAATATTTGACTAAGAAAATTCTTTTTGTAACTATTTGTAAATGTAAAGAGTTATTGTTTAGGTAAAATAATTTCTTTTACATTGATTATACAGGGTGATCAGCGAATAAGCTCTAATTTCAAAATTAAATATCTCTACCACAAAGAGCGATAGAATTATGCAGTAAACTGTACGTTTATTAACAAAACTGTAAAAATAGTGTACAAAAGTTAGAAAATTTAGTTACAAAAATCGTTAACAGATGATGCTCTGCGCTGAAAACTCTTTCTCTGAAAGGAGTCTTAAAAAAATAATAATAATAAAATGATGCTGTCTTTGCAATCAAAATACAATTTTTTCAAAATGTTCACCATTCAAATCAATGAGGTGATGTAATCGAACAATGAAATTTGACATCACGTCTTGCAATGTCTCAACCGAAATGAAATCACATGCAACACCAATCAACGATTCAAGCTCATCTAGAGTGGCAGGATTGTTTCTATAGACAGTGTCTTTCAATGCTCCCCACAGAAAGAAGTCACAAGGAGTCAGATCGGGAGTCATTTTTTATTTTTGACGTCACATTGGACGCGTCTATGTTCATTGTAATTAGAGCGTCATCTGTTAACGATTTTCGTAACTCAATTTTCTAAACTTTTGTACTGCATTTTTACAGTTTTGCTAATAAAAATACAGTTTACTGCAAAATTCTATCGATCTTTGTTGTAGAGATATTTAATTTTGAAATCAGGGCTTATTTGCTGATCACCCTGTATCTAATTCATGACAGCCATTAAAGATTAATCTTAATAATTATGTACTAAAATTGTATATTTTTATTTCAATAACATTTTGATGACGCAGATACTGCTAAAGTGTTTAAGATAAAAATTACTGTAGGTGGCGATCATGTGTAAACAAAATCACTGAGAATCAAATTAAGATTATGATTCGAGAATCTTTATTATCGAATAAAATAATATTCCTGTGCAATAAATTCAATTTTAGTATAGAAAGGATTGTTAATACTCACCTGTTGTTTTCTTTTACTTTTTTTTAAAATCTTATACGTTTTTTTCTAAAACTATGAGATAAAAACCATCTTTTTTTTTTACTTTTCCCTCTTTTTTCACTATTTCTTAAGTTTGAACATGCCTTTGTGGAATCGCTTCAGCAGTTTTTATTCTTATACGCATTTTGATATTGACTAATGAAAATACTCGCACCTTTTTTTTATCTAAAATAATTGCTTCTTTTTTTTTTTTGTCTACTATGTGCTTAACATTAAACTTTTAAACTAACATACCAATTACAAAATATGTATCAAAAAGGCAAGAAAACGAATTAATTAAGTTAATTACAAAATATTTATCAAAAAGACAAGAAAACGAATTAATTTAGTTTTGTTTAATAGTTCTGGGGAAAGTTTAAAGTCTCCAGCTTTCTGGGAAAGTAGTTTAAAATCGATGGGGAAATGAATATCGAATAGTTAACATGTAGACAAAAAACGTATTAAAAAATAGTATATTAGCCCTATTAGGATTTGTGAGAGCGCCATCTGTAGGTCATAAAAGTTATCATTTGCTTAAAGTTATTTACAAAATTTGTAGCGGCGCCATCTTTTGGTAATAAAAGATTTTATTTGCTTATAACCATTTACATAATTTGTATTGAACACACAAACAAACAGGTAGACAGGCAAGAAAATGAGTTGGTAACGAACTTTCATCTAGTTCTATGCAATATTTAAAGTTTAAAGTCCACGATTCACAGTCTAATTTCTCCACTTCTATAACTTACTCAACCTGCTTACTTACGCTTGAATTAACCTCCTGTATATATATGCAAAGAATATATTATGAAGATTAAAATTAATTTTGAAAAGTTAATTTTGTATAGGGACCTAAAAATATTTCTGTATGATATTTTTAACTGCTTTTTAATTTTTTTTCATTTATTATCTTTCAATAACTTTATTTTCAAAAAGAATTATTTTAAAGCTCTTTCACAATAAAAATTCATTTATTGCCCCTTTGGATCTTATTTTCAGCAATTCTTAGCGAATTCTTCAAATCATGTATACATAAAAGATATTATGCAATGTTATTTCAGACTGCGTTTAAGAAAGAAAAGACATTTTTGTTTGTATAAGAGGGGGGGGGGATTACTGATGGAGGTTGCAGCCTTTCCAAATTTCTTCTCTTTCTCTAAACGAAAAACTCTTATCAACTAAATTTTTTATTGCAAAAAAATCGATACAAATAAGGATTAAAAGATTAGATTTATGATTGATACAAATATTATTTGTAAAATAAATGAATTAGATATTGATCCTATAAGTAATTTTATTGTTTGTTTTCATTATTATCGAAAAAAAATCCACCTATAATCTTTATTTAAAATCAATGATAATATATTTTTATATCTCGTTACACAAACAGCAGTAATCTGCTTTAATTCTAAATTGTAAATACAGCATTTTTCATTTAATTTTGAAGGATATCCAACATTTACAAAGATTCGGCAGATAATTTTAGTTATCAGAAATAACATATATTAATTGAAAAAATTATATTAAAGTTTATAAAATAAAAATTATGGCTCAAAGGGAAAAAAACCAGTCACTTTCATTGCAAAAGATGCTCAAGCTTTAATTACTTTAATGTCAAGAAAATAAATAAACTTATATTTTCTTTTTGTTAAGCGAAGCTCAAAGTTAATCGAATTAATAAATTTTTAGCTTACCTGAAAGTTATGCCTCAAACGACGTGATCATGCAGCCTTTAAATGATGTGATATTGCATTCTTCACCCCAACGAATGCTTCCTGTCAATTTTTTCAATAAAAAAATTAATTACAGTTGAAAGAAATACTTGAAAGGCAACATGATAAAATATATAAATTAAAAGAATGTAAGGACATACATAAAATCATAAAAATTTCATACTCATCTGCATGATTAATCGTGCTGATTTTGATTTTCAGCTTACCTGAAAATTATGCCTTTCAGTCCTCAAACGACGCGATTATGCAGTCTTCAAATGACATGATAATGCAGCCTTCAAATCACTTTATTATTGAGTCCTCAAATCACGTGATTTTGCACTCTTCATATGACAGGGTACTTCATATCGGCGATTGATTCCTGTCAATTTTTTAAAAACATTAATACCAGTTGAAAGAAATACTTGAAAGAAGACAACACAAAATATATAAATAAAAAATATATAATGACATATTCAGAGTCATAAAAATGTCAGACTCATTATCACCATTAAACTTAAGAAGTGTTTTAACATAATGAAATGTGACTTTTGCATCACACGGTGTGTATCAGATTATATGCAACTGCAATTAATGGCTAAACTATCAAATATACGATTAAAAAAACTTCTAAATTATGTATCAAAGTATGGTGTTATTGTTAAGTTGGTATGAAATAATTTCCATTATTTATACCAAATTCATTAAACAATAATTTTAATAATTCTAAAATAAGTGCCGTATGTTTATATTTCAAACAGCATTTTGATGAAGGAAATATTGTTAAGTTGTTAGATTCAAATTATTACAGGTGGTGCTCATGTGTAATAGAATTCGTTGACAATCAGATGGTCATGAATGGAAAATCCAATAAAAGAATATTCCGGTGCAGTAAATTCAATTTTATCATAGATAGGAATATTAATATTTACTTGTTTTTTTCGTAAGGAACTGAAACTATACCTATACAACTAAAACTGAAGACCATTTTTTGTTCGTTTTTACTGTCAGTTTCCTAAGTTTTATGCTTGCATATTTTTAAATTAAATTAAAAATTAATTAAAATTAAATCAAAAATTAATTTTTTTGGCTAGTGTGCACTTAACATTAATTGATTTTAAACTAAAATACAGATTACAAAATTTGTTTCGAAAACACAAGCAGTCAATTTAATTTTTATTGTTTACCAGTTCTTAGCCAAGTTTAAAGTCTCCGAATTACTGGAAAACTAGTTAAAAAACGATTGGGAAATTCATACCGAATAGTTAATACATATATGAAATTAAGCAAGCTAATAAACTCGCATTAAAAATTAACAACAAAAAGAAACAATAACACTATTGTTACATGTAGGGGCGCCATCTCTCGGTCATAAAAGCTGTCTTAAATCATTTAGAAACTTTGTATCAGCGCCATCTGTCGGTCATAAAATTTTTCATTGGCTTAAACCATTTACAAAATTTATAGGGTCGCCATCTGTCGGTGATAAAAGCTTTCACTGACTTAAAATCATTAACAAAATATTTAGATGCGCCATCTGCCGGTGAAAAAAGTTTCAATATGCTTAAAATCATTTGCAAAATTTGTGTGGAGCGCACATACAGACAGACAAGAAAACTTGTTAATATTGCATGGTCATAGAAAGGAATATTAATTATTATCAATGTTAATCTAGTTTTGAGCTATATTTAAAGTTTATAGCCCACGATTCGCAGTCTAATTTCTCTGCTAGTTTAACTTACTCAACCTGCTTACTTACTCTCGAATTAAACACATGCATACGCAAACGAATAATAAAAGAAAAAAAAATCATGAAAGTTAAAATTAATTTTAGCTATCAGAAATAAAGTATAATAAATGAAGAATAGATATTAAAATATTTATTATTATTTTAAGGATTTTAATCATCTTTCAATTACTTTATTTTCATATTGAGTCCCCGTAAAACTTTTTCACATTGGAAATTCATTTAATCACTCTTTTTTAAAATATCGTTTGCATATTACTTTCTATATTACTATATTTCTCTATTACTTTCCATATTTCTATAGAATTGCATATTTTTCTTGCTCTTTTTAAATTATATGTCAGAAATATATCTTGTAATGTTATTTCAGACTGCAAAGATGAAATAAAATGTATTTGTGTGTGTGCAAAGGGGGGGGGGCAGATATTAATTGAAGGAAGTTGCGGTGTCTCCATATTGTTTTTCTTTCTCCAAACAAAAACAATTAATTTCTCTTTTTACAAAAGATTTTATAATTTACCGATTAAAATGAATGTAAATTCAATGAACCTATACTTTCCTTGTCTGAAGCGAAATTAATTAAACGCAAATTTAATCGAGTTAATAAATTTTCAACTTACCTCAAAACTATGCTTTTCAGACCTGAAATGATGTGATTATGCAGCCCTCAAATGACGTGACCTAGCAGTCTTCATATGACCATATACTTTTTAAAGGCGAATGGATCCTGTCAATTTTTTTAAAAGAAACATTAGTAGTAGATGAAAGAAATACTTGAAAGAAATATATATATATATATATGTATATATCTATATATAAATTCCATCAATGTTTTATATTTTATCCGAAGTCAGTTTTAAAAGTATTTATTTATCTGAGATTTTTTTATTATTTTTTTGTAAAATCCTGTTTTCTGAGATAAAATATTTAAATTCTAATTATGTACTAATTACTTATGAAAATTTTCCTATCTTACCTCATCTCATATCCATCAGCGCCATCTCTCAAAAATTTGAGGTACTAGTAGGTTATCATCCTATGGCAACTACGCGAGTTCCATAAAAATTAATTAGATGGCGCTGCGTGATGTTGTCAGTATGAAAAAGGCCTAAATCATTAATAAAAAGCAAAGTTTTTTTTTCGGGGTAAAATCACCCTTTTTTCAGGAAAAACGCCAATAGATAAACTTAAAAAGCAAAGCGTTATCTAAATAGAAAATTTTATCCAAATCGCTAGAGCCTTTTCCAAGATACACGAAATAAATAAATTTATTTCAATACAAATTAATTATTATGCAAGAACTTTTCGTTTATTAAAAATACAAGCTCAATATCCCATTTTTGCCTTTAATATTATAATTATGAAATGAATTTAAATATTCAATAATTTTCGAAAAATAAAATATTTTATATAAGCAATGTAAAAAAAAAAAAAGCCGGCTGAAATGTTTTCAATTATTAGAAATCGATATTTTTAAATCTAACATAATAGTTACTGTAGTTGTAACGTAAGAATTATTGTATCAATAGTGTAATTCAAATTCTTGCCGCTTTCTGACTTCTAGTTCCTACTTTTTATGTTTATTTTCTTTACATTTATTTGTTTATTAACTGTAGCCTTAACCCTAAAAAAATCCGTAATTTTTGTTAAAATGTATTATCGTGTACATTTAGATAAATATTATCTCCTTTATACATAAAAAAATTAAAAAACGGCTTTAATTTCAAAGTAAAATACAAAAAAAATCTAGCAAATTTTAAAAAGAATTTAGTTTTGCTTTAAAAAGAATAAGTAAATAACTTTTGAGAATTAAAGTAGGACTAACGACAATTAATTTTAATTATCATAAATAATAATTGTAATATTAATACTACTAAAATTAATAAATCAATTTCTTTCTGTTGTTCGAAGTTCAAGAAATGTATTTTATTAAATCAATGAATTTTTTGCATACCTTTAAGTTATGACTCGCTGTCCTAAGACGACTGAGAAGACGAGCGGAATTTTGTCTCACAAGACTGGCAACGAAATAGTCTAATGCGGTATTCCAAAGGAACGGCATCTTTATACGACCTGCAATAAAAAAATATATAAGACAACGCGTGCGCAGAGATTAACCGGCAGCGCAATCTTCTTTCTGCACATGTGTGATGCTCGTGGAATCACCTAACTGGTTAGAAGTAAACCCACCTGTAGGGTTGCTGTCTGACAAGTTTCGCCAAATCGAAAAATCGCCAATTCTCCTCTTTTCACTTAAAGCGAGCCAACTTGTTGCTATGACGTTTCTTCTTCGAAAAGAGGCTGTCACCAAATGGACCGAATGCATATATTTTTTTACCACTTATGAGTTAAGTATTTAATCTCCGTGTTATTCAACAAAACGGATTATTTAAATAAAAATGTGACATATTTGAAACTTTAAGCGATTAGAAATTTAACGGGAAAAAGAAGAATTAAAAAAATTATTATTTTGTACATTTTTTAATACTAATTTTTAATTCAAGCTTTCAATTGAAATAAATTGCTTTATAAAGCTTCGCTTTAAGCAAATAGTGAGCTCTAATAGACACTGTTGGGTATCATTCGGTTAGGGTTATGAAATTTACTATACATATGTATTAAATTATAAATATGTCAAATTAAAAGAACATTTTGAAACGAAATGTATTATTTAAAAAAATTTTAAAGATATATTTAAAAACATTTTAAAGACTTACATTTTATAGATATATAATTTTTAAAAAATTAAAAATATTTCAGAAGTTTTAATTTTTAATTTTTTTTTCCTTATTAATCAATGCAAACTTATTTGGAACAGAACTACGTATAACTTTGTAATTAATATTTAAAAGTAATTAAAAAAAATATTATTAGGCACACTTACTGAAATTTCATCGAAATTGGTTTTTCTGAATTAAAATTTACTTTTAATGTGCTAAAAAAATTCGAAACATAAAATGCATACCTCATTTTCTTTTAATGCTCGACTGAAATCCTTATTATCGATTTCATTTAATTTTTTCAAAAATTTCAGCGCCAGGAACATTTTAAAGATATTTAAATTTAATTACAATATTATTTTGTGAAAAATTATTAAGATGTATTTTTTCCCACTTAACCCTCCAAATATTTATTTCATTTAGTTGTACAATACATTTTGAACTACTATTATAGTTGAATATAAACAATAATTTATTTATTTTATTTAATAATACAATGTATTTTAAACTACCATTATAGTTAAATATAAACAATAATTTATTTACTTTATGAAATATTACAGTACATTTTAAACTACTATTATAGTTGAATATAAACAATAATTTATTTATTTTATTTAGTAGTACAATGTATTTTAAACTATAGAAACAATAATTTATTTATTTTATGAAATATTACAATACATTTTAAACTACTATTATAGTTGAATATAAACAATAATTTATTTATTTTATTACTATTATAGTTGAATAGAAACAATAATTTATTTATTTTATTTAGTAGTACAATGTATTTTAAACTACTATTATAGTTGAATAGAAACAATAATTTATTTATTTTATTTAGTAGTACAATGTATTTTAAACTACTATTATAGTTGAATAGAAACAATAATTTATTTATTTTATTTAGTAGTACAATGTATTTTAAACTACTATTATAGTTGAATAGAAACAATAATTTATTTATTTTATGAAATATTACAATACATTTTAAACTACTATTATAGCTGAATATAAACAATAAATAATATTTTGTTGATGACACGATTAAAATAAAATTGCTTCTTTTTATACCTTTTCGCTTATTTCAAAGTCCACTGTTCTCTTAATACTTTGGAAGTGTTCCACTACATGGAACTCTTAACTTCACTCACTTCTAAAATCGTTAAATCCATTTATAAAAGGAAAAAAAAAAAAAAAAAACTAAGAATAATTTTTAACCTTCTTTTTTTAATAATAAATGACAATTTAAATCAAGCTGATCCATATTTTAAGCTGTAGCACGTTATGTAAAAGATATTGTTTTAATGGAATTTTCTTATTTTCTTCTAATAAGAAATTAATTGCTTGAAAAATAATTTTAATCCTATTTTGTTGTCTGTATCTAAAATCGTTTGTTATATATATATATTTATTTATTTGTTATGTTTTTATACAGAAAGCACACGGTATGATCATTGGATAAAATTAGTGTTAAATCAGTTGGAACACTACACCGATCATATTACTCGGCGGGACACTATGCTGCAAAGAGAACACATGTGTCTTCATTCCCTATTATTTTCCTTTTTTGTAGAAAATGAAATCACCTCAAGAAACAACGTTTGGGAGGGTTAGAATCCTTGAAAATTAACCACCCTTGCTATGGATCCTGAGACCCATGCCTTTTATTTATTTATTTATTTTAATTAACAGCCTTGGTGTTCTTTACTTAGAGCTACACGGGTTTTCCTGCTTTTTATTGTGAGTTTCGTTAACGTTTGTTTTATATAAAAACATAAATATTTTCAATTACATATATTACAGCTTATTTTATATGTTAAATATAACTATGGATTTATTTTTTTGTAAATTAATTGTGTTGAAAACGGCGTGGAGGGATCAATTAATTTTTTCTGAAACGACAAATATACCTTAAAAATCCACCCCTCCCCACACTCAATAGTGTATCCAAGCATGCCTCCTTATGCTAAATCTGCGACAAAAGTGTAACATAGTGTTTTTATGATTAAAATTCAAGACATTTTTCTCATTTTCGCGCTTTATTCAATGTTTTCATAGTCGCACTTTTCAGAGCTCTAGCAATGCAGTTTCCCAGGTGATGGAACACCTCCAAAATCAAAACGTTTAGTACAATCTCCAAGAAAATTTGACCTGTGTACTCCCATCTGCCTAAATAAATTATATAAAAAAATTTATTCGATTTTAAATTTTAAAGGATAGTGTGATAAATATAACTATGGATTTTTGTTGTAAATTAATTGTGTTAAAAACGGCACGGAGGGATCAATTAATTTTTTTCCGAAACGTCAAAAATACTTTAAAAAACCGTCCCTCCCCACACACAATAGTGTATCCAAGCCTGCCTCCTTATGCTAAATCTGCTACAAAAGTGTAAAATAGTGTTTTTATGATTAAAATTCAAGACACTTTTCTCATTTTCGTACTTTCTTCAATGCTTTCATAGTTGCACTTTTCAGAGCTCTAGAGACGCAGTTTTCCAGGTGATGGAACACCCCCAAAATCAAAACGTTAAGTACAATCTTCAAGAAAATTTGACCTGTGGGCCTAAATAAATTATATAAATTTTTTTATTCGAGTTTAAAATTTAGAGGATGGCGTACTGCAAAGGATTAAGAACTATTAGGATTTCGTTAAATGTTAATAATAAAAAAGTAGAAATTGAGAATATTTGGATGAATTTTTATTTTCTTAAAGCATCCGGGTACGTTAAAAACACTGGTTATCAAATACATTTACGAATTTTCTTAATTGTTATTTCTTGTAACTCATACTTTCTTTATTTTTTAAGCAGTTTATTTCTGCTTAAATAGGGAAAGGAAGGCCTAACCTATAATCCGGGGTCACATATTTTTCAACTAAAATTTTTCTTTAACTTCAATTTTCTGAAAACTTTAATTTTCATAAAAATTCTTCACCATTAACATATCTTAAAAACAAATATAGGTATATACATAAAAATTTCAGCCTGTGTTTTAAATAATATGGGAAAAGAACCAAAAGTTTTATTGTTGGTGAAATACTTTTTCATTTATAGATATTTTTTTAAAAATAAGTTGTGAATTTATATAAAAAATGCATATATACGCATATTTTTCCTCAAAACTTCTTTGCATCTCAAAATTTTTCATAGATTTTGTTTCATTTACTTCATCTTTATATTCTATTATTTTTGTACAAAGAAAAATAGGATTGCTGCATTACAATTTTGTGTAGAGTGTTAACCGTTTTGGTTAAATTTCATTAAAATTTACTACACATTTTCCTATTTCTCAAAATATCTTTTATTTTCAAATAATTTTTTTGTGTTTATAGTATTTTGCCTTATAAATGACAATACATCTAAAAACTATAGTTTTAAATAGATATTAAAAAATTCAATTTTTGAAACATTTTTCTTCGAACGTAGTTTGATAACTTAACAATATCTTAAAATTCACTAAACAAAAGATTTAGTAGCAAATGTAAGGCACATTTGTTGAATTCTTAAATCGTCACTGGAGACGGGAGTCAAAGCGTTATTCATTAGTTCCGATTATAACGCGATTTTTTAGTCTTTGAATAAAATTATATCCTCAGTGTCTTCAAGTTGTTCTGTCAGTAGTATGCTGACGAAAGCGTAAGTATAAACACGTGAATATAACAATTATTTTTTTCTAAGTTTTGGTTGCTTTTTATTGATTATTGACTTGTTGACTCCAAATCTTTGAAATAGCTTTTAATTTAAATAATGAAAAAAAAAAAAGAATATAGAAATTTTCTTAAAATATTATCTTAAAATATTCTGTTCTTCATTTTTGTTTGTTAACATTCTAACAGTTATTAACATTAGTGCAGTTCCGTAACATCGAAAAGAAATAAATACTTATTAAAAGATTGTTTATATTTATTGAAAGATTGTAATGTTTATTAAAAGATTGTTTCTCATAACATTCTTCCAACATTTAATATTATGACATTCGATATTTTTGGTAACTTCATGATTTTTTAATGCATTGTGTTTCCAAAATAAATTCTATTGCAATTTACAAGACAATAATAACAATGGAGTCATTTTGAATCTATGCCCTTGGCCGTGAGAGGAAATTTATGCATAGTTACGAGTTAAGAAAAAAATATTATATATTTGTAGCACACTTTAATTGTAAATATGTAGTAACATAAAAAGTCAACGATAAAAACTTAGAATTCATTGAATAAAAAGCTTCAACATAAACAACATTCTTTATGAAATATATGCTCTCTTTCAGCAATATTTCTCGTTACTAATGGAGTAATTATGAGTTGGACATGCAGAGTATGTGATCTGGTACTATTATTATGAGGCACAACATCGAGAAATCGGATTTTTTTTACATTTAGGGGGAAAACACACACACTTTGTCTTTTTGCTCTTGTTCCTTTGAGTCTTAAAAATTAGATTGATTCCGGTCAGTTGAAGGGGGAGAATAAAGAATACAATCAATTAAAGGGAGAGAATAAAGAATAAAATATTTTTTAAAGCTTAAGAGCAAACTTAAGCTAAGTTTCTACAATGAAATAACAAATATCAATAAAGCTCAATGTGTGTGTGTTGGCACTCCGCAGGCAAGACCATTCAATCTATGGCTGCCAAATTTGGTACTTAGCTACTTTGTTTGCCTTTGCAATCGGGAATATGCACCTGGGGCACCTTTATTGAATTTTTAGTTAGAATTTTAATTATTACTGAAAAACTAACTATCCCGCCAAAGAAGTATTTTCATTTCTCCACCGCCAAATGAATAAAGCTTTCCACGCTCCCCACTCTAAAGAGGATAGGCTTAACATATTTCCGACCGATTATTTCAACGATTCTACTTTTTTTTTTTTTAGTGTTTGATGCATTTAAAATTAAACATAGTTAATTAATCAATCTTTCGGATTAATTCTGAAGCCTTTTTTGAATTTAAATTAAAACATAAAAAAGGGAATTAAAAATTTCTAATCTGCGTAACGTTATCCCAGCTGGCGTTGAAAATTCACTCATTTGCGTAACCATTGCGTTGAAAATTCACTCATGCGCATTGTGTTCTGATTGTTGATAACAATTTTCAATGGATGCGGAATTGATTTAAATTATTTTTAGGTTAATTGTGTCCTTTTGTAATTAAGTTGTGTTTATGTTATATATATATATATATATATATATATATATATAGTATACGCTTATATTTTTAAGTACAGTTTTTTTTAAATAGTTTTTTTAACATGTTTTTGACCGATTATTTCAAACTATTCTGTTTATTTTTTTAGAGTCTGATGCACTTTAAACTAAACATTTTAATTAATCGATTTACTCATAATGAACCTAAGGAAATTTTGTTGACAATTTTTTGAGATATTACATGAATTAAGAAAGATATTCTTTAGTGTCCGTAAGGTTTAAATGCTGAGTGACAAAAATATTATTATATTAATTGCAGTTTAATCATTTCCACTTTAATTTAAAGCATAAATTGTGTGGAGCTAATAGAAAATTAGAGAGATACATATTACGTTAAGGCTGAAGGCTTTTATAATACTATTAAAGTTTGAAGTTTAAAAATATTTTGACGAGAAAGCTATTAAAACCAAAGTTACATGAAATATTTAATTATTGAAATTTAAACGAGTAGTAAGATTGCCAAACCAGCTGGTCGCCAAATGCGGCTAGTAACATATAAAAATTTATCACAAGGTCGGAATTCCATGTTTGAAATGCTTTGCCATCACAAGATCTTTTAGATTAAGGATATAATGTTTAAACATTCTTTCACAAGATTTTCTATAGTACATATAACTAATAAATGCATTTGTACTTGTAGGATAGATTGATAACAACTTAGGAATACAATTTTATGCTTACTTTCATTGATCACGAAAAATTAAAAACTTTTACCAAAACTTGTTTGAGAAATTTTTTCTTCAATGTTTTTTACAATGAGACTTTGATTGGGATTTCTTAAAAATTTTAGATAGGAAATTAGGGATAGCAGATTTAGGATACAGAAATTTAGGCCTTTTTAAAAGAATGTAGAAAGCATTAAAGATTTTTATCCCTTCTGAGACAGCAGTTTTGTCGAGTACATGTTGAATTTAATTAAATAGAAAGTGGAATTGAATCTGGAAATAAGATAACATGTAGATTGAAAATGATTTTAAAAAGTTGGAAATAAATTAGATTAAGAGATTATCTATCCATCTATTGATGTTAATATTGGTTAAAGTGTTTAAAAAAATTGGAAATGAATTAGAATGCAAATTAGATTAAGAGATATCTATCTATCAAATTTTTTCTTTATTATACAGCGTGTGCTAAAATATGTATATCAATAGGCTTATAAGATAGTTGTCCCCTGTCTTAGTAGGTACAGATCATAATTTTTATACATAGAATAAGTGACCATAAAGTGCGTGTTAGTCTATATCGCTTCACAACAGCAAAAAACACTGAAAATATTCCCTTCGTTAAAAAAGTAAATAGTTATGATTTACTATGAGATAAAATTGTTATGATTTCACTATGAGAATTTTTATGGGTTTCTTTGATACTAGTAAGAAAAAATAATCTAAAGAATCTTTAAAATAATGTTTTAAGCACTAGGAATGTTTATATCTTTACTCAGAAAGTGAGTAAATTCTGAAATTATCAGTTTTCTAAAGCGCATGTAGAATTAATTAAATTAAAAGGGGAAATAGGATAAGAAAATAAGAGACCATTTTAGGATGGAATTAACATAGGCTAATTTAAGATAAAAATTAGAAAATTAAGATTTAAATTAAATTTTAAAATATTATATTTATACGATCTATTGTTAATATCATTATACGTACTTTGTGCTTTTTATGCTAGATTTATCGTAAAGCTCTAGGCAAATGAAATACATATTTGTTTATAAAGCTTTCAAGCAAACAAATTTTCAATTCTTTTTTATTCAAGTGGTATGTAAATTATTTAAATTTTAATTTATCAAATTTTTCAGACAAATTTAACAAAACTGAATTCGGAACAATATTATATTTTTAAAAAATGCCCTTTAAATTTTTTTTCTTATAATATCCTTTAGATGAATGTATTATCCATATTCAATAATCAATTATACAATTATATTTCTAATATTAAACGTTTTTTCAGTATCTTTAAACTGTGTTTTTTTAGATAAAAAATTAACATTATCTCAAACAAAAGTTTTAGTAACTGTTTCAGAGTTTTTTAATGATAATTAGTGAAAATATCATAATACAGAAAAAAGTTTTTATCCATATTAAAACTTGAAAAACTATTTTTCAATGATAGGAATTCCCTGCAATAATTTCAATTAATATAATATTTCATTGAAAAATAAATATGACTTTGAATAAAAAATCCCATTATTAAAATTTAATTCGAACTTCGTTTTTTCATGAGGTTTCTTAATTTTCTATATTTCTGTTATCTTGATTTTTTTTAAAAGCAGTCCCACCAAGCACCAGTTCTATAAATAAAATTTCGAAGATGTTTCTTGCTTTCTGTAAGGATAATTATCAATTTTATCATGGGAAAAAAAGGCTGATTATTCTAGAAGAGCAAACCTTCACCGTCAATCGTCTTTCACAAGAACAAGAAATGTGCTTTCTCTATTGTTCGTCGAGATGCTAGGTCAGGGGTCAGCAACCTATAGAAATGGAACTCCCAAAAGAAATTTATAAAATTTTCCTGTTTTGAAAGAGTAACTGAAAATTTTCGATTTAATTTAATAGTATTTGCTTTTATATATTTGATTTTTTTTCAATAAACGGTTTTAAATAGGGTATAATCGTTATTCATATAAAAACACAAATATAGTTACATCGATGGAAGGATTGGCTTTGCATGCCTTAATTAAATCAAGCTTATCACCTGTTATTTTAAGCTTCAAGCACGATTCCAGATTTTTATTAGTTGGCATCTAAATTTACTTATTATTATATTCATACAAGTGAATGCTTGCTCTCACTCACATGTCGACCAGAAGATTTTCAGCACTCCATATGCCAACTTCTTCCCCTCACTGTAACAATATGGAAGATTCTTCCACGCATCGAATATGAGGGCCTCAACTCGCGGGATTATTTTAGAGCTGTCCACTTGTACTGCGCGATGTGTATGCATTTATGGAACTTCAACTCTTCCAACTTGCTCTTGAGTTCTGTGAACTTGCCACAGCACAAGTGTTTGGTTTTTAAATCTAAAGGTGGCTGTTTGGGTGAGACAAAAATGAAATGCAATTGGCTGAAAGATAAACCTGGCAACGGAGTCTCATCTCTTAGAACAAAATAATAGTTTAAATTTATCTCATTACGGTTATGTTGAGGGTAGCGTAATTAACGATTATGTCAGTAGAAGCTGTTGAGAGATTCGGCACTTAAAATATATTTTCTTATTTTATTAAGGGTTTTGATAATAAATTATTAGTTTTTTGTATGGAGCTGGAGAACCGCAGCTTTACATTAAAAGAGCCGCGGGTTTCCGACCTCTGGGCTAGGCCATTACCATTCCACTGTTATACCCAAATTTCAATTTAGTTTTATTGTATTAAAATAGAGGGCAGCATGAGTTCTGCTATTCCAAAGCACTTAGTCACAGAAGTTTTAGTAAAAAGCGAGCTGTTGTCACTCGCTCGGAAAAAAAGGAAGATGGTTCTTAGTCTCCAGTAACGATGAGTGTTTAATACTCTTACGTTATGATGGCACATAGTTTTACTATGTGCAGACATCTTGTTAGGTTTCGCCCTTTGGTGTCATCTAAGTATTTTAACTTCCAACTTTAATGGGATTAACCTTTCCTGTCTTAATTGTTAATGCCCTGTTAATTTTGTTTACTGTAAATAAATGTTGTTGTTTCCGTGACTTCACAAGTGTTGTTGCATAAAATCTGTACTTTGTAAAAGGAAGTGCTGAGAGAAATTTGACCATTTCAGCGTGCATGAATCAGAAAATTTTATCTACGGGGCAACAAATTACCTTAAGATAAATGACTAATTTGAGGTTACTCTTTGGGAGAAGAAGAATATAGGGAGTAGATTCAAACATTTATCATAAAAATAGATTACATTTCCGATCCCTTTTTTGAAGTACTTTGTCGCTGGTAATGTGAGATAAAAAGTTCATTATTAATCTGTATATTTTTTGAGCTTCCTTTAAAAGTATGAATATTGAGCAAGATTGTATAAACATCCACTTTCCAAAGTCGTAATTTGTCTTATCGGTCTCAGTGGCATAGCCAGGGTAACTCCGGGGCTTAAATTATATTTTCGTTCTCTGCCATCATCAGTGGTTCAGTAGGTAAAAACGGCACACTAATTGTGGTATTGTCTTTTCCCCCCTTCATTATATGTCATTTTTAAAAGCAATATATACGCTTTAATATAACGTCTCGATACTGTCCCCATCCCGACAACTGTACTAATCGTACCTCCAGGTCGCAATGCCATTGTCTGGTTTATCAGTTTGTCTACCTTGAATTCTAGCATTCCACGTTCCTTCTGAAATGCTAGAATAACTTATTGAGCAAAATCTGTTGTGAAAGTTTTATGCCCCACCCCGCACATCATCGAGAAAGCATTTTACAGCCGACACCTCACCCTAAACTTATGCTAAGAGTCAAACCTCTAGGGGCTACAAAGAAACGTTAAATCTCATTTATTTCATTTATTCGGCTTTCAAAATTATCGAACAATGTTTAAATTTTTTCCAGCGATTATGTCGGAAAAATAACTGTTTTTCGACATAACTTTTATTAATATTTCCATTTTGTTCTTTACGTCTGTCAGGTTTTTTTTTTGGTTCTCAGAACTTGGGGGAAAAAGAGGGGGGACTGTAGTCGTGCAATTCAATTAAATTTCCATAATTTTCGCATTGCAACATAAATAATTTTAAATTCTATTTATAGTACTTTTAAAGTACGTACTAAAGTAGATTCATATTCTTTTTTCATCATTTTAACATCAGTTATAAGAACCATTTTTATAGCTAGCGTGTACAGAGTAGCATGCTTTGGGGTATCTACATTAAAAAAATGACATTTATCGATATGATAGTATCTTAACGTATTTATTTTCTTTAACATTATTATCAATTTGTTAACGTATTTGATCCAATTTGACCATGACATTGATGTAGCATTAATTCAAACAAATGAAATATATCAAAATTAAAAGCAAAATATTATTTAAAATAAAAATATTTACATATAATAAGTGTAGAATTTGTATATAAAATTAGGGTCTATCTATTTTTCTTCATTTTTTTCCAGAATAAATTTAGTATTTGAAAAAATTAGTATTGAAATTATATATTAAAATTAGTATTAGTATTATATATTAGAATTTAGTATTGAAAATTACATTCTTTAACAGAAATGTAAACATTAAAATAAAGATTTTAGCATAAAGTATCTTATGATGTCTCTAATTTAATTAAGTTTAACTATAACTAAATATCATTATTGTTCAAGATGACAAATCGTGAGAAAATAGTAACAAAAAATATTTCTTTATGGTATCAGATTATCTTTTTTAACTGCTTAACCGTTTCGCCCGTATGCCATACGTGCATCGATTTATAGATTTTGATAGTTGTAAGTTAAAAAAATTAACCATTCATAGCGAGTACAATTCAATATCAAAATTACTTTGAAAACGTAGATAAGTTAAATATTCAATCGATTTCCATTTGAATTAAAATAAGAAACTATTCCAAAAAGAGAAAGTGTCATCTTATTAGGTAATAAAGAAAATGAAACAGTTAAGTGGTTAATAACAATTTGTAGTAGAAATTTAAATAACACCAACTAGATTGGTTACTAAATTTAATTAAATTTAGTTACAATAAAGAACGAAGAACGATGACACAAATTTTTAGAAAAAAAGTAATAGATATAAAGCAGAAAGCAGCATAGCAGATAAATAATAAGTAAAAAATTAAATTAAATCATTTAAAACAAAATTTATATTATGCGTAAAGTAAATAAAAAATACTTTATGGATTTGTAATGAAACTCATAACATCATTTGATAGGGTTGAATTTTTCCTGTACAAATAAATACTGTATCATTTGAAAAGAATAACAAAATAATTTCGCAAAACCGCGTATCAATCACTCTAAAAAAAAAAAAAAATCAGAACGCTGCAGTAAAATCTCCGCGCCAAAAGCGATAATTACACCAAAAGCAATAAACCGCCAAATGTGGAGAACTGACAGCAAACAAAGCAAAAATACTTTTCCAGGAATTCTTGGTTAAATTTCTATTTCTGGGAATTCAGCTAGGAGCCTGGGAGAAGATTTCTAAGAATTTATCATTCAATTTGTAAATAGAAGTAAATTTTCATTACCGGGAATGAATCGATTAGTCGATTTAAAATAAAATTATGTTCAGTCGCCTGAGTTATTACAAAATAGCTTAGGATCACAGAAGAACTATTAAAATTTCGGGTTCCTTTTTATTATGTGAGAACATATTGTTTTCACTTGAGGTTTTTGGAACCTCAAAATGTGAAGGCAACAGATCGTTGAAGCTTCAAAATTCGAAGGTAATAATTTGACTGAATATCCTTTTTTTAGTTTTGGAGTCGACTTTTACCGTATAGCTTTTGAATTATCTATAGTCATCTAAAGTAGTTTTATTTTAGAATCGGCTTTAACAGTCTAGTCTTTTTTTATGTCTTTGAAATCACAGTGTGATCACCTAACTCGCTCAACGTTTTTTAAAAATAAACCAAAAAAGTTAAAATATTGTTGGTTTATTCGATAAAATAATTGTTGGTTCAGGGATAATTTCAACTAATTAAAACATGGTTATTGGAAAATAATGCAGAAGGTTGCCACATTTTGTGATTTATCCCCAACTAAAGTTACAACTTGATTTTCAAATAATTCTTTCTCTGAATTCTTGCAAATTGACTTAATTAATTTACGTCATTAACCAATTTAAACCTGTTTGAAACAATCACAAGACTATCATATTACGCACGCGTCGATATTTAGAAAAACGATTGGGTTTTCTTTCATCTCAAAATCGGTCGAATTCCAAAATTTTGTTGAAAACTATTTATGTTGAAATTTAAGTATTTTCTTTTAAATAAATATTTATATAAAGGCTGATATTTAGTCACTCTAAATCTGTCCAACTGGCATAACAAGATTATTCAAAATTCACACAGGACAAAAATTTTCATTTATTCAGAGCTGTGGAACAATTTTAAAATATTTATTTCCAGTGATAGCAACGGATACAGGCATAAACGATGCATCACTGGGTTGAGGAAAGTTCAAAGTTTTAATCTGTTAATTTAACATATCATTAGTTGCGTGGGAAACTTTGAACCAGAGATTCCTTTTTCACAATATTTGAAGTTGCTAGTCTTTGATCACCGAATTCACTGTCGATAAATTCATTCTCAATAATACTTAAAAATAGCACACTTGAATTCTTAATAGATTTCACATCATTGATTGAGAAATTTTTGAGTTTTCTGTTAACTCTGCTTTCAAATTTTCTGTTAACTCTGCTTTCAAATTTTCTGTTATTTTTTAGGAATTCGGAAGTGCTCAATATTTTCATGTAGCTTTTGAGAATGATCACTCCAATTTCTTTTCCATGTGCTATCATCTTTTGTAAATTTAATGCCCAAACTATTAATATGTTTAAGACGAGGCAGTTCTTTGTGAATATACAACAAAATGTACATTGCAAAGCAACAATAGATTCAATTTTTGCGTACAAAATTCACAGCATGCCTTATCGGAAACGCTTAAAATTTTTATGTAATTTGCGAGAATGACCAATGCAGTTTCTTTTCCACGTCCAATAATCTTTTGAAAACATTTGTATTGTTATAAATCTATTTATGATGCAGTGGCTATTTGTTGAATATACAACGAAATGTATGCTGCAACGCAACAATTCAATTTTTGTTTACTGAGTTTACAGCATGCTATGGAAGTATGCATTGGAAATGCATGATACATGTATGCGAATGAAATTTCAGTGCATTTCGAATTTTTAAAAAAATGTATGCGGTTTACAATGATGCAGAATAGGGTTCAAATAACTTCTTCATTATTTTTTCCCTCATCAAAGTTTCATAATTTTTGGAATGTATAACATCAATTCATGAAAATAAAATTTACATCATATAGCAATAAAATTTTATAAAAGGCTTTAAAAAAGCTCAGCGATATTCTGTACTAATATCCTCGTATGAGTTAGTAAATTATATTTTTCCAATGAAATATAAAAAGCTTGCCCATTTGTGTGATAGCTGTTTTATAATACCCTATTTATGTCGTTGTTACTTATGGAACTTGCCACACGCAAGTCCGCTGTCAGAGATTTAAGTCAAGTTTGCGCAGTACCTTCTGAGGGTAAAGGTCACTGGACACTCAAATGTAGAAGTTTGACTTTTAGTTTATTTGAAGATGACACTCATACACTCGCTCGTTCAACCCCTTTATCTCTGGGGGATGGGAGAGCAGGGGGTCTCCTTCAAACACCTCACAGATAAAACACAGGGTAAAGAACAACCATGTCCGAACCATGGATTATACCCGGGAGGCCGGCATATCATATTTATTGTAATTTAAAAGCTTTTCTTTAAAAAAAAAAAACACATGTGAAATGCATAATTGGATAGCTGGAAATGTACTTAAACCTGTAGTATCTGTTTGTAAATATTCAAATTAAATACTTTCTCAGTTTAAAATATATCTTACATTCTCTAATATTTTTGTATGTAAAAATCCCTGTGATGAATATAATTAGGGAAAAAAAGTTTATAAAAAGATGCTGCCATGAAAATGCTGCATGCTATTGATACTGAATTCAAAGGCTTATAATTTGGTCATCAGATCCTATTTCTATATTTTGTTTGGTCAATTAGTTAAGTTTAAAAAGGTTCCGATCAATGTGTTCAAGATTTCACGCCAACTTTATCCGTAATGAGAGGTAATTATTTCGTTTGAAATGCTCATAAACGGTAAAATTAATTGCATAGAAATAAAATGCTCTACCGAGTTTTTATAAATTTTTTCTCTCCCCCCCCCCCCCCCGCGCTCCTCAGTGGCGCAACAGCGTTTTTATTCAGCTGAAAAACAGATCAAGTTGTTGCGAAATCTTGAAAGGGTCTTCATTACATTCCCTCAGCCTGTTTAGCAGATCACTCCTTTCCCCATGTAATTGATTCATACCCCCCAACTTTCCCTCCTGTTGCATAGATCATAACCCCTTTCTCCTCCTCCTGTCATTCATGTAACTGAATAATGGTTCATGATGCTTAAAACTTTGAGACTCCTCCTTTCGCTGATTCCTTATAAATGGAGGCTGATTGGGCGATTTGGTGTTGTCTATAGAGAAACAGAAGAGATGGGAATCATGTCAACGCCCACTTTAGGGGAAAAAATGGGCGGTCTATAATGCCCCCCCCTTTTTCTGAGAATCGGGATGAAAATAACTTAGGCGTGGGTAGTCGGATTCGATGGATAGGAGAGAAGAGTAGATAGCCGGGATTAGGGATGTAAAACGATACCGAAGACGACTGATTATGTGACCCTGTTGGGCTTGGAAGGGGGAAGGAAGTGTAATGCTGAGGTACTGGATTTTAATTTCTGGAGTAACATGAACTGTTCATCCGCATCTATGTCATTAAAATACTGCATTAAAATGGATCGCAGAGAGAGGAAAAAAAAATCGATTTTAAAGCATCGAATTCTAACTGAGCTCCTAAATTGCAACTTTGCAAGCCCTATCGATAAGGGGGAGAGGATGGAAAAGAAAGGTATTTTTAATTTTTAAACAATGAAAGGGGCCGAAGCTGTGTAAAATATTACAAAATACAATGAAATTTATTTTTGATTTAAAGTGATACAAATCAAATTTGATTATGATAAGGTCGCATCCGAGTTAACACGTAAAGGGGATGCAGTAGCTCCCAAGGATAAAGATCCCTGAGCACCCGAAGGCAGAAGTCTAACTCCTAGCTCAAATGAAGATGACACAAACATACATTTTCTTGCACGGCCCCTTTTTACTATGGAGGCTCTTTAAAAAAAACATAAAGGAAGAACAAGCAGGCCCGAATCGGTATTCCAACCGAAGACACCCAGTTCACGGTTAAGATGCGCTACCCCTAAGCCAGGAAGTCGGCAGTTAAACTTGATAATAAATTGATAATAGCTTTTAAGTACTTCTCTTAGTTTTCTGATAATAGAAAATTACATTTACAAAAGTAATGCTATGTTTTGAACAATTAGTTTTATAATTGGGTGGAGGGTTTTGAAGATTTTATTATTTTATAAACAGATATTTTAATATATTAAAATACAAAAGGCAGTTTTATTCCATAATTTGTTAGTTTAATAAGTAGACGGATTTTGTCAATAGTATGTCTATTTCATGATTTTTATCTTCTTGTATACATAGTATAGAAAAAGTATAGTAGTCATCAAGAAATTCAAACTCTCGATTTCAATAAATCTCCACTTTTTAGACTTCCCTGAGATCTAAAAACATATTTTTGAAAAATGTTCGTCTGTCTGTGACAAAGATAACTAGAAAACACTTCAAGCTAGACAGTTGAAATTTGGTATACATCGTTACAGCAAATTTGCAGATTTTTATCAAATCTTGAGCAAAATTCAGTCGCAAGAAGTTCATCAGCCCTGCTACCCGAATACAAGGAAATATGATAGCTACAAAACGAAAAGAGTTATATAAATAAGATTCGGTACACATATTTAACATCTAAATACGATAGAGAGCTAGCGAAGTTTGAGACAACGTATTGATTGTCGAACGGCCTGTACTTTCAGAAATATGATAATTCAAAAATGCTATGACTTAAATATATGGAATTAGGCATGGGGTTTTGTGATTATAAGTGCAGGTTTTTGTCAAATATTTATTTCAATCGATTAAAAAAACCTATCTAAAACACAAATTCGTTTTTTGAATACTGTCAACCACATGCGCCCACATACCACAACCACTATTAATCCCCAAGGATAACAAGATAGATCTAGTAAAAACTCTAAATTCAGTAATTATTGCTAATTATCTTAGTTTACAATTAACCTATGAAAAAATGGTTTCGTTTAATTATTATCTTAACAATAGCTTAATTTTACTCGTATTTCACATTGCGAATGAGATTCGTAATGGGAGTGAATTATGCTCATCAAGGGAGATACTCCTGTGAAACAGCACATTGTAAATGTCGAATTTCAAAGCATTTATAAGATGTTTTAATCACCTTACCTTCAATGTGTGGATGACCTCACTACTTCCGTAGGAAAAATTGGAGCACTAATTATCTGCAGGAAGTTCCTATTGAGCAGGAATTGATTCTGCAATAGAGCGAAAGGCGATTCCAACCGTTACAGCATTTCACCTATGTTAATATTAATCAATTATTATATTATATTTAAATAATAAACAGTACATAATTACAATGGTTGTTTAAAATAATTATCTGTTATTGGTAATTAAGTAGTAAAGTGATGATTAGTTTTAAAAGATTTGATTTTAAAATCGATCATCTGCGCATTTCGTACATTGTCTTTAGCGAAATTTGCTTTTTCTAGTTGTTGCTACTGTTACCATTATTAATGATCTTGCAGAGTATTGAAGCATTTAATTTTCTTTCAAATTTCAAACGACGCGAGCGCTATAACGTAAGTGCTAAAGCACAAATTAATTATAAAGTTTTGCAACTGAATAAAATTTCGAAAAATTAAATGTGAAATACTAACTGAAGGGCAGATGGTAGTCTTGCATCCCTAACTTTGAGGAGAGGGTCAGCATTTAATCCCAAATAAGGTATCATAAACATATCATTCATCTTCTTAGCTCAGCCTCCTTAGTATATATAAAAATGGTATAGAGTCGCATTAATTCCTCTTTGAGGACGAAATGAGCTTCGTATGGTATTGATTGAAAATTGCCATGTAATAGCTATTAGGATTATTCAACGTCAAGTTTCCAGAAACATTTGTGATGATGATAATTCAACTTTGGGTGCTAAAGCAAGGTGGGATATTGTAAATTATTTATGTTTACGATCAAACTTGAATGACATACGTTAATGAGGGGTATATTATTCTTTCTGTATTCTTTCACAAACGAAGGGCTTATAAAATTTTATAGTAGTATCAATTTTCAAGATAATTTTCTTCTAAAACTACCTTGAAATGAGATATTATTTTTCTATTTTAATCCACATAAACATACTCATAAATATATGGAAATAATTTGTTTACCGAAGAGAAATTTTATTTTTAATAAAAGGCAGCCAAAATGAACATTTCCAAAAATAAAATAAAATAAAATTTGGGCCTTTTACTGTTTTCAACGCGAATATTTATGCCGTGTATAACAGATCATTCTCTTTCGTCAACTTAATTGTTGCCGATCTGTATTTTTGCGCGAATTTTTTTCTAGAGGAAAACAAATTAAAACGCATTCGATCTCAAATTGTGCATAATTTTATTTGATAAGTCAGTGTTTACACTAATTTGAATTTTAAAATTGTTTTAATGAATATTTTATTGCTTCTGGCCATTTTTTTAGAAGCAATATTTTTAAGCTGACTTTTATTTATTATGAAGAATCGTGTCATCCAAAGGTGTCACTGTGAGATTAAATAACATTTTGAAGACCAACTTTTAGTAAAAAAGTAGTTTGGAGAAGATTTTTTTAAATGTGATTACAGCATCTTCCAAGAGAACTGTTACTTTTAACTGGTTAAATTAATTAATTAATTTATCATGGAATTTAATGAATGCGAAACAATTATTGACGGAGAATAAAATGAAGTTTCTTTATAGAAGAACAATAACTAGAACAAAAAAAAAAATGGAAATGCTTTAATAATCTACATACATATTGTTTTTTTTAAGTATCTTGAAATGATCGGCAATTCTGTCTCTCAAAGATGTGGAAGGATTCTTCTGTGAGTTTAGTTTCAACTAAATGTCTAATAAATAATTTGATGAACGTAACTCTGCCAACAAAGTATTTTCAAACATCAAATTGAAGCAAATATTAACACTATTTTAATTTAATAACGTTATTTCTTTTCTTTGTGTGTGTTGAGCTTTCCTTGTAGATTTGAGAGTAATGACATCATAGTATCAATTATAACTGTGTCTGAATTATCTATTTCAAATTGTATGCTTTCTTTTATGGTATTGTAATTTTACTAGCTAATTTCTTACATAAATTAAGCAGATAACTGGCAGATTCTTTATTTATTTTGATGAAACAATAAAGGAAGTTTAAATTTCATTGGGGGAATATATTTAGAAAATAATGAAAAAATATGCACTACATTTTAATTGTTAAATTTGAAAAAACAATTTTTAACTTCTAAAATAGTATAAAAATCACACTTCTGCAAGATGATTTTTTTGTATTTGTCACATAAAATGTCTGATTGGAACTTTAATTAAAATTCTAATAAAATTTCCTGAAGTGCAAGGTCACAAACACCAAATAATAATAACTATAAATAATAACGGTTATCAATCATGTTAATAATAATTTATAATAAAATATTTAATAGTACAATATAACTAATTATATAATCACTAATTAATGATATAAATGCTAATTAATAATTAATCAGATGATAATTAATAATGTAATATAAAAATTATAAGAGCTTCCTTTAAATTCATTAAACAGTTACTACAAATGGGACTATAATTCCAGTTTGATTAGAACTGTTTTATCAACTCCTCGTTATTTAATAAATTTGTTTTTTTAATCAAGAATTAATAAAATTAAATAACTAATAGCAATTTACTGATCAAGAATTAAAGGAAATTGCCTGATTTTATTAAGTAGTATTGATTCTAAATTGCAGATAAATTAAGTTCTCTCAATTGAAATACCAGAGAAGAATTTTGCTTCTTCAAAACCTTTTATTTTTAATTAAACATCTGCGCTTCCGGGGATTGCAAAATATAAGTTATATGCTTGCTAATAATTTCTTTAAATATTTTGGATAAATATGCTTTAATGTTTTCTCAGTAAAATTTTTTAAAATTTCAAATTTTGATAAACATAAAACTAATTTTTTTAACAGCTTCACAGCTTTTTGTTATTTTCTGTCTATAACTTTACACATACAATTACAGCCTAGAAAGGATTAGCGGCATTTGAATAGGGCGCACTTTAATTTTTTATAAATAATCAATTAAGTATAAAGTTAAACTTAAGGTTTAAACTTAAAATTAGGACTTAAACCTTAAATTTTATTAAGCCTTTACCTTACACTGAAACGTACTCAATAGAAAAATAAACTGAATTTCCAATTTTCCACAAAAGAATATAATGAAATATTAGTATTGGCAACGGACTTGAATTTCACTTCAGTTATGAAATATATTATTTCAAAATGTGCTCAAAACAATTGTTTTAAAAATTGATTGAAAATAAAACATACGTGCACACACATATATAATATTTTTAATTAAAAATTAAGGGAAATTTCAGATTTTTGTTTCCTTTTTCGAAACTACTGAAGCGCGCGCGCGCACGTGTGTGTGTATTGTTTGATAGAAACAAAAATCTAAAATTTCCCTTAATTTTTAATTAAAATAATTAAATAAATAAATAAAATTTTAATTGGATAAACAAAAAAGGAAATAAATTGAACATGTAAATAAATTCAAGCACTTGATTAAATAAATAAATTAATGAAAAAATATATTCTAAGGCGAACATTCCCACCATAAAAAATACATAAATGTTGAGTTTAAAAGTTATTTGTCAAACGGTTTGACGCAAGTGCAAACGTTCATCGTTTTTTTAAAATTATATTATAGATACCTAACTATTGTTAATTTTCCAAAGCTTATTCCTTTTTGTAAAAATAGTGAAAAGTAAACGTAAATAAATTGATTGGAGAAATTTTGCAATCTTATTCATTAAATTAAAATAAATAAATAAAAAATTATTGAATATCCTTTCAAGGTGAACGATTAACGAAAATTTAACATCTGAATAAGCTATTTGAAAAAAAAAATGTATGCAATCATAATCAATATTTTTCTCAATATAGTTTGTTTATTTTTCTTATTAAAAAAATCAAATGAAAAGAGTTTCAGAAATTAATCCAAAGCAAAGAAAAAAGATTAAATTGAAGGGAATTCTCAATTACTTTAATTACTTCGTAGCATGCTTATTATTTCATCTATTTTTAGAAACATTTTTTTTTTCCTGAATGATGAGAAGATATCTTTATTAAATATTATTCTCTGTCAAAACTCTCGATTCATATTTTAAGAGATTAAAAAAATCCTTCTAACTTTTTTTTTAAAAAAGGGAAAAGCTTAAAAGTTGGAATAAACATTTTCGTATTAAAAAACCACAAAAGGAAGTTTTTTTTCTTCTTCTTTCTCTACGAATCTGTTTAGTGAATGATCTTTGTGAAACAGATTTTTTTAAAAATATTTATCTAAAAAGATTTTCATTTTATTTTCGCTCGTTTTTGAAATTAACATAAAATTTATAAATGTGTAAAATGGTAACAAAATTTTAAAATAAAAAAAGAAATTTATTAATATTTATTCCTGGGCATTTATAAATAAATAAATAAAAGTTATACAGAGTTTTCCCTGACTTTCTGATAAATTTAAACTTGAATTTGCTGTATTTTTCTTTTCATTACAACACAGAATAAGACAACGTGCACTTAGATTTCATGGCTTTCATTATGAGAGAAGTGTTTAAGCTGGATTCCAAAATTTCCGTAATGCATTTTCATATCTATCATGAGAGGAAATTGAACATGTCCCCTCAAGATGCAATCAAAGTAATAAGCATTCATCCTCATGATGCAAATATAGTAATATTATATAGCGTTTTTTGTTTTGCAGCGTTTGATACTTGCTAATCGAATCGGTTATAGAGGTAAAATGAATCGACTTTCTGGCGGTTAGTCCTAAACAATATTTTACCTTTTTTATGGTGCACCATAACAACTTTAAAATATGCCGCTATAAGTTCTACTATTATTCGTTTAAGTTTATTAAAATTTACTTCATCTTTAATATGGGAAGCACTCCCATATTAAAGTACTAGTTTCCCATACCAGTTTCGTTTATACGGCACATATCTTTCTTTGTATTGGGATTTTATTTTCTACTAATGCTCATGAACAGCTAAACTAACAATTAAAATAAAATTCCTTTTCAAAGTTTTAGAAGGAAAAAAAAACAAACAAACAAAAAAAAAAAACGTCCAAGATTTTCATCTGCTCAACAGTATTTCGTTAGCTAATTTCATTAAAACTTTTAATTTTGAATTCAATTTAAAGAATTGTCTTTAACATTCAAATTAGTTTTTAAAAAATAATGCATTTTCTTATAATGTAAACACAGAGAACCTTGGGTTATGGATCAGTAGATTTAAGGCAGATCCAACCGAATAACTATCCGTTTAAGTCAATTCAGATCGTTCTAATGCAGACAAAGACATGTAAATCCCGACCCACGACGAAAATGTTTCTCAACTGATTCCATACAAGGGGAGGGAGAACTTTCACGAACGTCAATTGTTTGCGCTAGCGGAAATTAAAAAATCGCCCAGTTCTCGATTTCATATCTAATAATATTAATCGATATAGTGATCATATAAAACGAATATTTTTGAGTATATATCAATGCATCGGTTCAGAACCAACTTTTCCAGCATTTTGATAATAAAAAACAAATAACATTAGCAATAACATTAAGAGATTCCACAGTATTTTACCCAATCAGGAGTTATAATAAATAAAATCACGTACATTTTCTTAAAGTTATTAAGGTAAAATATGATTTGTTAATATATACTATAACACGAAATATAAATCAACATATTATTTAAGCTACAAATTTTGCAAAATCTGTATCTAAATTGAAAGGCAAGAGAGTGTGAAGCCACATTTTTTAATTTCTGAAATAAATCGATTTGAAAGTCGGATCAAATTTTAAAATCCATATAAATATCATAAAGTTTATTTGCCAATTTCTTAAAAATATTCGAGATATTTTGGATAATATCATGGTATTACTATAATGATATTATTATTAACTTTAAATTAATAATAAAAAGTTTGTTTTTAATTATTAAATTTTCATGGTTCAAAACCACATATTTTTGATTCTATGTTAGAGCGATATTCATTTATAAGTTGCACAAGTGATGCTTCCCTTTATGAAAAAATATAATAGTGGCAGTTATGAACATACATTATTTATTGTAATAAGAAATTATTTTGTAACATAAACAAAAATACTTATACAAAAACAATAATACACATACATAACATAAACAGCAATATATATACATAACATAAACGGCAATACAAATATATAATATCTGCAAAAATACATATACAAAAGTAAGATACACAAAATCAACAGAAATCTGAAATAAAGAATCTTAATTTTATTCCTTTTCTCAATTTTTTCTGTTTCCTTCAAGATCAACAAATACATTTTTCAATTAATCATCATAGATTGAAGGAATGTAATGCAAAGTTTTTAAAACTTTTAAATTTGGATATTCTAAATTTTGTGAGGAGCATTGTATTTTTCTGCAACAATTGTATTTTTTCTTAGAAAGAATTGCATTTCCTTTCTTCCTTGTTCCATATTTCCCACAAATTTAACATCTTAATCATTCTCCTAATAAATTATGAATAATTATAAAATAAACATTTCATTGCTGCGTTAAAAATAATTGCATAGTACTGCTACACTTCACTATAAACCTTACATATTTTAAAAATTTATAATAATAATAAACAAAATTGATTAATTAAAATTTTAATTTAATTAATCAAAATAATTAATTTTTATTAATTAAATTAAAATGAATATTTTAATTTAATTAAGCAAACAAGAATATTTGATTAATTAAAATATTCATGTAATAATAAATTATAAAATAAAAATATCATGTAATAATAAATCATAAAACATTATAGTAAAGAAACAGCAATGATTGTGAAATTATATATAAATTACTTCTATTTTAGTCAAAATATTGATAGCCACAAAAACATATTTTCTAAAAAGCTGAATGTACCTAATATTGAAAATAAAATAGTTTTAGGAATAATAAATGATAGGAATAATAAATATTAAAATTTAGGAATAATAAAATTTAGGAATAATAAATTACTATCAATTTAATACTATTAAAGAAGAAAAATAGTTTTTAGGGAAAATAATATCAAGCCGCATTTATTTCCATCTCAATTTCAGTAAAGGAAACATTCTTTTTTTGTAAATTGATAATAAAGATCGAAGTCATTAATGCAATTATCGTCTGAATAATTATCAACATTCATTTTCCCCTTATATTATACTGTTATAATCTATTGCTTTGATGAAAAAATTATTGAAAAATATGTAACGTCTAGCATTTCAAAATATCTAAGAATACAGTTTCCTCCATCTTGAAAATATCTAAAAGCATTTGGGGCTAAAACTAATCTTTTGGCGTATGTTACTATTCCGTAACATTAGAAATAAATAATATGTAAAATATTATAATTTATCATTAATAAGCATCAGTTTACATTGTTGTATTTATTTTGCCTAAAATGCGGCTTGACACTCTCTTCCCTCTATCTCCCACAATTGGCAAGGAAAAAAACCCGCATAAAAAGATTTTTTTGTTAATAAAAAAAAGGATATAATATTGTATATAATATTATATAATATTGCACGTAATATGAGTTTCAACTCTTCTCCATATGAGTTCTCAAATACGTTGGAATGTAAGAATTGTCTGCCATAATAACATAGAACCCTCGAATCACTTTTAAATTCTGTTCAGCGTATCCTAGTATTATCAAATCTGCAGAAATGCTAAATTCTCTACAATAAAAAAGTGTTCATGTACCTCTCCTATTTATGAAATCTTAACATACGCGTATCTCATAAGAAATTTCCTGTCAACATGCAGTCTCAAAAAAAAAAAAAAAAAAAAAAAAATTGAAGCTTTAGATAAGAAAAAAATCATTATTATAGCTTGATCAAGATATCCAATGTGCAATAGTTATTGCGAAATAATGAAAATAGAGAAACCCTAAAAAATCCCAAGCTCAAAACTTTATAATTAAATTCCTCCAAAACTTCTTTGAAATTCTATGAATACCTGAAATCCTACAATAAAAAAATCCTCCAAGAAAGCTTTTCTCCAATAAAAAAAAGGCCCGATCTGTATCAAGACCCATCTTTATACAAAAGATAATTCAATCCCCCCCTCTCTTTAGCATCCTGGTTATTCTCCCTAATCTTATTTACAACTAGTTCCTACTCTTTACTCGAGTAGCTCCAAAAGCAATATTAGCAAATTCACCTTCAAAAAAAATGTGTCGCCTCTTTTTTCCCTCCTTGATTCGATCATTTTTGTAATAATCCTATGCATATACCATCCTCAATTTGCATATTCGTCGAAATTTGTTTTTTTTTTCCAAAACAAAGGAGAGGAGAAAGAAAATGCGCCTGATCGGTAATCAAAGTCAAGGCCTATTAATTAAATTCTAGTAATTCATATAATTTTGCTGCATATCCCTTTCTTTATGGAGTTAAATCGTTTGAAAGTGTTAATCTCGGGCTCTTGAAAGGGCAGCAGTCTAATGTTTTGTTTCCTCCGGCCGTTTAATGTAATATTGTGCTTTTAGTTTCTTATAGAAAACAAATTTTAATCCATTATTGAAGCCTTATTTAAACAATAATGTTCTCTCATTAATGCCTTTGTTAATACTTATTAAAATATTTGCTTAGCTTTTCTTCTTAGAGTTTTTATCAAACTTATAATTTGTTTATCAGTTAATAAATTGGATTCACTGAGTATGTCTTTTTGAAGTTTATATCATGGATTGTCAACATCGCAATATTTTTTTAATGCTACTGATTTGTAAAATAATTCTATTGCTATGATAATTATGATTACCTATGGTATTGAAAGCTACGATTTCAGAACTCGATGACTCTCTATAATGACCAATGACATTTTCACTTGTATCAAGTACTGAGTATGTACTACTCCAGTACTGGGGAAAGGTGATACTTTTTCTTTAAGGTTTTAAAATAGAAAAATAATACAGAAAATTGAATTTCTTTCTTCTTCTAGATACTTTATAATAAAAGGCCATTCTGAAAATATATATGCCTATAAAACAATTTACTTCAAAAACTTGATTCGTTAAAAATATTCATTAGTTAGCATCAATTGGCACTTCTCTACTATTATTTTTAGTTTAAAAGTCGAATACTTTATTGAAAATGTTAAGTAAACCATGATAATCAGCATTTCATAATTGAGTTTTTATATTTTGAACATATTTATATGTATTAAATCACAATAAAAGTTTAAATCTTTTGGAGAAATTTGCATTGTATTAAAAATCTTAAGATGATATTTAAAAGTATATTTTTGAATTAAATTTCTTTAAAATAACAAAGTTTTTCTATTTGAGTTAAAATAAAAAGTGTGAAAAATAATATTTAAACCTGAATTCAACAGAATTTTTTTTTATTCTTTGAAAAATTTATTGAAATCAATACAGCTGATCTAGGTTAAAAATTTCGAACATCTAAAATGATGACAAAATTTATATGTAGTTTGAGCATTTCAAAAAGATTGATGATCTTCGAAAAAAGAGAAATTATTCTTTTATTTTTAGGGGGTATTTATTCACATTAATTCCATAAAACTGGACAAAGGTTAAAAGATACTTGGTTCAACCCCTAGACAGTAAGTAGTATTACAAATAAAACATTTGTAAAATTTCAAGCAGATATTTTAAATAGAATTCCAGTTATCGTGCATTATACCATTGAGTTTTATATTAAAGACAAAAAAATTGCTTTTAAGCTAAAAAAATTATTCATGAAATTAATTAAATATGTTTTTGAAATTCGTTAAGACGAATAAAACACCCAGTAAAAGAACAAATTAAATATGCAGCATTTAAAAAGTGTTATTATAATTATATTTTCAGCAGCAGGAAATCTGTTACATGCATATTGTAAATAATTAAATAACATTGATACATTGACTATCATTGCATATCATCATATCATACTACCATATATTTTTATCATGTTTTAAGTTGCAAGAAATCAGTTTATATAGAACAGTACTATTATTAAATCAATACATTCATAAACAAAATATGAATAATTAAGTAATATAGATACATTGATTATCCTTACAGAATAAATTAAGTTGTATTTTATATTTATAATACACAATACTAAGAATAAATGGAAAATATAACACTTCAAAAGTGCTATCTTTATCACATTTTGAGCAAGAGGGAATCAGTTTAAATAGTATGGTATTATTATATACAGTATATGAAGAATAATACGGTATATATATGTATATATTTTTAGATAATTAAGTTATATCTAAATCAATTAAATTAGTTTGTAATTTAGTATATAATGATAGATTGATTTAAATTAAATAATGCAGTCCTTATAAAGTGAAAGTATTATTTGTAAAAATTGAAGTACAAGGATTGAAAGTATTAGAGATCTTTAACAATATCTTATGGCATTATAGGTGATACGGTGAAATGTTAAAAAATCCTTGTTATTTTTAAAGGTCTCCAGATGTTGAATAATCAACAAGTTTAATCCCTTGAGAATAATAATTTCTACGTTTACCTAACATTTAATTTTCTGGTAATTAAATTATTACTATCAATAAAAATATTTATAAGTTCATTTAAAATATCTAAAAAGATCCCACTTACAGAAGACACTACATAATTATTAAATATAAGTTTTTAAAAGTATCCGATAAAAAAGGCCTACTTTTTGCAAAGTAAACGATCACAAAATCTACCGCATGCCGGATGCGGTGCTTGTCGGGCCGTTATAGACTAGAAATGTCGATACTACTTCGTTCAGTAGTGGCGGGGTGGTTAGCTGTACGCAAGAAGTCAGTAGGGTCGGCGAAAGATGGTGAGTACCAAGCCGCAACAATTGGAATGAATTGCTCGGTCTCGGCGGGTTAGACACTTGCGCTCAGTTGTATTTGAGCTAATGCTGGATGCATGTAAACATTAAAATGATTGCCGTATTCTAAACGTTATTTTAATGATTATCATATCATAAACGTTAAATCGAATCTTATTATCGATAAGATTTAAAATATTGATAATTCTTAACATTTATCAATTAATCAATGCTGGAGTGAGAATGACACTTCATGTTTCTAAATAATGAAATGAAGCGTTTGTGGAAAATTGGAAATTATTGGCATTTTGCTCTCCAATTAACTTTCTTTTTTGTAAATGAATAACTATTACCGCGATTCTTCAGTATTGAAAACAATAAATTGATAAGAGAATATTGATTTAAAATTTTTTATTAAAAATGAACTCATTTATGAATTTGCTATAAAGAACTTTCCATGTTTCTGATAAGGAAACAGTCTATGAAAAATTGGAAATTATTAGCATTTTGTGCTCTAATTAGAATTAAGTTCCTTTCAAATAAACAATTATATCCTCGGTTGTTTCAATATTGGAAATAGCAAAAAGGATGAGAAAATTGTGGTTTGAAAGTTTTTATTAGAAAGGAACACGCTTTATAAATTTACCGTAGGAATATTTATAAAAATTACAATTTTGAAGTGAATAATTCAAATTCTATCTAATAAACTTAAATTCAATTTCCAATTTAGCAAAAATATGATTTTTATATCTTGCTTTAATTATTTAAAAGAACAAAACAAAATATGTATAAAATATTCTAAACTCGTTTGTATGAATAACTTCTCAAAATTATGCAACAGGACAATAATCTTAATGTATTTGCTTTACACAAATAAAGTGACATGAGAAATTTACATAATTTATTAAAATTATTAAAAGAGAAAGACCGTTTTATTTCGCCATCGCAGAAAATAGGATGTCAACGATTAAATGAACCCATGTGGGTGATTACCATATTCTTAAAATGACGGGTAATCAATTTACTTTTGAAGATTTATATTAAAATATAAATGAAATGCCATAAAAAATTTTCATTTTTTTTATCATTGAATAAATAGAAAAAATAAAAGTACTAATTTGTAATATATCGGTGAGTATGACAAATTAATATGCTAAAAAATTAATTATGCTAAAAATTTTACGAAATCTGAATTTTCGTATTTAAAATTTTTAAAAATATTATAAAGAACTAATCAGAAATATTATTTATTTCAAGTACTGAACAATAATACAATTAACATAATTTTGTAAAATAATAGCCATTACCATTAAAGCTCATAACTGAATTTTGTCGGATCCCAAACAAAATAAACTTAAAGCTCTCATGCAGATCAGATTCAAATGAATTGGTTGAATCTGGCCTGCATGAGATCTTTAAAGAATTGGTTGGATTTCAAATTGTTATCTAAATAAAAAGAAACAATTTAAAGTGAAGAGACACAATACAGGGGCATTAAAGAGAGCAGAAACTAAGGTAATGTATTTTCTATTGCATGAGAAAAACAAGTGAAAAGAAAAAGGGAAAGGAAAACGATATGATTAACAAAATGTCGATCTTGTATTCAGACATTATGTGCATTTATATAAATTTGAAAATTAAAAAATGCTCTGTTTTAATCGCATTTAATGATATTAATGTTGACATTTGAGAACCTGTTTCTTTATTTAGATTTAGGAAACAGTTTTAAAAAACTTCTTTTCATAAATTTCTGAAAACAAATAAAAAAAGTTTTAATTTTATTTTTCCAGATAAATTAACCACAAAATTTTATACTACTTTAGCATTAATAATTAGCTTTTTTATTACTGTTCATTAAAAATTCAACTATGACAAACTTTCCTTATATCTGTGTTTTTTATATACACATTTTTGAAATTAAGTCTAGAATAAACTATCTTTCTCTTAAAATATCCAACAGAATAGTCAAGAAAGCAAAGCGGTAACTAACGGTAATTATGAGGAAAGTGGTAATATTTGTATTTGTCAAGTATTAAGTGAAATTATTTTGTCAATTTAGCTCATTTCATTGAAATAATATTTAAAGTCGATACATGTTTCCTGACATATCGCGAAATTTCAGTTTCCTACCTAGTTTATTCATTTCAAACCTCATGAGTGGAAACGTTATCAATTAATATCTATTTTCTTTTTTCATCAAATACAAACATCCAACAAATTAAACATCCAAAAATAACAAAAAAATTCTTATGTCGGTTATGAATTATGAGTTAAATTCATGTTAAAAAACCATTTACAATGAAAATATAATAAAATGAGCAGCGGCTTTTAAGTGAGAGCATGATATTATTTTGGGTTAAGGTTTTTGAAGTCTCATAATGCTTAGGCAATAAATTAAAGCAGCTCAAAATTGCGTAGGCAATGCATAAAGTTTTTATTAGTATGTTACCATCACATTGGTGGAAATCAAAATAAAAAAATAAACAAACTATTATTGCAAATTAAATATATAAATGTGTAATTTTCAGCACGTGTCTGTATGCAGAGGGAAACATTTGAAATTCGATATTCTTTAAAAAATAAAAGGATGAAAAGTTTTCTATAATCTGTCATGATATCTATATTTATATCTAAAAAAAGTTCAATGTGCGTGTGTGCGTGAGTTGGAGCTCTATAGGGCAGACCGTCTGGCTTACAGCAACCAAATTTGGTACATGCATATTGTGCACCTCAGAACTATTTTTTAAAATACTTAATTAAGGTCTTAACTAATCAAAAATTAAACAAAATTTCGATGTTTTTTCGTTTTAATTTCTGAAAATACTGCAGCACAAAATTGATTTTTACATCGAACAGAAGTTAAAAAAATTATCTTTTCCATGATACTAATGTTCAACTTATAAATTAAATTTAAATTTTCAATAAATTTTTTAAAAAATTAATTTAATTATATTTTTTATCGTTTAATTTCAGCGAAATAAAAATAAAATTTAAGCTGTATGAACACATTACGCTTGTGTTGGAAAAAAAAATTATAGCGTTTATCAATACATTGCCAACACACTGACAAAAACTGAAATTTTTTTAAAAAAGTTAAATATTGCTGAAAATAAAACCTTAAAAAGTTTACTTTTCAGCAGATGCTACATGAAATAGAATAAGTGATATTTTAAAAAGATATTAATAATTTCTAAAAGCTCATGCATGCGCATTACATCATATGTTTTAAACAGGTTTCCTGCTTTCCAAAGTTTTCTTGGCTGATTAAAAAAAATGTGAAGTTCTTCAAGCTTAAAAGAAAAAAGAACATCGTATTTTTTTAAAACTGAAACACCCATATTAATATAATCAAGTGATAAAAAAAGCTCTCACATTTGAGATTGGAGATTTTAATTTTTTATTATCTTTGTTTTTCTTTTCATTCTGAATGTTGGATTGTATAAAAGTGTAGAAGAATATTGGAAATCTATCACTAAGCTGTTACAAATAATATTTCACACAATTCTTTACAATGAAAAAATTCTGCAATTATATTTTGAACAAAAGAATTCGAAAATTCTGTACTTGATTTTCTTATTTTATCTCTTCATGTCGCTTATTTAATTATCTCAATGTAAGATTTAATTAATTGAGGAGTTCACTCTAAGTCTTTTGAATAAAAAGGACCTCCCCTCCGCGCAATCTATACTAATATTATAAATGTGAAAGTTTGGATGTTTGGATAGATAGGTAGATGGATGGATGTTTGATACTCAATCACGCTAGAATGGCTGAACATAATTGGATGAAATTTAGCAAAAAGATAGATTATAGTCAGGAATAGAACATAGACTACTTTTTATTCCGGTTCATTAAGTGGTTCATTTTTTATCAATTAAAAAATATTAAATTGTTGAGGCTTTTGTGGTAAGGTCTCGGTTCGGATTCGGAGGGTTTCTGGTTCGAGATTTCACCAAAGAACCGTTATGTGAGGGGGTCTCTTGCACGTTAAATCTGTCAGGCCAAACGTCCTCCCGCTGGTGTGGTGTGGAGTGGAGAGGGTGGTGATAGCTCAGGTGTCGTATTTGTCATCTGACCCTGGTTCAAAATTACGAGGTCCGTCCCAAAGTAGTCCTAGTGTTGCTTTACAACGGGTCGTTAACATAACTAACTAAAGTTAATTAAAAACAAACTTTCGCTCCAAAATGCTGAGGCCAAATCCCACCAGGCCCCAATTTTTTGTCCAAACAGAAACGAGGTTAGGGTTAGAATTTTAACCGATTATTTCAAACGATTCTTTTTATTTTCTTTGTGTTTGATATATTTAAAATCAAATGTTGTTAATCAATCGATCTTTCGGATTCATTCTGAAGTACTTTTAAATTAAAAGAAAACAGAATAAAGGAAATAAAAAAATTCTAATCTGCATTGCGTCACTCCAACGAGTGTAGGAAAGTCAGACATGTGCGTTTCGTCAACTAGCGTTGAAATTCGCGCGTGATTACTGACAGCTGTGTTTTCACTTAAATTAAAAGTTTAAATAGTATGTGTATAATACTGCTGTAGTTATCGCACTCTCGATCAATAAATAAAATGGATTTCACAGGACATGATTTGCTGTTTTGCTTTATTTTGAGTATACAATGTAAATAAATTATTTTTACGTTAGTTGTGTGTTTTTTGGTATTAAATTGTATTTATGTTATGTATTTTTCATATATGCTTACACTTTTAAATGTATCGTTTTTAGGTTATTTTCATTTTTTATTTGTCATTATTTGATAGTTTTTCGTACATATACATCAAAATTTCCATGCGAAAAGAGTAGCGGGCAATAGTTAATTTTATATAAATTAAAAGTAATATTCGGTAGTTGCCTATTTTTTAAAAAAATTACTTATCATCCACTTGTACAAATTTATTAAATTTATTTTATTAAATTATAAATTTTAGTTATTTGAATAAAGCAATTTTATTTTAAAATGATGTAACAGAAATTATAAGATTGATATTTTTGATGTTTTTATAACTGAAACAGTTAAAAATGTAATTGCAATAAACGTTTGTTATTCTGAAATTTTTTAACGTCTGTTTCATTTTATCTTTGTTTGCATTTCACTTAGTAGAATAATGAAATGATTTTTATAAAAAAATATATAATATAAATTACAGCTTTAAATGGTATAATATTTAGACAGTCTTATAGAAATGAAGGAGCCATTTTATTTTCATCATCAAGGTATTAATTATATTGAAATTCCCCAATGGTTTCAAAGAATAATATAAACAAATAATATTTAACAAATTCCTTTCGGTTTCTACATATATCAACAGGAAATTTTTTTTAATTTTATTACTTTCTATTAAATAATTATCAAAAAAATTATTGATTTTCGCAAGAATTGAACACACATTCTTTACCTTCCCGTAAAAAATACAGAAATTCTTGCATTTTACCGATTGAGCTACTGCTTGTTGATTGCGATTTTCATTGCATACTGCTAAAATTCTATTTAAAATCTTAAAAATTATATTTAATTAATGGATTAATATTTGAAAAATCTGTATTAACAACAAATGTCATCCACTACAAGTTTTTAAAAAAATGCATTTCAGTGAATGAATAAAATGTTTTTTTTTTAAATTAACGATTGAAAATTTTAACCAGACATAAAAATAAATATATACAGTGGGTAAAAAAAGTTTCCGTACGGTCACTAAATTTAAGAGTAAATGAGCATAATTTGTAAACTATTGCATTTTTTCTTTAAATACTGTCTATATGTGTTTAGTATAAGTCTATAGAAAGAGATGTTTGTAAATTTTCATTTTTAAAAAACGAGAAAAGCATATTATTTGCAATATCTAAGGTAAATTGAAAATTGCAGTGCAAAAAAAGTTTCCGTACGCTTTATGCAAATTCTTTCTGAAGTGTTTAAAACAGACCCGCAGTAAATCTTTGACGTCAGAAAGTTAATTACTGATAAGAAAGCAACATTTCGACAATTGTTGAGTTAAATTTGTTTTTGATCGTCTCAAAATGGAAGTTCCCAGAGCTATTCGGGAATTATTGATTAAAATGCGAAATGATGGATTATCCATGAAAAGGATTAGTGAAAGGATTATAAAATCGAAGACTACTGTGCAATATATCATTGAAAGACATCGTATACTTCATTCACTTGATAATAGAGATCGATCTGGGAGGCCGTCAAAATTAAATCGCGTGCATAAAAGAAACATCTAAAGCCAAGTTCAAGAAAATCCGCGAATTAGTGCACCGAAGTTTGCAGCTGATTTAATGTTTAGTTTCAACATTAAAGTCTCAACTCAAACCGTGAGAAATGTCATTAAAAAAAGTGGTTATCATGGACGTGCGACCCAGAAGAAATCCTATATAAGTTTGTACAACATGAAAAAGCGCCTCGAGTTTGCAAAGAAGCATGTAAGCAAGCCATTATCTTTTTGGGAATCTATTCTTTTTAGCGATGAATCAAAATTTAACATTCATGGGTCAGATGGTCGAGTTATGGTGTGGAGAAAACCAAACGAACAAATGCTAACTAAGAATTTATGCGGAACTGTGAAGCACGGTGGTGGCGGTGCTATGGTGTGGGGGTGTATGAGTGCTTCTGGAGTAGGAAATTCGCAGTTCATCGAGGGAAATATGGATCGATATGGATATCTGGATATTCTTAAACAAAATGTGTTATCCAGTGTAGAGAAACTATCACTTGGAACTGGATTTACTTTTCAGCAGGACAACGATCCTAAACACACCTCTAAGATTTGCCAAGAGTAGTGCCTTTACCATGTTAAGCAACACAGTCATACCCTCCCCAGTCACCCGATTTAAACCCCATTGAACATTTATAGGAAGAAATTGGCCGACAACTTGAAAAATATAACATAAAAGACAAAGTTGAGCTCAAAAGTGTCATTAGTAGTATTTGGTGTAATTTTCTCCAGAAACAACAAAAAAAATTTGTAGGGGTAATGCCTCAACGTCTAAAAGAGGTGATAAAGGCAAAAGGAGGGCCCACTGATCATTAAATGTATATTTGTTAAATGTATTTTGCATTTTTGTAAACTTTTTTCTTGTGCTAGGGCACCGTACGGAGACTTTTTTGTTCCATGTTTAAGACATTTTTTGAGTTTTTAAGATTTATTATTTAATTTTGTCAGTATTATCATCCTTTTAATGAAAATAAATATTGAATAATATTAGTTTTAACTCATTTTTAAGTTTTCAATTTTATCATTATGAATTTTGTATGACAAATTAAGCTTTGATTTGCATTCGTATCTGCGTACGGAGACTTTTTTTACCCACTGTATATGTAAACTAATAGTTGGAATTAAAAAAAAATAATCTGCATTACAAAGTATTTACTGCAAACGAAAATCCGAAATTTTATTACATAGTAATTAATTTTTTTTAAGTAATAACTTTTCGGGAAAGAAAAAAACCTACTAAATTTTGTAGTTAACATATTTTTAACTGCTGAGAAGCGATGGTTATCCCATAAAAAGTATTACTTACTTATCCATTATACCCTTATCAGAATGAGAAAAATAATTCTTTATATTCTTTTTATTTGATCGCCAGTTTGTCCTGTCTCAGATAATGAAGCTTCAATAAATATACTCAGTGAGCGCAAAAGTTCTTGTGAATGATGAGCGCAAAATGCGCCTGAGAGCATGTGCTGTGCAACCAGCGGATGTTTGCACATTTGCCGATATCGACAAAATGTTCGCCGCTTGTTGGGACTTGCCCGGATATTCCAAGGCGGTTGTACGGATGAAGCGCTCGCTCTTTCATGCTCTGCTGGAAAAATTTAGCCGGCCGATGGAAATGGATGAGCGCAAGAAGCCTAAAAGGCAGCAATTTTTCAGCTGTTGTCTTTTTTTTCCAATTATTTCCTGCTTTATTTAAGTATTGTCTGCAGAAAGACTAGTTGTTTTGAGCAGTTCTAATAAGATGGTTGTCGTAAGACAAAATTATAAAAATAAATTTTGAATTTAATAAAATAAAATGATACAAAAATAAATAATTTTTGAGAGTTTAGGATGAAAAAAAGGTTTTATAAGATGATTCTAAATTATGCAGCTAAATACAAAACACTATTTCATTTACAAAATTTTAATAAAGTAAATAATATTTTTAATTAAAATGGTGTGCGAAACTAAAAATTTTAGATAGATTTTCTTGATAATTTTATTAAATTTGAAATTGTTAGCAATTTTTAGCTGTATTTTAGCCAAAATTTCGACTTACTGTAAACATGCTACATCAAATTGTAACGAATATATTTTATTATTTTTTTTTAATCTGCAACATTTTAGTATTATCGAAAACTAAAAATTTTCACTTAACTTTGAATTTAGAAAAATTTTAGTTTGGTTTTAAAAAAATCAAAATTATTTTTTAAAATATCAAAATTTTTACTTAAACGTTAGTTATAAATGAATAAATTGAAAAATTAGATTTTTACCCCACTAAAGAAATATTTGCCAAAATTTTATTTCAATATTTTAAAAACTTATTTCGAAATTATTTTTACAAAAAGAAAATTGTGGCAACTTAGAATTTTTAAAAGAAAATCAAAAAATTTTATAAAATATTACTGTAAACAAAGATTTTAAAAAATAGACAGGAGTTTATTTTTATCTTTTTTCAGAGACTTGAAGATTACTTACTCAATTCCCTCAATCGGGAAGACTTCTCACCTAATTCCATGGATAAACCAAAATTATAATATCCCTTCATAAAAACTTTCGAAGTCGAAGTAAAGTCTCCTTTAACAATTCTTTAACATGTGCAAAATACCAGTTACAAATATAAAAGCAATTTTAAAAACTTTATGCATACGAAAGTTAGGATAATTTCAAAAAACAAATCTGAAAATTTTTTAGAAAACAAATGTAAGTAAGGAAAAATTATCAAATATTTTTAATAAAGTTGTAATTAAGTATTTCCAAGCTGACTAGACTACAATAAAATTTCGAGCTACCAAATTTATTAACACTAATTAAGAAACTCAACTCAGTAAGAAAGAACTACAATTTTTATATTGAAAATAATTTATTTTTCATATTTTAATTGCTGTAATAAGTACGACATCTCTATCTCCACTAAAAATAATGGAGAATGTATTGACATTCGAAAATCCAGACTGTTTGATTTATAGCCGTGAAAAGTAATAAAAATGCGCTTTTGAAATTAAAAAAAATCAACCTTAATTTTTTTGGAAATTTTAAATAAAATGAAATATTTTTAATTTTTTTTTATTAAAAATTAAGAGAAATTAAATTTTTTTAAAAATAGTATTCGAATTAAAAAAAAAAACGTTTTAATGTTATAAGTTTCTTTGGTATTTTTTTTTGGAATTAATATTATTTTCAATACATTTTATAAGAGTAATTTCATTTAAAAAATGAATTTATTTCTTTGTTGCAAAGAAATTCAAATTGCTTCCATTGTTTCGTCATATATTTGTTCGCACAATTGTCTCCTTTTTTAAAAATTAATAAAATATTTCATTTTTCAAAGAGACATAATGAAAACTAAATAATAATATTATACTGTTTAATTTTGCTTCTAATGCTGTTTTTAATAAAATTTAATAATTTCTTACAAAAATTTCATACCTACAATATAAATTATCGAATTTAAATCTTGCTCATTTAAAAACTTTTATGAGATTTTTTTTGAAATATTTTTCCATAAATATGTACATATTTACATTCTATATAACTGACATGTAAAAGCGGTTCAACAACATGTTGTGTTTATCTGTTGACAACATAGAGAAATTATGGCCAAATTTCATCCAAAATAGCACTCAATAGACACTCTAAGAATGATTGCAAAACTGGGAAATCAAAATAAATTCTAACAAAAATTTGAATTTTGATTCACCAAGTTTCCAAAGATAAGAGGTTTCTTTAAATTATAATAAAAGATAAATATATCTTTCAGTTGCAGGAACTGAAATATTTAGTTATTTTTTACAGAAAATTAAATTGGAAGACTCCTTTTATTTATATAAAAGATAAATGAGAGATTTCATATTTAATTTCTCGGGATTTCATACATGTATATGGAAATAAAATGTTTATTCACACAGAGTATCTGCTTCTAATACTAACTTATAATTCCGTAATTTGTAATCGCGAAATAAAATAAAAAAAATAAATAAATGAAAGGCAACATTATATTATCATAATGAAAGCATGTAGCGCCATAAACGCTTATAAAGCATTAATATTTATAATGCTCTCATGTTCTCAACTTTTAAGGGAAAAAAATCAAGAAACATCAAATTCTTATCAAATACTGAATAAAAAAGAAAAATAAATTTCTAAAATCAATAAAAAAAATCAATGCATGGCATACCCCAAAATGTTCTATTCATTTAAAATCCCACATAATCCGGTTTCCATTAAAATTGATCCTAAAATCTAAAGCCTTCAAAGTAGAAAGTATACTTCTCTGTGATTGGTCGATTAAGTGTAACAGTTTATCCATAGAGCTTTCAGAAATCTAGTTTAAAGTAAATAAAATGATATACTCTTTTATTCTCGAATCCCATTTATATGAAGAGCAGCGTTTATTGGCTGAATCATCCTATGTCACTATACTAAGGGGAGTTTAGAAGTTCATGTCAAATACTATAACTCACGCTTTCATTAGATTTTTTCATGAAAGGTGATAACTTTTATGGAAGCAAAAATTCCTGACGTATCATCATATTGAATAAATGAAAGGAATGAGGAAACTAAATTACATGCAGATTGAAAGAGAAAAGTAATTCTGAAATTTAAAAAATGTTAAGCTATAGTTTCAAATTTAAATCTATACCTGCTCAATATTTTCACAAAATATTGTCAGAATATTTAAGGGAATGAAGAAACACTCGATAGGTAAATCAGAATGGGTAGAGAAAAATTGTTACTAATTTAAGCATATTTTAGGTATTGCAGCCAAAAATATTATGTTCATATGCCTTCGATTACTACGCATTTTCTAAGCATAGGATGCTTTCTGTTTCATAATATTGCCTAATTTTAATTGATATAAATGAATATATGTATTAATAATTTTAACATTCATTTCTGCATTAGCCGAGTGTTTTGTGCTGTAAAATGAAGTATACCTTATTAGTTATATGAAATTATAATGTTAAAAAATATTCTCATCACCAAAAAAGCTTACAAATTTAAAATAAAAAGAATGTGTTCTCATTATTTTTCAAAATTAACAAGTTACTAGCTAATTTGGATGTATATCATTTTTCTAAATAGCAACTTTGATGCAGAAATATAGCTCAATCAAAAAATCGTATGAATGCGATATTAAACTTTTTTTCATAATATGTTTTAGCTAAAAAGAATTTAAAAAAATTAAAAGCTGTATTCAAAAAAAATCAATTAATATTTTAGCTTGTGCTAAAAGGGTTTCAAAAACTTTTAATATACATTTCCTTTTCCTTTTATACATATTAATTTTTGTCTTATTAAATATGGATTCAAATCATTAAATCAATGATACTTTCAAATCAAATCAAAAGGATTCAAATCATTAAAAAATAAAATGACCAAATGAGTATATTGATATATGAATACGTTGAATATCAAATGAATATATTGATAAAAGTTGCATGCCTCTTTTATAAGAAAAGTATACGAAAGAAATTCGAATCTATTTTGAATTGGTAAAAATTATATGCTTTCACAAAGTTCAGAAGTTCAGAATATTAGAAGATTCATAAACTTTGGAATAGGGGTAATTTGGAATGGTAGAATTGCATATAGGCAAATGAAGAAAATGAATTTTCCATCACATAGTAAAAAAAAGTTTATAAATTGTATTCATAAAACCCAAATTCATCTGAACAATTATCCTCTGCGAGATGATTTGTTTTATTTTGCCACTAAAATATTAGTTTACCAATTTATGATTATGACCATCTTGTTCAACTTATTTATTTGTTAAAATGTAAGTTTTCTTTTTTATATAATACATAATGCACTGTTAGATATCTGTGAATAACAGCAAAACTGGTTATTTATTTTTTTATCAAATATTTTAAATGTATCGCATATGTTTTGATATTCTTATATGTAAAACTTTTTAGATGAATAATATAAGAAAAATGTTAAGAGCTGCTTTAACGAAGTCACTGAGATATAACAGATGAAGAAGAATAAGACATAATATAATTATCGAATCCTGTTTATTGTGATTTGTTTGAGTTTAGTTAAGTTTAAAAGAATTCTAATTAGGAGCATAATAAATTGGAGAGAGTTGAAGAAAATGAGAGAGTTTCTATAAAATTTGATTTCAGTTAATGTATTACATATTTTCTTTTGTATTAAATATTCGCAAGTATCTCTTTCCTCAGATTTAATTGTTTCTAATTATTATATATGTTTATTTCGAAATTCTCATATAAAATACTGAAATACTATCACAACTTTCGCTTGAAAATTGTTAGACTATCATCTATACTTATAATAAAGCTCAATGTGTGCGTGTGTGTTGGCGCTCTACAGGCCAGACCGTTGTACCTAGAGCTACCAAATTTGGTACATGTATAACTTGGAGGTCGGGAATGTGCCCCTAAAAGCCCTTTTTTCCAATTTTTAATTAGAATTTGAATTCATTAAAATTTAAGCGAAATTTCGACGTTTTTCCGCTATAACTTCAGAAAATATTATCGCACAAACATGATTTTTACATCAATTTAAAGATTAAAAAAATTAGCTTTCTAACGGTATCAGTGTTTTAATGTTTATCCTAAGCTTCTATTTTTAAAGAATTTTTAAAGAAATATTTTAATCATGTTTTTTTAGCACGTGACCGGATAAAATAAAAGAAAACAATGACGGAAGTTCAAAAAGAAACTATCATCGCAAATCAAATCTAAAGTAATACAACTTTCAGCACGAGACTGGATAAAATAACATAAATATAAAAAGTGATATTTTCTAAAAAAATAAATGCAATGCAAAGGATTCTATGATCGTTTGCAATATCTGAATGATTAATTCAATAAGTTTTCTTTATTTATGGTTAACTTGATTGAATTTAGACAGGATATGCATTGAAATCCCGATTTAATGGCATATTTCTATAATCGTTTGCAATATCTGGATCATTAATTCAATAATTTTTTCCCCTTTTTCGCTTTCTTTAAAAAACATATTTAATATTTTGGCAACATCACCGAATTTTTTAAAAATATTTTGGAAGCATAACCGACAGTTAAAACTGACTGATTTATAAAATCAAAGAATATTATTAGGAAAACGTGTTCTTTTAAAGCTTTCCGTCCATCATCTTGAGAAAAATATTAATTTCTGGCCAATCAATGCCCGGAATCACTTCAAGGCTAATGAATATGTAATTTAATTGAAAATTTTCGAGCGCATTACTCATGGCGAACCAGCTGGTCGCCAAAGGCGGCTAGTATAAAATAATTAGACGATTTTTAAGTAATTTTAATGCAGATGGAACAATTTTATAAAAGCTGTTAAGCATTATTAAACATTATAGTTGTATCCATAACTCAGAAATAAATGAAAATTTTACATGCTATAAAATCTTGAAATTTCTCTTTCTCGAATACAATGGATACAAAGTGAAGATATGGTGATTAATAAAAAAAATTCGAATTCGTGATTTCGACAAATCTTCACGCTCTGAAGTTTCCAGAGTTTGAAAAACTCTTTTTTTTTTTGTAACTATGTCTGCTTGTTTTCTTGAAGGCAGGACTTTTAAAACTCTTTGAATCAGACAAATAAAGTTTTATATCGTGTTTTCATTGATTCTTAAATTTCTATCAAACTTTTATTCTATAAAATTTAATTTTTATCTATTTAGATAGAGTCTGTCCTCCGGCTGTCTAATTTACAAATTAATTCGATAGCTACAAAATATAAATATATATATTGGTAAAATGTAGTGCATAATTCTAGTAGACCGGTAACTTTCGTAACAGGTAGATCCATATCAAATTTTGACCAAAATTCGATAAAGAGTTGGCCTTCTGTACTTTCATGCTGATCTAAATGCAACTCAGTAACGCAATTATTCAAGTAGATCAGATTTGGTAAGCTACCATTTGACTACAAAAGTAGATGTGCGTAAAATTTAGGTTTAAATCGGGAGGGAAAAATGCACCCAAGATACATATTTAATTTATGGCGTTCACACCAGATTCTTAGATTTCTAACAAATTTTTATACCATAAAAATTAATTTCTATCAAGAATTAAATCTATTTATAAGAATTCTGTCTTTTGGCTGTCTAATTACAAATGAATTCGTTCGCTCTAAATTACAAATAAGGGTAAAGTGTGGTTCATAGTTCTAGTAGATAGGTAACGGTAGATCCGTATCAAATTTTGAACAAAATCCGACGAGGAGTTGGCAGTTGGCAGAATCATGCGGATATATACGCTTTAACTCAGAAATATAATAACTTGAGTAAATCATATTTGGTTTGTTATTTTGTAACTGCAATTGTAGATCTGCATCAAATTTTGATTTTAATCAGTAGGAAAAAATGAATACAAAATACATATTCGATTTTCTTGTATTATATTAATTACAATTAGGAATTAATCGCGATAAATCGACCGCCAATTTCAATAAAAACTTTAGATTCATATCCAAAATCTACATTTTGTAACTGTTGCTCTGCAAAAGATTAATACATTTATATGGGAGAAAAGGGGACAATGCCTTTATTAAAAAAGTTTTGGGAAAACCCTCTCATTGATGGATTGATTAAAATCCTAATTAAAGAAAAACGTATTGAGATGCCCATTCTCATTTTCTGAAGTATATTTGTGCTATATTTGATACCTCGAAGCACATTAGATTTATGATTTGACTTACAATGCGCAAGTACAAATATGTTTAGTTCATATCACAACGTTTTTTTCTCATGCGGCATACATTTTCAGATACAGCTTTTCAATTCGAATTTTTGAATTATTCAAATTTTTGCTATGACCTTGAGAGCATACAATAATTCGTGTTCCTGTACATTTTTTTAAAGTACTTGATACTTTGTTAAGCAGGATACTATAATTCTTTATGCATTTCTAGGGAACAGGATGCATGAAAAAGCGTTAGTGAAGGTCGCTCTTTCATTTGCATTAGCATTCGTCATTTGGCTATGCGAGAAGTATAAAATGAAATGTATTAAAAATTTTCTCCATCAAAACGAAATATTCAATGGATATTAGTAAATAAATAATATATCGAAATGGATTAATTACAATTCATGGCTATATAATAATTTAGGATTTTGAAACAGACTCTATAGCTAGAAGGCTACAACAGAAATATGAAAATTACCACACTTGAACTATCAAAAATAGAATGAGACAAAAAATATCCTACCAAAATTAGTAGTTAAGCATGCAAGATGAATATAATTTAATTAAAATTCATGGATGAAATAGTAATGCCAAGATTTATTAAGATATAAATGCCTGTTACAAACTATGCTATTTAAGCTTGGAAATATAAAAAAATGATCAAAAGAGAACACACAAATATTTTATCAAAATTAGAAACTAAGCATTTAAGATGAATATTATTGCATTAAAATTCACGGATGAAAGAATAATTCCAAGATTAACTAAGATATAGATGCCTAGTTACAAACTATATTGCTTAACCTTGAAATATCAAAGATGTGCATAAAATACAAAAAAATATTTAATTGGAATTAATATGTGAGTATGTATAAAGAATATCATTTCAGTAGAATCCACAATGAAAAAGTACTATTAAGATTCACTAAGATATAGATATTGGCAATATTTGTAATCATGCAAATTTATCTGTGTTAACGGCTAAGCGTGTCTGACTTCATTGCAACGTGCTTGTTACTTACTTGTCATGATGTCGGAGATGATTACATATAAAAAGGTATTTTTCCTTTAGAAAGAGAGCCTAAGAAAACAAAAGAAATAGAATGATCTCCTTATGTGTTAATTATTTTCTGTCGTTTCACTTAATGACTCAAGTGTTGATTTTGATTTATTTTTCTGATGTCTGTAATAAATTTTAAACCTATTTTTACTACTTTGCATTGTACTATTATTGCTTGCAAAGAGCAAGCATTTATATGCATAAATCACTTGTTACCGTCTAGTTTCCAGCGACAATAGACACCTTTTACAAATTATATTATTTAAGCTTGATACAGCAAAAATATATACAAGAGCCTAAAAAAATAATAAATAAAGGTTTTAAACCAAAATTAGTTGTTGAATATGTAAAATAAATATCATTGGATTAAAATTCACTGATGAAAGAATAACTCCAAAATTAATGACATTGATGTCTGATCAAAATTACGTTGATTAAACCTGAAATATGAAAAATGCGCACAAGTCACAAAAAATATTTAATCAGAAGTAACATTTGAACAAATAATATGAATATTATTTCAATAAAATTCACAATGAAAAAGTAATTCCAAGATTAACTAAGATACAGATACCAATTACAAACCATGCTATGGGTAAAGCTATCGAAAATTTCAAAAAGTTTTGAATTGAAAAGATGACGAATAAACAGATTGTTATTGATTCATCAAAATCTGAAACTGGGCGACTAAATTTTCAATCAATTCAGTAACAAACTCCAGTCAGACTATTATCACATCCCATTCATGAATATATCAAAAATTTTCTTTGAAAATGACAATAATATATAGAAATTATTTATTCAAAACACAATTAAATTATTACTGATTCATCAGAATTCAAGAAAAGACAAATAAATACTAGAATTAAGAATTCATTGGAATCTGAGAATAGATAAATAACTTCTGATTATAAAGTAATAATCGCCGCCAAATACATAAGATTATTAGGCTGCGACTGATTCATCAAAATTCAAGAGAAGGCAAGTAAGTTTCAGATTGCTTAAGAATCACTGATTCATTGTAAATCTTGATGAATTAAGATGTGATTATCAATCTGTTAGGTTATTTTTTAAATCTAGGAAGAGGGGAGCAAATCTTAGAATAATAAAATATAAATAAAATCAGAAGTCACATAATGAGCTACATGAACAAATCATATGGATATCCAAAATTTGATTTGGAAAAAAATTAATAATCTATAGAAAATGATCACCGCGAAAATATTAGGTTATTAGGTTATAATCGATTCATAAAAATTCAAGAATGGGTAAGTAAATCTCAGATTAACTAAGAATCAAAGATTTATTGAAATTTGATTATATGTGAGTAAATCTTGATTAATTAAGATATGAATGCAAATCAATGAGGTTATTATTGATTTTTTAGGATTTAAGATTGGTAGGGTAAATAGATTAATTAAGATAGGACCACTAGCCCTGTCATGGGTAAGAGTGATGAAGATATCAAAAATTTGTACAGGAAAAAAATATTGAAAATAATAGCCAAATACATTAGATTATTAGGTTGTTACTGAATCATCAGAACTCAAGGGTGGACAATTAAACCTCAGAATAAATAAAATCATTATTGATTAATTGAAATCTGAAAATATATGATTAAATTTTAGATTAATTAAGGTATGAATATCAATCACACATAAATCAATCAAATAATATCGCATCAGTTTAGCTATGAAGCAAAAAGTTGGTTCTTTTCTTTTTTTGTGATTAAATTATAACCACACATGCTACTTTCTTCCTCAATTTGTTTTCTCCTTTCTCTATTGAGAAATTTTACATCATTAATTTCATTTCACAATAACTTAAATTCACAACATGCTCACACGACTACCAACAAATGATATATCAATAACTAAACGGTGTTAACTCACGGTTTCAATTTACAAGATCAAAAATGTTTAGCTGTTAGTATTAACTTATATTTTTTAATACCACAATATAGAAAAATCAATATATCAAAGGACTTACTGACAGAGCTGTTCTGACGATCCGTCACAGTTTGATGTGACAATGATGTATCGAATATTTTGCTCTCCGCAACTACCTAGGGGTAGTTGGAATTATCTGAAAGGGAAGAGAAAGTCCCTCCTTTTAGCAGTTTTCCCTTGCCTTTGACAGCAGAAAAACTTGTTTTTGAGGGGGACTAGTGCTGCCCCTCTCCTTTGGAGTTACTTGAGATTTCAGGGGATGAATCACCGATTTCTCCTCCTGTTTGACCTTATTTATTTCCTTTGTGATAAATCGGATTTTGGTTTGAAAAAAAGTATTTTTTTTTTTTTCAAATGACATTTGAAAATTGTTTGCCGAAAGTAAAAATTTACTCTTTCTCTCTCTCTCTTCTAAATTAAATGTAATTTATCTGTAGTATATTGTAAATGATATAATACTACAGATAAGTTGTGATTAATTTTGCAATTTTTTTTAAACAATACATAAAGAAAAGCAGATAAAATAATTCAAAATTTAACTTTGTTAATCAAAAACTGAAATACACAATAACAAAAAAAAAAAAAAAAAAAAAAGAATGAAACCAGTTATTTTAGTAATTATAAGAATGGCATCATTTTGGCGCTATAAAAAAATAACCAACTTTGCAATTTTAAATAAGCCAAAAGAATAAACAGAATAGTAATAACAACAATAATACCATTTGATTTATCGTTTCTCGTTTCATTATTTATTTTTAGATACTATTTATTGCGAATATTAGCAATGCGAATTATTTTTGTGGTTTAAAATCGTTTGGCTTTCTTCTTTTTTTTTACTTCTAAATGCTTATGTAAAAATTAATTAATTGACTATAAAACACGAAAAAACTTCAATATATAATAATATTTACAAATAAATAAAAAAATATCATTGTTTTTTTTTCACATGATAAAGTTAGTTATCGGGATAGTACGTGTAAATCAACACATCCATGATAGAAAAATCGTTCCAAATATTTTATAGTGCAATATTGATCTTAAAACGTTTGCCAACAAATTAATTCTTAATTGGCAATAAACGAAAAAGAATTTCCGAAAAATTTAATTCTATTTTTAAATAAAATTAATAGAAATGTTAAATTTTTCCTTGAAGTATTTCGAATCAAATTATCATTTAAAAATCATTTTTACTTCAATTTAAAATTAAGAAAAAAATTTCAGTGCCATCAATTTTATTTTCGCACAATCTAATTTCAAATGATTTTTAAATAATGTCTTCAATTTATTTCGTAAAAAAAAAAAAAAAAAAAAAACCCTTTTTAGTTTTTTGTTACTAATTTAAGACTTAAGTATTTTTAAAAGCAGGTTTTGAATGCTAACCAATAATGTTATTAATCAAAAATTGTTTATAAATGCTATACAAATCTGCAAATCAAACTTAAGATAACAATTACCAAATATAATGTCTTCATGGTAACTGCACCTATGTATATGTAATAAAAAATTTCCGAATGTGTAATAAGTGAATATTTATCATTGGTTATATATTTGAGTGAGTTCAATGTTTTCTACATTACATATTTACACTAAGTAGATACGCCTTACACAGAAGTCTCTACAGTTCTACTCCTTCTTAATGTAGACCTCACATGGAGAATAATAAAAATTTGTATTTATTGCTTAAAATATGTAAGGTAGAGCTTTTATAGGAATAATTTCTGCATAGAATGACATATAAAAAATATCGAATTAAAAATGGAAGCAAAAAAACGTTAAAGGAATCTTTGAAAGCAAAAATGCTAATCTTTTGAAATATCGCATCTAACAATAAATACGCGCGTGCTGGCAGGGCAATTTAATTAGAGCTATCGATTTCGACACAAATTTTCTTTGGAGAGATAAAATCTTTATCACCGAAGAATTTTTTAAATATTTTTTATTAATTCAAAATCAAGTGAATATTTAGTTTAATTGTTGATTTCCGAAATATTCCAGTAAAAAACGTTTTTCACGACGTTTAAAGTTTTCAATAATTTTTTGATTATCAAAGGATGAAGTTACAACGTATTTTTCTGCTATAAGGAAGAACTATTAATACTCTGCCAATTGCAGTTAACATTTAAATTCAAAAGTAAATAATCTGTATCCTTATTAGTAATGAAGGTGAATGTAGATATAAATATGTCTGCATCTCTGTATGTGTGCGTTTGTTGCTCTAGAGATCAAACCCTCGTCCTACAGCTACCATATTTAGCATATATATTTCCTTGAGGGTAAGAATATGCATCTAGGGGAGATGTTTAGTTCAGTTAATTTCAATTAATTAAAAACTAAATTGAATTTTGGCCTTCTCTGCTATTACTACCAAAAACATAATATCACAAATTTGATTTTTATATCAACTTAGTCTTCAAACATTTTCTTTTCACTGAGGGAAATTTTTTGTCATATAGATATTTTTGCTTTACTTAATCAATTTTTCTAAAAAAATATTCAACATTTTAAAGTATTGTCTTTTTTATTATATTAGTTTAATAATAGTGTAAATTTGGGCAATTAAGCATTTTTTTCGCGTGATTTCTAACAATAAATATCATTGCTGTCCTGAAAATCAAATAGTTTTTATCGTTATGTCTTATTTAATTTAATGAATTATTTCATTGTAAAAATTTAAAGAAGAAGGATTGTTTTAATATCTGCATGATTAATGACAGATAAAAAAGTGAACTTAGAATATCGCTTAATGTGGAGGATAGATGATTCAGATAATTATGTTTTTAATAGCACTATGATGTTATGGGGTAGTTTGTATTAAAAATGTATACAATAAACAAAACTTATGAAGGACAATAGTAAAATACTACTTTAATATCAAACAATTTAGCATAATCATGAGTATGAAGCATATATAAATGACTGAATTGAAAACGAATATAATCGATATTCCTACTGAACCAGATGATTGTCTGAAAAACCTGGGATAAATAAAACTTTTTTTGATTACCAATGATGAATAAATTTTTTTTTGTTTACCAATGATGAATATAACTTTTTTGATTATCAATGATAAATAAAAAATTTGTGATTACCAATGATGAAAAATTTTTTTTTTGATTACCAAAGATGAATATAAAAAAATTTTTGAGCACTTTTTACCGTCACTTTTTTTTTATCTTGGCATTTTGCTTTCTTATTGAAATCACAAATTTTTGTATTATAATAAATAGAAAAACTGATTATTGAATAATTCTGTGATATAGTAACTATATCATGAAATATATTCTGTCCTGTCGGCAAGAAATCGTGCGCCAGTCAATGACCAAACATCGCCTTACAGATCTCGGAATGTCGGGATGTCTTCGTCTCGATACTAGGCATGTTTCCAAGCAGAAAGCCGGACGATAATCGCCGCGGCTTGTTTTTAACAAATTTGCCGATCACTTCCTGACGTATATTATCACAGAGGATTTCATACTAAGCATTTCGCAATGCGTTTTATCAATGAGCGACACAAAACCAATAATTTTAACATGCGTTTTATCAATGGGTGACAAAATACCAATCAAGATGAGAGATTTGTTATTGAACACTGAAATATAGGTTTATTGGTTATTCAGCTCATCCGGCATCATACTGAATATTATATATAGTCAGTATGCTGATTATTACATACATATTCCGGCATCATACTGAAATATTTTTTTATTGATTATTCCGTTTTCTCAAACTCTGCGAACTACTACGCTTACTTGTTTTTGATAGAATGATGCTCCCATTTTAACTTTTTTTTCAACATTTTAAACTATTACATCATATATTTTACCATATTCTTACCTTATATGATTTTTAAATAACAAATGATTTTTTTACTGCTCTATAAAAAAATAAATGGATGTTAAAATGATCTGAAATAATTTTAAATTCGATCATCTGCTCATCTATCATCGATAGATGTAAAGATAGAGAACGATCATTTTAACTCCAGCTTTTCAATTTCTAAAATGGTGTATATGTTGCTCATTTTATTATCGCTCTTTTGGCTTGGCATTTTGATTTTTTTTTTCATTTAAATGCGCTGTATTTTTATTAAAGAAAAAGATTTTTTTTTTTTTTTTTTTTTTTGCATTTTCTAACAATATAGTCAATAAAAAATGAATTTCTGTAGTACATACAAAACTTCAATGTCGAATGATTTCTCTTTTTGTACATATATTTTTTACATCGATATGCAGACACAGCACATATGTTAATGGAAGTACATTCACACCACTTTCCAAACTAAACTGCTAATTTTAGGTGAAGTTTTAGAAAATAGGAAAATTATACAGCAGAAGAACATAATAATGAGTATGAATAATAAATAAAAAAATTTGACTTTATGATTAGTCATATTGGAAAACAAGTATTACCAATATTCCTGGCTAACTGGCTGAGATATCTAGAGATGAATTTTAAAAAAAATCGGGCATTTTTAAACACATTTTTTTTTATAATTCTCTTATCTCTCTTCTAATTTTTTATATTTATTTTATTCAAGAAGAAAAATTATTTTTAAATAATTCTTCTTATAAAGTATATAAATCATGGAATATGTTTTGTACCAGGTGCAAAATTTTTATATCGATTGATTCATTCTTCTTTCGGCACATATATATTTTTTAATAACTTGCTTCAGTTTAGCATGTTACTGGATAAATGGCAATACATCCATTCCATTCTGCTTTAGAAATAGAATTCCAAATGTAAGTTGGTATTTAGAGCATTAGATATACATATAGCATAACAAATACAATAACATAAGAATGCACGTTATAAAGGATTTTAAAATAGATGAGTTACAAAATCATTAAAAGTTGGGATTTAACATCCCTTTGAGGAAGCTATTAATATTAAGGATTCAATACGTAATTTTTCTAACTAATAAGTCTGAGGAATCAGCTGGTCACAGAAGGCGACGTAATAAATATGAGTTTGTGTGTATATTCGTTCTCTATAGGGCAGACTGATTGATCTAAAGCAAACATAGTTAGTATGGGTATATATAGGATGTAGCAGTGTGCAGCTTGGAATCTTTTTTAAAAAATTATTTGGTAGTTAACTAGTTAGAATTTAAATGCTTTTCAGTGCTGATTTCAGAAAATATAATTTTTTTATCAATTTTCAGAATAAAAAAGCCTTTCCCATACCAATCTAAGGTTTTTTTTCTGATTTTAATTAATAAAAAATATTTTATTTGTAAGACAATATATTGTTGAAGGGAAATATGGTTGATTAGATTGTTAAAAATCGACTATATATTGCTGATTTTCTTGGCAGTTTCTACTTATATTTTATCCTGGTTTTTTTAAAAAAATATTTCTGGTGATCAAATATAGAGATTTAGCTAATTTTTTTCCCTAGGCATTTTTTTGTTGTAATTTTTTTTTTTAATATGGAGAAAAGTTTTATCTGAATTACTTACTGATTACATATGAATATTTTTCAATCTTACCAGCGTATGAACTAGTCATTTAAATAAAAAAAAAATAAAGAATGCACTTGGTTTAACATGACATTCGAAACAATTTCCCATCTGCTGTATTCATTTTACATTTTATCCAATATTACTTATATATTTGAAGAAACACTCAGTTTCACCATGATGAAATAGGGTTCGAGATGGCGCTATATGACATTGTCAGCATGGAAGCAGATAGAAAAAGGCTCTAAGAGTTAGTTACAAAATATGTTTTTTTGCAGTGTATAAAATCACGTTTTTTCAAGAATGACGCTTTTATTGATAAACTTAAAAATCAAAACCTTATCTAAATATAAAATTTGATACAAAGCATTAAAGGCGTTTCCGTGATACACAAAATAAATTCATATAATACAAAAATTGCTCTTTTAAAGTTATAGGGTTTAATAAATTCCAATATAAAAATATTTTAATGTGAATTTTTTGAAATTTTATTACATTTGCAATGAAGGTTTAACTTCGGAATTGAGAAATGGCTCTGAAATGAAAACAAAAAAATAAAATAATATTGCTCTTTTCTAGAGCTTAAGCTGAAGTTGCACGGGGTAAATTCTTAAAAACCTATATTATTAATCTATAGATATTTAATAACAAATCCAACGAAAATATGAATTTGAGACGATCATTAGTTATAGACCTAACTCTGGATATTTCGCAAGTTGTGGAAAATGCTCTAGGGGGATTTAGGGAAAATTTCTCTCCTCTAATTGTGTTCCACTAGTGGAGTGGAATTCGGTTTCACGCTCATTATATTTGAAATGTGATATTTTGGGGGTCTTCATTGAGTGAAATATATTTCATAACAAAGGTAATAATGCTGCCAGATGTCGTTGCGTGGGTTATCATGTCATTTGATCTCCAGATAAAGAGTTCTATGCGAATCAACAACCAGACTTCCTCCATTAGGGGAGTAATTGAATAAAAAACACTCCACTCCTCTTTCCCTGCTTTTCACATATTCTATCTCTGTTGAAGTTTATTAGACACAACGGGTAAAAGCAAGTTTCGTATTTTCCATTAAAAGTCTATAAGTCCATTAAAATTTAAGAAGGTAAATGCTTTTATAAAAAGTTACTTCTCCTTAAAAGTACTGAGTCATAGTAAATAGAAAGAGGATTTATCTGAAATATATCCTAACCCCTTTCTAAGCCAAATGCAGTCAATTTAGTTTAGCCAGCGTTGTTGAATCATTTAAGCCGAGATATATTATTTTCTCCCGGAATGAATATTAATGCAAGAAATATGTATGAAAATTATTGGTCGATGGTTATTATTAAATCATATTCGTTCATATGTATATTATTTATTTATTTTTCTGATCTCATGTAAATACGATAATTCAAAAAAAAAAAAAAAAAAAAAACGGGAAAGATTAATAAAATATGGTATGTGTATCATTTTTTGGATTTACTTTGACAAAGAGAAAAAGTTTATCACAAATTCTTGTAGATGGTTGTGTTGGAGACAGCAGCCGGATTAAGCCCTTTAGAGGAATTTCAGGGCTTAAGTTTTTGACCTTCCTTTTCCCATTCCCCATCTTCCAAAGCCAGATGAAATTTTATTGATTTTAATTTAATTCTTTTTCAAGAAGTTTTAATTTGTAGATTATAATAAGACTAAATAATAAAAGATTAAGCTGCAGATCCTTTTAAAGGGATTTGTTTTTTTTAAATAAATTATTTATGAAAATGGAACATAAAATTTTAATAATAATTTTATACAAATAATGCTAAAGGCAAAGCTTTTAATTTTATCCAAATTTTATTTAATTATGGAATAGGAATATTTTTTTAAATTATAAAGTAATATAAACTTAAAAATTTTAAAAGACAGTTAACTATAAATTTTCTAGAAAAAAAGTTTCAAAATTTAAAGGATTTTACCTTAAATAAGTTCGAAGGCACGGTCTTAGTAAATTCAATACAAATATGAGTTTAAATTACCCCGAATATACTAAAAAAGTATCTAGGCTTAGAGGTCACCTCAAGGTTGTATGGCCATTAGGCAGTTTCCCACTTTGCTTGCTTAATAATTAGGTTATGTTGAGGGCAACCGCGGTAGCGTGTCTTCCCCGTGGGCGTCACAGGTTCGAGGATGGTTATTTTGTGTCCTATATGTGAGGTGTATAGAAGTGCCCCACCCCCCTGTAAAAAGAGGTTGTGCAAGCGAATGTGAAACTTAAAAGTACTCTTGGCCCTAGTTGGTGCTACTGGAGAAACAAGAGAAGCTGATTTTAGCTTAAATCCCTGGCTGTCCAAATCTGAATTTGTCAGCGGGCTTGTAAAGTGTCAGAAATAACAATAACAATGTTGATGGCAATAGAGCTTATCAGAGTTTATATTTTAAGATACTGAAGTTAAGAACAAAGAGATGCATAGTTTTTGAACTGTATCTTACACAGCTTACGATCTTATATTATCATGATGCAATTTAATAATTTTTCATGTGTCTCTGATCAAGTTATTATCTTTTTAAATTTTTTTTTCATAACATATATTGCAGCTCGAATATTCATGAGCATTATCGAATTTTGGTAATGGCTAATGGATTTTTCATGAACTCAAACTTGGTATATATTTTTATCAAGATACCGGTAAAAATTCTATAGATTAAGGAATTAACATATTTTTGCTTTTTAATTTCCCGAATAGGAGGGAAAATAGAAACTATACAAAGTAATCATCACCAAACACACACAGAGTCAGAGCACCAAACACACACACACACACTATAAGTTGAACAAATAACATTTATTTTGTGATTTGCATATTTAAAAAAAATATGAAACTTTGCAAATTTGTCTGTTTATCCAAATGCAAGTGGACATGATAAACTGAAAACACAAGGAACTAGACCAGAAAAATTTGCCGCATAATTTTAATGCCTAAAAAAATGTGTAGACACTAAAGTAAAGTAAAAAGTTTAGTGTCTATAGATGCTTATCCAATTTTCAAAAAAAATGGGCCCAGGAAAGGGATTAGAACTTTTGTTGGTAGGTTTTCTCAGGTAAAAACTACATGTGAAAACTGGGGAATTCAACTACTTAAATCAATGATGTTTGATTGTTCAAACAATTAAAATGTTTCTGCGTCAGTTCTAATTTTTGTTGATGTATCATCCAAAATACATATAACTTTTAGGCAGGAGGGCAGAGGGAGCATTATACCTCTATTAATAAGTATACAAGAAAGTTTCGAAAAGATTAATTTCATTGGTTAATTATCTAATTAAATCATACTTTTGTTTTGAGAAAAAAAAGTCATTCACCGATACATCTAAGAATCTTCAGAATACATGAGGTCTTATTAGATTATATGTGATTTTTGTATCGAAATCATTGCGAATTTAATAGATTTCATTTCAGTTTCTAACTAAAGTGTTTAAATCAAGTTGAAATTTAGCTCAAATTTAAATATTTTAAATACTTTTGGATCATACAAAAACAGCATAATGATAAATCACATATTTTTTTAAACAGTCAACTTGATTTTACCTATAATCCTGTCAGCAGATTTTCCTTATTTACAATCTTTTCCGTTATAAATCTGCTTCACTCTCCCCTTCTCTCCCCCGCTCCTCAATCGTTCGACAGATGTTCTAAGTTACCATAGAAGCTTTCATTTTTAAAAGGGGGGAGGGGAAGCGATGGGTGTTTTTTTGGTTTCCTGAAGAGGATGGGTCTTTCTCCTACTCTGCAGGTGTTCCAGATTTCTAAAGGAGCGTTCAGCGTGCATAAAAAGGGTGGGGTGGGGCTGTAAGCGCCAGTTATTATTATGTGCCGCCACTGTATTTTCACACATCAGTGATTTCAGTCAATAAAATCAACAAGGCGTTTGGAGGCGGCATAAAGGCTGAAGAATGCTCTATCCTATAAAGTAAATAAAACGATTGCTTAATCTTTCTCGCCTTTTTTAGATTTCAGTCATAATACGAGTGTAGTTATGCAGAGTTGTGCCTATGAAAAATACCTAAACAGCTGCCTTTGTTTATTTTTTTAACGCATAATGCACCTATTAACTACCCACCTCCCATTCGACTACACACACGAATAATTAAAACTTAACACCAGGAAATGCTAAAGTTAAAATTATAAATAGGAAGCAATAAATTAAGGTATCTGATTACGTTCGAAGGAAAGTTTGGAAAAACTGAATTTTTTAAAAACTATTTAAAACACTGATTTTAGATGTATTATCAATTATGAAACAAAATACTACAAATACAACAATTTTATTTAAAAATATTATATACTTTGAGAAATAGGAAAATGTGTAGTAAATTTTAATAAAATTTAACCAAAATGGTTAACACTCTACACAAAATGGTATTGAAAAAAATTCTATTTTTCTTTGTACACAATTTATAGAGCACAATGATGAAGGAAATGAACCAAAAACTAAGAAAAATCTTGCAATGTAAAGATGTTATGGGTAAAAATATACATATATATGCATTTTTCGCATCAATTCACAACTTAATTTCTTTAGAAACACTTATAAATGAAAAAGTATTACACCAACAATACAACTTTTAGTTCACTTCATTGCCCAAATTATTTTAAACACACGCTGGAGTTTTTATGTAAATGCAAAGAAAAATAGAAATAAAAATATAATTTCGCATTACCATTTCGTGTAGAGTGTTAACTGTTTTGTTTAAATTTCATTGAAATTTACTGCAAATTTTCCTATTTTTCCTATTAGTTTTTAAGATATCAAGTTAACGGTGAAGAATTTTTATAAACATTAAAGTTTTGAGAAAAATGAAGTCAAAAACTAATTGTGGCTGATAAATATGTGACGAATGATAGATAGGTGAGCTCTTCCTTTTTCTAGAAAAGATAAATTGTTTTGAAAAGAAAAAAGCCTAAACTACAAGAAATAACAATTAAAAAAATGTTACCAATGTGGTCGATAAGCAGTGTTTTTAACGTAGGCAGATACCTTAAATATTTTCATGTAAATATGACTTTTACTGCATAAAAAAAAAATTAATATTTACAGAATCATGAAGTAATGATTCAGTTCGGTTTTCTTTTTCTTCCCTTTCTTAAAATTTTAATTTGAATGCCAAGAAAAATATTTTGGCAGGATAGCTTTCTTTACAAAATGAAGTCAATGAGTTATTTAAAGTTTGGTCCATTATAATTTAATTTAAATTGAAATAATAGCATAATTACAGGTTAAACATAAATAGACCAAAATATAAATAAATATACGAAGCGAAATAAAATTTCCATTTAAAAAAATGAATAAAATTGAATAAAAAAGAAAGGAAAATGACAAATTATTTCATAATAAAGATGAATTCTTTCAGAAAAGAATGAATTCTTTTCTCCTTTCCCTTAATAAAGTATATTATTAAGGGTGACCCAGGGGATCCAAACTAAGCACTTTTTTTCCCTCCGAGGGGTCTGATTTTCGTCCAAGTATTGACCCTTTATGACACCAAAATCTTCAAAAATTGAGGAGTTTGAAGGTAAAAATTGATAGAAACAAAACAATGATATTGAAATGAAACAATAATAAACAAAATACTATATTAGTAGACAAATTATTTCGAAATTCAAATTCAAACAAAATTGCAGCATGCTCAAAAGACTAAATTTTTAAAAATAGTTTTTTAATAGCAGATTTATGGCTATTTACTCATATTTTTTCAGCAGTATTATGTAATTCAATTCATATTCCTTAAAGTGCATCAAATAAACAAATAAGTGTGGTTTTGCTTGGAATTGAAATTTGAAATAATTTGTCTATTAATTTAATATTATTGTTTATTATTATCTTATTTTAATGTCCTTATATTAATTATAGTCTTCAAAAAATTTCTTGAGATTTTCGGGTCTTATAGGATCAATACTTGGACGAAAGTCAGACCCCATAACAGAAAGATTCCCTGATTTGAATCACTATATAAGGGTAACTCAATAAAATCTTCAGGGTGGTTTCATCAGTTCGCTTCATTTTTTTTCCAATTTATACTAAATGTTTATTAATAATTTGTTTAAAATCATGGGAATTGGTATTGATATTTAGATGAAGCAGCATTGGCATGCTTTAAATATACTGTACCTTCCTATCATTAACTTTATACTCAGGAAATATTTACTTATTAGGTTATTTTTTGTTAACTGATTGGATTGTTTTTCATTGGTATTAAAATTACTAAATGTAAAATAAGTATCATCAGTAACCGGAGGATAAAAATCGTTAGTCATTACTTTTGGACGAAAATAATAGCCAAAGGAACACCAGAAAACCCATCAGAAGTGGTCTTCTCAAAACTTTCTAACACACTCTCTAACAGAGGTGTTATTTCAGGGAAGGCCTTGTATGATTAATAACGAAGTATTAACCTTTGGTATGAAATTATCATTTTCAATTAATATGTACGTTAATCTATGAAAAGAGTTTTGTATTAATACACTGATGGAAAAAAAATCCCAACACTAGGAAGGAGCTGTGCTAGATAAACGGAATTTGGTAGGCGTGTTTATACATCTGAAAGATGACGTCGATTCAAATTTCGAGCTACACGCGTAAGTGTGGTGCTAGTAGCGACACTATGAACATGCAAATGAGGTTTGCTTTAAATAAGCGCTGTAAGGTTCGTGATCGTTATTTACAGTTGAGATATGACGTAGTGGGTTAATGTTAGTCAAGGATGCCTGTGAGAAGACGAAGAAGCCATTATCAACAGCTCACTGAGTTTGAACGATGTCGTGTTGAAGGGCTACGAGAAGGTGGGTTTTCTTTCCGCGATATTGCTGAAAGACTTGGCAGGAATGTATCCACTGTGCATGAGTATTAGCGGTAGTGGTCAAGGGAAGGTATTGCCTCAAGAAGACCAGGTTCCAGGCGGCCACGTGGTACTACTGAGAGGAAAGACCGTCGTATTCGGCGTATGGCTGTGGCTAATCGTACTGCGTCTGCAGCTGAAATTCGAGCTGCAGTTGGCACCACAGTGACACAACGAATTGTTACAAATCGGTTACTTCAAGGACAGCTCCGAGCCAGACACTCTGTACAGTGCATTCCACCGACACCAAACCACTGCCGTTTGCGACGTGAGTGGTGCCAAGCTAGAGCTCATTGGAGGACGGAGGTCTGCCTTGGTCGCAGTGATAGCCGTTTGTTGGTTAGAAGGAGGCCAGGTGAACGCCTGCTAGTGACCTGTCTGCGGCCAGACACACAGGGCCTTCTCCTGAAGTTATGGTTTGGGGAGCAATTTTGTATGACAGCAGGAGCACTTTCGCGGTTATCCCACGCACCCTGACTGCAAATTTGTACATCAGTCTAGTGATACAACCTGTTGTGCTTCCATTCATGAACAGCATTCAAGTGGGGGGGGGGTGTTTTCAAACAGGATAATGCTCGCTCTCATACCGCTGTTGTAACCCAACATGCTCTACAGAGTGTCAACATGTTTCCTTGGCCTGCTAGATCACCAGATCTTTCTCCAATCGAGCAGGTATGGGACATCATTGGACGACAACTCCAGCGTCATCCACGACCAGCATTAACCGTCCCTGCATTGACCACCCAAGTGCAACAGGCATGGAACTCTATCCCACAAACTGATATCCGACACCTGTACGACACAATGCATGCACGTTTGCATGCTTGCATTCAAAATTCTGGTGGTCACACCGGTTACTAATGTACCAACATTTCACATTTGAAATGGCTCTTCTCGCCAATGGCTCTACCTGTGATCTTGAAACTTTAATCAATTAAATATGTTACCTAGACAAATGTATTCCTAAATTTTCATTACTGTACAATAATTTTTTCTTGGTGTTAGGATTTTTTTTCCATCAGTGTACTTGACATGTGGTTCATAGCACACATACACACACAAAAAAAAACGAATTTTTTTTTCAGATGATTGAAATCAAAATTGGACATAAAATTACACTTGTAGTTAGAAAATCCCGCAATGAATTTTATATATTTAAGCCTTTGCATTTTTGAGAGATCGCTTGCTTTTGAAAGTACAAGACGACAGATGGCAAATCCCTGATTTTTTTTTGGTTCAAAATCTCATGCGTGTCTTTAACATAGATATTAAATCTATGTACCAAATTTTATCTATTTAGCTCTCTTCGATTTTTAGTTATCGTGTTTACTTATATTCGAACAACTGGAAGGACATATCTCCTATTAACGAAATTTGTTTAAAATTCAATATAAATTTAAAATTTTGATCTAAAGATAGCATACCAAATTTCATAATTCTAACTCAAAGCACAGTCGAGTTATCTTTGTCACAGATAGGCAGACATTTTCCTAAAATGTGTTTTGCGAGCATACAGAGGCGGAAAAGTTGGACATTTGTCAAAATCTCGAATTCGAAGTTTTTGACGATTATTATACTTTCTAAAGTGAAATTGCTGATAAAACAGAAAATTCACAGACGCTGAAATCTATGACAAAGTTTTTAAAAACATTGCTAGCAATAATAAATGAAAAAAAAAGAACCAAAATTTATAAAAACTTAAAAAACATAAAGCTCTCTAGTTTTTGTAGAGATGTATGGCTAATGCAAAACAATTTCGTATAATCTTATATGAAAACTATTTCACAGGAGGTGAAGGAAAACAACTATGCTGCTACATGCACCATTTATTTATTTAAATGATAGCATCTAAAATAGGTCAGTGTACTAAAGAAAATGAAGAGAATCATTGTTTTCCGGAAATCTTCGGAAAATCTGTATCGGAAAATCTTCCTGTAGATTCTTTAATAAAGATGTTGTAAAAAATTTTCTAAAGTTCGTGGTTCAGTGTGGCGAGCAAACGGCTCGGGAAAGAAAAGAGATCATATCTTTAGCACAAATATTTATTTGAGACACGTACACACACATGACGACACAATACAAATATTCAAGTTTAACTGCTTTAAAACTTTCAAAAGGGGAATCTAAAAAGGAACTTATAGTTCCGCGAAAGTTTGGCTGTTTTCGCCATCGAAGTCTAAAACGAACTTCTCAAGTTCTCGGTGAGGAGTTCAATTTCTATACTGGCGAGAGCGCCATCTATAAGCTGTTTCTAAATTTTCCACAGATGTTATACACCATAAAAATTATTAACTTTGAGTAAGAAAGTAAATGTCTTGCTCGGCATTGGCTTGCAATAGTTAACCTTTGGTGTGAATTTAACATTTTTACTGAATCTGTTGTATGATCCATGGCCAGTTTAAAAAAAATATTGGATAAAAGACTTCTTCTGAATGAAATTAGTTCGAAATTTGAAAGAAGTGTGATGATTTTATACTAAATTCCATTAATTTAACTTACACCAAATTTTATTCAAGATATGATAAACCTCTAGACCAGGGTTCGGCAACCTGCTGCTCTTATGTTTTTTCGGTGATATTGCCAAAATGTTAAATATGCTTTTTAAAGAAAGCGAAAAAGGAAAAAAATTATTTAATTAATGATACAGATATTGCAAACGATTATAGAAATATGCCATTGAGTCGAGATTTCAATGCATATCCTGTCTAAATTCAATCAGGTTTACTGTAAATAAAGATAATTTATGGAATTAATGATATAGATATTGCAAAAGATCATAGAATCCTTTGCCTTGCATTTATTTTTTTAGAAAATATCACATTTATATATATTTTTTATTTTATCCAGTCACGTGCTAAAAGTTGCATATCTTTAGATTTGATTTGCGATGATAGTTGTTTTTTTTATTTGAACTTCCGGCATTGTTTTATTTTATTTTACCCAGTCACATGCTAAAAAAACATGGTTAAAATATTTCTTTAAAAATTCGTTAAAAATAGAAGCTTGAGTTATGCTTTAAAACACTGATACCAATAGAAAGCTAATTTTTTAATCTTTAAATTGATGTTAAAATCATGTTTGTCCGATAATATTTTCGTAAGTTATAGCTGAAAAACGTCTAAATTTCGCTTAAATTTTAATTAATTCAAATTCTAATCAAAAATTCGAAAAAAGGGCTCCAAGGCGTACATTCCCGACCTCCAAGGTATACATGTTCCAAATTTGGTAGCTGTAGGTCCAACGGTCTGGCCTGTAGAGCGATAACACACACACACACACACACAAATTGAGCTTTATTATAAGTATATATATATATACAATCATAAACTTATTAAAACAATCAAAACACATTTCTTGAACAACAAAATTAAAACGAAACCGAATAGGTTGAAATCGAAATTAAAACTCAATTCAGCATTAAACGCTAAAAGTTCACAAAATGAAAGGAAAAATGAAAGGAATATATATTTGTTTCATTCGTTGATGTTTTTAATGTTTTGCTTTGTTTTTGTCTTTTGCTGTTAAAATTGGTATGTCTCTTTTGCCTTCATTTTCGGGGGATTTTCGGGCCACGAGGTGTCAATACTTTTGACCATTGTCCATCGATGCCTCACAGAAAAAATCCCTTTTTAGGAATCCTTGCTTGAAAGTGGCTACTGACGAAGTTTTCAGGCCGGATTCCTTTTCTATTGGCTATTTTTTTCTATTGATTATTTTGATTCGGTTGTCTTATTTTGTTAATTTATATATATATATATATATATATATATATATATATATATATATATGGAGAGAGAGAGAGATAAAAACCATAAAACACAAGTTGAATGAAAAGGCAAAATTGAATTTAAAGGTAAAATGGGCTAAATCCAATGAATAAAACTTATAAATCTTAAAAAACTAAAAATGCTCGTATGGTGTTTTTCTGCCACCAAATTAAGCGCAGCGCAAGTGCTCAGCTATAAAAGAAATTCCATTAGTTGAGGCTCTCATATTTGACGTATGGAAGAAACTTCCATATTGCTACAGTGAGGGGAAGAAGTTGGCATATGGAGTGCTGAAAATCTTCGGGTCGACATGTGAGTGAGAGCAAGCATAATATGAATATAATATGAATATAATAATAAGTAAATTTAGAAGCTAACTAACAAATGAAAACCTAGAATCCAGCTTGAAACTTAAAACGACAAGGCACAGGCCAGATTTATTTAAGGCATGCAGAGCCTATGCTCCCATCGATTAACTATCTATATTTGTGTTTTTATATGAATAATGATTATTCCGTATTTAAAGTCGTTTATTTGAAATAAAATAATTAAATATATGTAAGCAAATACTATCATATTAAATAGGAAATTTTTAGTGGCTCTTAAAAAATTGGAAAATTTTGTAAACTGTTGTTTTTGGCTCTTCCGTTTCAATAGGTTGCCGACCCCTGGTTTAGACTGTGGATACTGTAGCTTTAAATTGAAGTTTGTTCAACTAGCCTCTATCATTTTGTATTTATCGAGTAGCTTATATCTGAACAACCAGGAAGATAGATTTCCTCTCATTGGAATTTGCTAGAATTTTTTTAAAAATCTATAAATTTTATGTAAATAATCTTTAGAAAATTACATATGTCTAGCTCAAAGAGTGTTTGATTTATCTTTGTCAGAAAAAAATATTTTCCAAAATTGTATTATTTAAGCTGAGGGAGACCTGAAGCATGGATATTCGTCAAAAATCTCGAATTCCATTTTTTTTGACAGCTATAATTCTTTCTCTATGCTTCGTAAAAAAAAAAAGAAATGTTAAAAAAAAAAATGGAAAATAGAAAAAAAAGTATACAATAGTAATTGATTTCTTCAATGACAGGAAAATTTCAGATTTTACAATTATCACATAATTTTTCGAAAATGGTAATATATACTTATAATAAAGCTCAATGTGTGTGTGTGTGTGTGTTGGCGCTCTACAGGTCAGACCATTGGACCTACAGCTACCAAATTTGGTACATATATACCTTGGAGGTCGGGAATGTGCACCTCAGAGTGCTTTTTTTCGAATTTTTAATTAGAATTTGAATTGATCAAAATTTAAGCAAAATTTCGACGTTTTCTTCTTTAACTTCCGAAAATATTATCGCAAAAACATGATTTTTTCATCAATTTAAAAATAAAAAGATTAGCTTTCTAATGGTATCAGTATTTTAATGTATAACATAAACTTCTATTTTTAACGAATTTTTAAATAAATATTTTAACCATGTTTTTTTAGCTCGTGATTGGATAAAATAAAAGAAAACAATGACGGAAGTTAAAATAAAAAAAAAGAAACAGCTATCATCGCAAAATAAAACTAAAGAAATGCAACTTTTAGCACGTGATTGGATAAAGTAAAATAAATATAAAATGTGATATTTTCTAAAAAAATAAATGCAAAGCAAATGTTTCTATAATCGTCTGCTACATCTAAATCATTTATTCAATATTTTTTTAACCTTTTTCGCTTTTTAAAAAAACATATTTAATATTTTGGCAACATCACCGAATTTTTTTTTTCAATTTGGAAGCATAACCGATAAATTATTAGAGCATTAAGCTCAACAAGTTTTCCCGAATTAAGTTATCGACTCTTTAACTACTAATAACTGAATATTTTAACTTCAAATATTTCTTAAATTTTGTACTGATTTTAAAGAAAAAATAACATATATTTTTTTTATCTGTACTTATAATAAAGCTCAATGTGTCTACAGGCCAGACCGTGGGATCTACAGGTACTAAATTTGGTACATGTATATCTTGGAAATCGGGAATGAGCATCTCGGAGCTCTTTTTCGAATTTTTATATTAGCATTTGAATTAATAAAAAATTAAGCGAAGTTTTAACATTTTTCCGCTATAACTTCCGAAAATATTATCGCACAAACATGATTTTTACATCAAGTTAAAGATTAAGAAATCTAGCTTTCTAATGGAATCAGTGCTTTAACTTATAACTTAAACTTCTTTTTTAAACGAATTGTTAAAGAAATGTTTTAACTATATTTTCAACAATATATTTCGGATAGAACAATAAAATTTAATCTGCAAGAGCCCGTCCAAGTGAAAGACTTATGTTTTATTACCGTGTTGCCACCATTTTGGAGGAAGTTGAAATTTAAAAAAATCAACTATTACTGTAAATTAAATCTAAAGAAATGTAACTTTCAGCACGTGACTGGATAAAATAAAATAAATATAAAATGTGATATTTTTTTTAAAAAATGCAGGGCAAAGGATTCGATGATCGTTTGCAATAGTTAAATCATTAATTCACTAAATTATCTTTATTTATGCAGGATTGAATTTATACTGTATACGCATTCAAATTCCGGTCCAATGGCCAATTTGTAAAATATTATTAAAAGGCATATATATTGTTTAATATTATTAATTTGATCTAAATGAAGTAAACAATTACATTTTATGTAGCTTGAGTCAAACAATGCATTTTATGAATAATGAGTTTTAGATTTCTTCATACTTTGCTCTGTGAGCCATATTTTATAAAATATTTTTATTAATATTTTAAATAAAAGTTGCTACATCAATCAGTCTTCTAAATCAATCATTAGAATGACTGATTTATAAAATTAAAGAATATTATTAGGAAAACGTGTTCTTTTAGAACTTTCCGTCCATCATCTTAAAGAAAATATTAATTTCAGGCCAATCAATGCCCGATATTAATTCAAGGCTAATGAATATGTGATTTAATTGAAAATTTTAGAATGCATTATTCATGGCGAACCACTGGTCGCCAAAGGCGGCTAGTTTAAAAATAAAAATAAGGAGAAGAATGTTAAAACCAATTCAAAGTAAGTTTTATGTTCTACATTTGCTAAAGAAGTTTTACTTTTTTATTTATACTTGTTTTAAATTATGAAATTTTATCAAGATAAAGCTCCAAGTCATAATAAGAAAACTATCATACCCTGAAAAAAATAATACTGCATACTCTGAAAATAAAAGGGAAAGTGCTGCAAATATTGCAGATATACTTTATCAATATATTCCTGCCAAGTTCCTTGACCGTTCACCTATGGGTTACGGTATTAGTAGTCGGGAGTCAATCTTTAGCCCAGAGTTTCCCAAACTTTTTTGTGTCGTAGACCCCTTGCCATGTTTTTCCGTATTGAATAGACCCCCTACTTACCTGATATTGATTTCCTGTAAATTTTTAACTGTAGTGAAGTTTACTGTTAAAAACTTAAAGTAAAAACACATGTTAATTTATACATTTATTAATTGAATTTAAATTTATACTACTCAAAATAAAATTTCGTATCTGTTATGTAAAATCTATGTAACATGAAATAAACATAAAATAAACTAACATAAGCAAAAAGTCAATATTTAGATTCGAACATGGCATCAGTCATCTATGGGCAAAATAAAATTATTTAAATAAGCTTACAGCTTACACAATTTTATAAACATATTTAAAATTTTTTTTACTTCATAGGTACTTTTATGAATAAGGTAAATGTTTTGATATTATAAGATAGTATGATGTGAGTAAATAGGTACTATCAGTGTATGTGTTGAGATTTACTATCGTGGATCCCCATTTTCATTTCATGGACCCCCAATTTTTTTTTCCGCTGACGTAGACCCCTTGCAGGTTGTCATAGACCCCTAGGGGTCGATATAGACCACTTTGGGAATCACTGCTTTAGCCAGTCAAAAAAATCGCTTCTAACTTCCTAACACTAATGAATATTGGAAAATAGTGGAAAAGGAATGGAAATCCTGGCCCCTTTTACCATGGAAATTCGGCATATATTCCAGGAAAATAGCTATCAGATCGGACATTGAAAAATAATTCTTGAATTTTAAACATTAATTAAAGGGCATTACACCACTTTTTTAGTTTGATCAGCTTTTAAATGTATAATGAGACGTGACTTGCGTCTATAAGTCACACAAATGAGTCAAAAAATTATTCAAAATTTTGGTTCAAAGGAAAAAGTACTAGTTTAAACTTATTTAATAAATTTACTAGTACTTAAATTACTAGTAGCTACAAATTCAATAATCCACTATTTATTACAGTGATTACTCATTTAAAAATATTATTAATGTTAGAACGTCTTTTCTTTGATTATAGATCACCATTTCTTTGACAATATCATACATTAATTTTTAAAGGAAAACGATTTTTTATGGCATATATATTTTTTTATTTTTATCTAAATGATACAATATTTTTTAAAAATTGAGAGCCGTTATACTATAATCTGAAACGCCGCTGATATTAAATAGCACATCAATGGCTTCGTCTGAATTGCGCAAAATTATCTTCGTCAAAATATCACAAAGTGGTTCGCGGAATACGGCAGAAAAAGAACGAAAATTAAAGACCGAAAAAGGTTTGTTCTCAAGTGAAATGGCTGTAGTAAGACTTCAGTTCTATACCATTTATTTTCTCGCATTGAATAAAATTTTATAAAAGGGAAAGTAATAAAACATCAGCTTTGCATGTTTTCATCCCACGTAACTCATGGATGGCTTCAGGGGTTGGTTTGCTAAATCAACTTTAAAAGTGACAATGCAAAGAAAAAATTATATTCGATTCAAGTTTGTTTAAGAGCCCGACAAAAGGGTGTTTCAAGTTTGTTTTTTGTAATAAAAAATCTGAGCAAAGAATAGGAGGTGGAAATTGCCGAATAATAATTTGTTGAGATAATAAATGCAGTATAAAAGCATTTTGTTCTAAGGTGAAGACGATTGAATAAAAATAATATGCGGCATAATAAGAGGTAAAAAGGGTGCTTTGAAACTGCATTAAACACTTCTATGGCTTCTTCGACAAAGCATAACTCATCTGAATATTTCCTTTACCGAATTTCAAAAAACTAAACAGTTTCTTTATTGAATTAAGATTAAATTTTATGTAATAAATTTTTAAAGCTTGTGACTACGTTCGGTTTCTGACTACGTATTTTGAAAAACGCTCTAAAAGGGTTATATTTTTGAATTTTTGCATGATAAAAATTAAAAAAAGCAATTCTGAAATCAAAATATATCTGTTAATGAGCAGAAGTCTTTTTAAAAATTGGAAAAAAAGGATTTGTTTTGGCTCAAAAGAAGTATAAAGCAAAATTCTCAAATTAAATCATTTGTTTAAAATTTTGCGCATAGCTTTAAGAAGCTATGTGCTATATAACTCCTAAACTAAAAGGTAAGCTATATTTTTCCAATCTTTAAATATTGGATTCTTCTGATAAATAACATGAAATTTTCCATTCCTTTCTTATTGACAAGATCTTAAACAGCCATAAGACATTTTTTAATGAACAATTTAAAAAAACATGCAGAACATGTCGAGAAATTGTTTTCCCAAATTGTACTAAAAATTATGGGTTAAATTTTAATTCATAAAGTCTTTTGTGAGAAAGCACTATCAAAAATCAGATTTTAAGAAAATATCATTTAAATAAGTAAAATAACATAAAAATGTATTTAAATTCAAATATTAGAAATCTATGTAACTTCCTAAAAAATGTACGGAGTAAAATTCAAAAGATTTTATTGAAAAAACACGATTTAAGTTTGTAGAATAACAAATTGGAAATCATTTCATATTTTTGCAAAAAATCAGCTTTTTTAACATTGAAATAATAAAATATTATATAAAATATTATTTAATTGTGGGAGATTTCTAAAGAGTTTAACTTAAATATGAAAGACTAAATTAAATTTTTTAAATTTATATAAATTCCTATCCTATTTCTATAAAAAACTAAAAAAACAAAATTATGAGATTGTTTTAACGAGTTTTAAGTACTTAAATGAAAATTTCACACAAACTGTTATTTATGAATCCCACAGCCAACTACAAAAAGCACTCATATTCTAGAAAATTTGAAAAAATGAAAAAAAAAAAAAAAACCCAAAAATTGAATAAAACTGAAGAATATTTTCTAAAAGCATAAAATTAAACAAAAATACTACAAAAAAAACATGTGGGGCCTCCCCAATTATTTATTATCCTATATAATAAGCAAGCCTTTCAACAGTGATAAGAGATTTACTCAAAAATAATTACAACCAATATCAGGGTTAGCTATTTGGCTGCTAAAGACGATTAATTTGTAATAACTGTATTTCGTTAAGGGGTATGGGTATTCGTTGGCCCTCCCCCCAATTGCTTATTATCCTATTTGATAATTTTCTTTTCAACAGTGATAAGAAATTTAATTAATAATAATTACAATCAATTCCCGGGTTAACCAATTGGATTTTGAGAAATTAGTAATGTAATGGGAAGTTTCCGATTTATTGAGCAAACATCTATGTGTATATCAAGTTTCCTTAGAACTAAATCCGTTATTATGATAAAAATTTTAATACTCTTTGGTCTCTTTTTTTAAAAGTATCTTGATTTTGTACAAATAATATAATGTATCAGAAAAGGAATTCACTGAATAATTTTTTGAGCTCTAATATGTACAGAAATATGTTGTTGCCGTAATGTACATGTCAATTGCTAATGGTTATAAGTATAACTATATCACTATCATTCAAGATTGTAACATTTAAATATAGCAATCTCTTAATAATATGAGACGGGAATGTCAAGGGTTATTCAGAAGATTGAAGTCAAAAAACAAAAATAAATGAAACATTTTTACATTTTTTTGTCTTTCTAGCCTATTCTCTACTAAAGATGTTATCCTCTTCTCTGCATTAAATTTAGGATATAAGATGAAATCGCAATGCATCGCATGCATTTGACGAATAATAGCAAGGAAATATGTATCTTTCATGTGGAATTATTATTTTTACTAAGCTTTATGAGACTTTTGAGAACTTACCCGAATGATGTATCGTTCAGTTATTGGCGACAGTTATTATTATTTTTTTAGTGTTTAAATCTCTGGAAGGTGGTTAATGTATAAAAATAATACACCTAAAAATCTAGTATGCATTTTGGATACTTTTTTATTTCAAATTGATTGAATGCAAAAATTGGTATAAAGCCCCGCGATTACAAACCAATTTTAATTTATTATGTCTATCTAGTTCTTAATATATTACTATTATCGAACTCACTATGACTGGAAAAACAGGACAGATAAAATCCATCTAAATGTTTCTTTCAAAATTTGAAACAAATATACAAATTTGGCTTAAAGAACAATTAGATATATTTATAATAAAGCTCAATATGTGTGTGTGTTGGCGCTCTGCAGGCCAGATCGTTGGAGTTACCACTACCAAATTTGGTACGTGTATACCTTGGAAGTCGGGAATGTGCACCTCGGAGTCCTTTTTTCGAATTTTTAATTAGAATAAAAATTAATAAAAAATGAAGCGAAATTTCAACGTTTTCCCGCTATAACTTCTGAAAATATCATCGCACAAAGAAGATTTTTATATCAAATTAAATATTTAAAAAATTAGCTTTATAATGGTATTAGTATTTTAACATATATATTTTTTAACATAACATTTTAACAATGCGTAACTTCTACAATATTATTAATTAAATAAATGAGTTTTTTTTTTTTTTGCATCCATAAAAATCTTCTAAATAGCCTGAATAGAGGTACTAGAGGCTAGTAAGAACATTCAGATTTGAGGCCCGATTCCACCAAAGAACCCCCGTGTAAGCAGATCTGTTGCAAGTTGAATTGGCCGAGGCCAATTCAACGGAAATGTCCGATGTGATATATTGCAATTAATTGTGATATATTGTAATATATTACAATTTGCGAAATTTGTCTTTATTTGCATTTGATCCTTTTAATTTGTCTTTCTATGTTAAACATTAATCGGCATCTTCAAAGGCTAAATCAATCCCTAGAGATTTCCTTTGAAAAACTACTAACAGAGGTACAATAAAAAAATCTCACCTCTAAACAGATCCCCTAAAAAATGAATAGAGAGTAAAATGACAAAAAAAAAGTTCAAAGATCCCATTCTCTCCACCTTTCGCCCATTCGAGAATAGAAAAAAATCGAAGAAAAGAAGTTCTAACTCAAGATAAGACTCTGAAAAAGAAGAAGAAAAATACAAGCACAATGCAAAAAATACAATTCCGTAGCGTGCATACTACAAGTCTGACAGTATATTTTATTATAGTACTAGCCTTCAGTATTTTACATACAAGCACAATGCAAAAAATACAATTCCATAGCGTGCATACTACAAGTCTGACAGTATATTTTATTATAGTACTAGCCTTATTTTGGTGATCAGTTGATTAACCGGGAATAAAGGTATATTGAATTTCAAATAAATCTTTTGAATGTAATTTCATATCCATGAATCCGCCACATCATCAGACATTAAAATATGCTATTTAATACACTTGCTCGGCTATTCCGGTCATTAACTTTTGTAATAATTTGCCCCGTGTCATTATAGCGATTTTGAACATTCATCCCCCCGATCATCGATTTTTTATTCGTTTTGTATACGACAAATGTACTAAACGTGAGTCATATTGCCGCATAAAGAAAGCTTACCACGAGCTCAGTGGCTGAATGATCAATGCATTTGACCCAAACAAAGAATTTGCTGGTTCGATACTCGCCATGACTGTTATATCCGAAGTATGGATTTTTTCTTTGTTTCCTTATGTTATCTAACCTTCTAGACCTTTCTTTATTATGTAAATTAGTTGTTTCTAGAATATTCTGTTCTTGTATAAAAGCTGATACACTCTAGTCGTGGGCAGCTTCTCGTACTTGTAAAGTTGCAATTCGCTTTCCTTTAATAAACTTGTTTGTTAGTTAAAAGCTGACGGTGTGTTTATTTGAATCTTCGTGACAATATCGATGACTCTCCGACGCGCCCAAAGGTATGTGGATAAATAATACTGAATGATCGAACTGCCACAACAGCAGTACTGGTGGGAAATGAGGTTGAGTACTCATGTCCCTCACTGGCCACTGTACAGCCCTTCCCTAAGGAAGTCCGTCCCTTTATCGAAGGGATGGGCCTGATCCGAACCTCCTCACGTACTCTCCAGGGTGGTGAGATCCAATCACCATGCCGTAATTCATATTCCCATTCCCTACCCTATTTAATGTATGGAGGAATATCGAGCAATATCATTGGTTCGCACCACCACCCACTTTGTAACCAGAGTGTGACGTCATTATAAAATAATTTCAAAATAGTTTACATGTCGAAAAGAAATCATGTTTGGAGGAAAATTATAACAATTTATTAGTTGAAAACTGGTTTTGGCTTGGAATTAAAATGCATACATTTTTGCATTACAATTATAATGTTTCATCTTCTATTTTAAATATTATTAAATGGAAAATTATAATGAAAAATATAGATGCCAAACACCAATGTATGCGCACTATATATATAAATCTTGCAAAGAATTAAATCGAAAATCATTTATGCGATCTAGTTATAAGATGCATCAAATCCAAGTTGCTCCGAAAATCTGAACGGAAGCAAATATGACGTCATACTCCCTTCACAGAGTAAATAAAAATAAAACTATAATGTTTCAGAAATTATATGGAACATTATAATTACAATACATAAATGTATGTATTTTGACAGAGCCGACCCTCTCTATGTAGGGGCCAGAGTGCAAGAAACCTTTTGGGACCCTAAATTTTAGCGAATTAACGGAAAGAAACCGGACATTTGCATATGTATTTAATGATGCATGATTTTGTTTTTGCTATTAATTACTCCAAGAAAATTACAATTTTTTTTCGATGCTTAGTACAACAAAAGAATTTAAGCTTGACATCTATATACTTGACCGAAGATAATCTTTCATTTAATTTTAATTTGCTAAAGGATGATTCAGAATTTATTAAATTTTGTAATTGGCAATGTAAATAATTGAAAAAAAAATTACATAAGTAGATACTGTCTGTCTATCACAAGAACTACGGCGGGCGTTATAGAAACAGGTTATTGTAGAAAAAGTTCATTTCGCAGAGGTAGAAATTTATTCAACTTTCTCACGTTGGCACGTTTAGTGGCAAACTGGCGATATTAAATATTATTACATTTAATTTTTGAAAAAATAAAAAAAAAAATAAAAATAAAAAAAAACAAACAATAACATAATTTTTATAAAAAGTTCTTTTTATTCTGTTAAAAAGTAAAATGTTTATATTTAAATATGCTTGAAACCTTTCCAGATTTATATTTATTATTCTGATGTATATACTACTTTCTGAAATACAAAATTAACCATTACCATACAATCAATTTTTAGATTTTTAAAAACCAAACATTGATTTGTAACTCATTTTCAACATGCACAAGCTTTTTACAGTATAATTAATCTTGCAACGTTTATATGTAAGAGTATTCTGAATTTGAACTCAAGTGCTCATTCAGACACGTGTCAGATGTCTCGGACTTAAAAGAACCCAACTTAATAAACCCAATATCGATTTACTAGTACATTAGTACATTTTTCTATGAAAAACTCGGTAAAAGTTTGTTTTTGCATTCTAGATTACCATTTATTCGTTTCCCAGGGCTTGAGAAAGAAGTATAATTATTTCAAAGAATACTTTTTCTCACGAACTGTCAATTCCAATTATAGAGTGATAAATGAACTTTTGTTTTCAATGTATATCAGTAGTCATAAGCTCGAAGCAATAAAGAATCCACAAATTCCTGGATGCATTTTATCATTTCGGGGTTGAAAATTCTTCACTCCTAATGTCCTTCACATTTCTATACAAAACCCATCAATTCCGTTTGGGAAAAATCACCGTTTTACTATCCTGAGTGGAATAAATCTCGTTAAATAGTCGTTAATAAGTTTTTAGATTCTTGGAATCATGTTCACGAAGGAAAGCTATTAAAACAACAGGAAAGCCTGAAAACAAGCCTGAATACTAAATGTCTATTATTTTGTACTGAAAAAAATGGGAAATGCCCTACTTATAACATAAAATTTTCTTCATACCATAATATAGATGAATAATACTTTGTAATAAAAATTTAGTAGAATTACTTCTTAACAATTGCATTGATTCATTCAATTCCAGAAAAGAAATTAGATCTTTCTAATCTCTAAATATTTTTAAATAGCATAAAACAATTACTATTTTTAATTTCGAAGTAATTCTTTTTCTTTTAAAACTGTAATACAATTCTTCTTCTTATTATTCACCCCCTCCTCCATCGTCTTTTTTATCTTGACAGTCATTGTAATAGGAGATAACTGAATTATACCTGCAGACTTAAGGAAATTATTCAATACTTTCGATGGAAACAAAGTACTGAATTGTAAAATATACTTCTTTAAAAAATAATTGAATTCAAAGTTCCTTGCAATAACATTTTTCAAACAAAGTTTCAAATAAAGAATTCAAAATTAATAATAAATTAATTTTACTAAAACAAACAGTTGAGTATAATTTGCTATAAAAGTTTCTATTGTTTAATGCTTTATAAATATGATCTTGAAATGTATTTCTATATTTTGCAGTTCCATCGATCGATCAATTCAGAGGGTGATCTTATTTATGTTAAAACGTTTTGTTCTAATTTAAGACAATTATTTTATTAAATTTCAGTTCATAGCATTAAATAAAAGTAACCAGAAAAAGCTATAAAAGTATGTTAAAATATGATTTTAAAAAAAGGATTAGTCTTCAGTTTTAGTTGAAAATCGTATGATAAACACTTTTATAATTATATTTTATTTCATTTAATGTAAATCATTAAACATTCGATATAAATAGAAAAACAAGAAGGGATTCCCAAAATGTAAATGGTAAATGAACAAAATGTGTATTGCATTTTTATGCAAAATTTTTTTGCTTGTAATTTTAAAGTCTCCCCTTTCTTAAATCGAAAAGGCATTTTAAAGGACGTCAAAATTTAAGAGACAAAAATTAAACACTAAATAATGAAATGAAGTTAATATTAACCAAAGAACAGATTAATAAAACATTAATAAAATATAAAAGAAGTAAGCTAAGCGAATATAAAGATCGTGCAACTGCAACTAAAGCGAGAAGACGAATGAGCAACAAGTTTTTCCTATCTCCACAAATTGACGCCAAGAAAAAGAATAACCTCGGACTTCCGTCCGATTCCACCCATTCAAAATAGATCTTCCCTACCGAAGCCTGTTTCTATAACACCTGCCGTAAACGTAGACGATCATCTAGCAGAGTTCTTGTGATGGACAGACTTGTAGCTGATGATTTGCAAGTCCATTTGAACCCAGCCTCAACCTCGACTTCTGGGCGCCTGGCACGGCACTCTGTCTTAACATGTCTAACTGGGATATCCTTAAATATAAATGAAATTTTCCCGCCTTTTTATCGATATCACTGCAATTTTTTGCCTAATAAAGGCGCAAATCGATGCTCAGCCGGCCACATGGAAACAAGCTCGTAGACTATTAGCATGTGTAACATTATTATTCTTCAGAACGCTGTTTTAATTCTTAATCACAGTGCCCCCCCCCCGTCACGGGATGCGGGTGTATTGCACCCGCCCCCCCCCCCCCTCCAGATGGCCGGCCTTGTATTTTGATTCCAAGCCACAACAGGCTTTCAACTAATAGAGTGTAAGTAATTTTCTTCCATACATGATTTCTATTCGACATGAAAACTATTTCGAAGTTTGTTTACGATGACATCATACTTTCGTCACAAAGCGGGTGGTGGTGCGAACCAATGATGTTGCTCGATTTTTCTCCGTACATGGAACAGGATAGGGAATGCCACCAGAACATCTCATTCTCATTTCGAGATGCCCTCCCTAAAGGGCAACTATTAAAATAATCTCTTCCCAATAGATAACTATTGGGAATCCCACTATCAACAATGGGAGAAATCCCATTCCTCACTCATTAAATATTTGATGAAATGATGAAATCAGTTTGCATTTCAAGGTAACAATGCATTCTAATGTTGGAAATTGGGTAAAAAAATATTTTAAAATAATTTTCAAAAATAAGATGAAGTAACAAGTATCACAAAAGTTAGAAGACAGACGAATCGGATATTTACATTTTTAACGAAATTACGATGTCATGAGATTGGTATTGACACAGCTACATTTCTATTTTATAATCTTTGTTTTTTATAAGTTGTCCTTTTAAAAAGTAGCAACAGTAGTAGCATTTTTGATGGAATAAAAATGTAGCGGCTTGATATAGTTTCACTTATTTCAATTTCAAATATAATCTGAAATTATCATTCCGGAAAGATAATCTATATTAATAACAGATCTCAATGAATTCCACATAACAGAGCTAGAGTATATATTTGAAAGTTCCACTAGAAATATACGTTACTGAATAATATGTGAGAGAATTAAAATAACATTGCTTTAATTTTTGATAATTTGATGGAATTGAGGACATAAAGTTACCTAAATGATTTATTTTGTTAAATTAAATATAAACAATATTTCCGGTGAACTTGCTGATCGCCAAAGGTGATTAATCTTTGTGCAAATAAGCAGCAGATCTCTTACAACAAAAAGTAGAAAACAGAAATAAAATCATTCATACGAAACAAATTATTTTTGAAGAAAGCTTAACAGATTTTAACGGAAATCAAAGTAATCTAAAGTGTTGGAATCTGGAAATAATAATCGATTGGTAAAATATTGCAAACAAAAAAACACAAATTCTTCAATATTAATTTTCTAAAGTTGAAATTTATATTGAAGTGCAACAGTTAGAATGTTATTTGTTTAAATGAAAAACTAGCAATTTTCTCTCAATTCTTTCAATTAAAAAAATCGATTAATTGATTTCTAAAAGTAATTTTCAAAAAAAAAATGGCAACTGCGAAAATATTATTTACCGTTTCTTTATCAAAGGTTGGTTGTCATAGCAACTATCTTCTCCCGGCATGGCTCATATGCGCATGCGTTTCTCTGTCCCAGATAAACATCTTATATAAAAATCTGGAGTTCGATTAACACAAGAAAAAGAAAAATATACCGTTTCCGAGAAAGAATGACTGATCCAAAAATCGTAAACACATGTATTCCGTGATTGGTTCGCTGGGATTCGTGGGCGGGGTTAACACCCACGTTCTGTTAAAATTTTGTGTTTTCATGACGTCAAAGAATACCAGCTTAATTTTAATGGCGGACCTGGGTCTAAAAATATTGGTTTCAGGCTGCAATGGCGATTCAATCCTCCTCATATTGCCTCTCATCGGGTTTTTATAGATAACATTTTCAAAATGTACAAGAAATGAAGAAGAAAAAACGAGATTTGAGATTTTATATCAATTAAAAATCTAATTATATAAAAGTTCTATTCTAATAATACACTTTTCTAAAAATATAGTTATATACAGTGTGTAAAAAAAGTTTCCGTACGGTCACTAAATTTAAGAATAAATGAGCATAATTTGTAAAGTATTGCACTTTTTCTTTAAATACTGTCTATATGTGTTTAGTATAAGTCTATAGAAAGAGATTTTTGTAAATTTTCATTTTTAAAAAACGAGAAAAGCATATTATTTGCAATATCTAAGGTAAATTGAAAATTGCAGTGCAAAAAAAGTTTCCGTACGCGTTATGCAAATTCTTTCTGAAGTGTTTAAAACAGACCCGCAGTAAATCTTTGACGTCAGAAAGTTAATTACTGATAAGAAAGCAATATTTCGACAGTTGTTGAGTTAAATTTGTTCTTGATCGTCTCAAAATGGAAGTTCCCAGAGCTATTCGGCAATTAGTGATTAAATTGCGAAATGATGGATCATCCATGAAAAGCATTAGTGAAAGAATTAAAAAATTGAAGTCTTCTGTGCAATATACCATTGAAAGATATCGTAAACTTCATTCACTTGCGGATAGAGATCGATCCGGGAGGCCGTCAAAATTAAATCGCGTGCATAAGAGAAACATCTTACGCCAAGTTCAAGAAAATCCACGAATTAGTGCACCGAAGTTGGCAGATGTTTTAATGGTTGGTTACAACATTAAAGTCTCCACTCAAACCGTGAGAAATGTCATTAAAAAAAGTGGTTATCATGGACGTGCGGCCCGGAAGAAACCCTATCTAAGTTTGTACAACAGGAAAAAGAGCCCCGAGTCTGCAAAGAAGCATGTAAGCAAGCCATTATCTTTTTGGGAATCCATTCTTTTTAGCAATGAATCAAAATTTAACATTCATGGGTCAGATGGCCGAGTTATGGTGTGGAGAAAACCAAACGAACAAATGCTAACTAAGAATTTATGCGGAACTGTAAAGCACGGTGGTGGTGGTGTTATTGTGTGGGGGTGTATGAGTGCTTCTGGAGTAGGAAATTTGCAGTTCATCGAGGGAAATATGGATCGATATGGATATCTGGATATTCTTAAACAAAATGTATTATCCAGTGCAGAGAAACTATCTCTGGAACTGGATTTACTTTTCAGCAGGACAACGATCCTAAACAAACCTCTAAGATTTGCCAAGAGTGGTACCTTTACCATGTTAAACAACAATTTCATATCCCTCCCCAGTCACCCGATTTAAACCCCATTGAAAAAATTGTGGGAAGAAATTGGCCGACAACTTTAAAAATATGACATAAAAGACAAAGCTGAGCTCAAAAGTGCCATTAGTTGTATTTGGTGTAATATTTCTCCAGAAACAACAAAAAACACTTGTAGGGGTAATGCCTCAACGTCAGAGGTGATAAAGGCCAAAGGAGGGTCCACTGATCATTAAATGTATATTTGTTAAATGTATTTTGCATTTTTGTAAACTTTTTTCGTGTGCTAGGGCGCCATACGGAGACTTTTTTGTTCCATGTTTTCAGCATTTTTTGAGTTTTTAAGATTTATTATTTAATTTTGTCAGTATTATCATCCTTTTAATGTGAATAAATATTAAATAATATTAGTTTTAACTCATTTTTAAGTTTTCATTTTTATCATTATGAATTTTGTGTGACAAATTAAGCTTTGATTTGCATTCGTATCTGCGTACGGAGACTTTTTTTATCCACTGTAAGTAGAGGAATATTCAGAAATAGTTCGTGTAATATGGAAACCCATAGATTTTTCTCGAATCTTGATCGTAAATATTATGAAGCATAAGAAAAGTTTTAGAAAAGGTTTCGTAACAATTAATAAAATGGTTTATTATTTATCAATTAAAAATAATTCATTGAATTAATTAATTTATTTTCCATGACATACTTTCCGAAAAAATGAGAATACTGCAGATTTTTAAATTTTATTATGTATTTGATTTAGAGATGTTATTTTAAAGTCTTAGTTTCATTTTGGAATTACTTAAAAAAATTATCAAAAATTTATGGAAAACGTTATGAAGCATCAGAAAGATTTTAGTAAATATTTTGTGACAGTTGATGAAAGCGTTTATTGTTTATTAACTAAAAAATATTCATTGAATTAAGTAATTTATAACCACAGTTTTTTTTCCAAGATAAATAAAAATAATGTAGATATTTAAATCTTTTTAATTTATTTCCTTTAGAAATGCTATTCGCAATGCTCAGTTTAATTTTGAATTTTTTCTTAATTATCAAAAATTTATGGAAAATGTTATGAAGTATCAGAAAGGTTTCAATAAATATTTTGTATTAATTAATGAAAGGGCTCATTATTTATTAATTAAATACTATTCATTTAATTAATAAATTAATTTCCATGATTATATCTCAGATAAATGAAACTATATTAGATTTTTAAATCATTTTATTTATTTGCATGAGAAATGCTATTCGCAATGATCAGTTAAACTTTTAATTATTTTTTAAAAAATTATCAAAGATTTATGGAAAAAATTAACTGTTAATAGTTTTTGAAAATTGCTTGTACTTATTGTCTGTAGTTGTTCTTCAGATATGTAAGATTTAAAAGTTTCGTGCAAACGATATTCAAGTTGTAGTTAATATGATAAAGAAGATTTTATATAGTTTTTTTTTTCTAAATTATTACTCTTCGTAATAAATTTTTTCGGATAAAAATTTTACAAATTTCTCTCTCTCTCTATATATTTATATGTATTTATTTTCTTATACATTTCTATTCTGACATGTGGTATAAAGTTTTTTTTTATTATCTTGGAGAGGAATTTGAACTGCATTCTCAATGTGCAGTTTTGCATTAATTGTAATCTTCTTTTTATTATAAATACCTAAAACGTTTTATGCAATTATTGAACCAAAATCGAGGGCTTTAATTGAAACTTTTAGAATAACTATATAATTATTTTTTAATGATATAATCCTGTTAATGATATAATATTTAAAGATAAACATTCGCTTTTAATAAACAAATGGTTCATTGAAAATGCGTGATTTATTTCATTTCAAATTAATAACTGAAAGAAACCGAACAACATGACATCTTAGGGCCATCAAAAATTTATTATTTGTTTGCTTAAGATTTAACAAACTTTTTTTTTTTTTGGAAAATTATGAAAAAAAAAAAATTGAATTTTCCATAATTTAAGAAACTTTATGGGAAAATTAAATTAATATCAATGAAAAAATTTAAAAAATGATGTAAAATTTGTTTGGTAGGATTTTAGTATTTTTGAAAGTTAATGTTGCAAAACCTTGTGTAAAATTCTGATTAAAATTTCCAGAAAAAAATCACTCCATTATGTATATTTTCCTTTCTCTAAGTATATATATTTAATGCTGTAATTTCAGGACAAAAGCTCTATTCTGTTGATCGCTAATATACCACAAATAGGCAATAATTTTTATTATTAGCAGGGGTAGAAAAAAGTATAAAATATAGCAAACAAAATTTAGATTCTTTTTCCGAAACTAAATTTTTTATTAAAATTTACAATTTACACCAACTAGGGAAAGTAAGAAATACCAATTACAATTTGTATGACAGAATCATAAATGCATTTTTGTTAAGTATATTGCATACTATAATTTTAAAATGTTTTTATAAAAAAGAAATTTGTTAAAGAAAGTTCTAATATTTTTAAAGCCAGTTTTTTAAAATATTAGCGATTCTGAACTACAGAAATATATTTTACGCACTTTTTTACATTAAGGAAAATTAAAACAAAAACCAGTTGGAAATGTCACAATATAGCATAATATGTAAACTAAGCCCTAACAACTTTTGAGTAGAGAAAGATACGGAATTTATGAGCACAATTAAGTATTGTACATTATAAATCATAACAAAAACAAATGATTATTTGTTTAGGTGAAATCAAATTGATTATTTTAAAATGTAATTACTATTTTAAAAGTCATTTTTAATCTCCAGTCTCCTGTGTTAGCGCAAATATTTCAAAATGTAATAACTTAAAATTATTTTCATTATAAATTTTGTGTATCATTTTGTAGTCAAATTCATTTTCTTATCTGAAACGAAATTTTTGCAAATATTTATTTCCCCCAAGATATTTATCCAATTCGATTTTGTTGTCGTGTCCGTGTGCAGTAGCTTCTGAGGGTAAAGACCCCTGAGCACCCAGGGGGCAGAGGTCTGACCTCTAGCTCACACATACGACACAACCCTTTTTAGGGAGTGGTCGAATTCATTCATACACTCATTCATCCATCAGCAAGTCGGAATTTAGATCCAAATCAGAGACCGGCTCATCCCTGATTCAGTACCCCCAGAGGTATCGTTTTGTCATGGGAACTTGGAGGACTTTGCAGTCTCGACATATTTAACGTGCCCCAACTGCCATTAGCCAACAAGGCGGTCTTTGGCCAAGACGAGGACAGAACCCTCGACCTTTAGATTACGAGACTGACGCTCTACCAACCAGGCTACCGCGGCCCCTAACCATTTTGATATTGAGATACATTGAAATTTACATTTTCTATTATATATAAAACATATTCATAATATTATGTTTTTTACAAAACTTAAAAACATATTGAGCTAGATAAATTAAATCTGGTACAGAGAATATATATAAAATCTGTAGATTTCAATTACATGTTGGAGGAAATTGTCGAACCGCTAGAGGACAGACGAGTTTTATAAGTACAAAACGAAGAAATTTAGAAGTGTAAATATTAGTCAAATTTGACAATTAAAATGCCGATACTCATCAAGTTTCGAATAAACTTCGTCTAAATGTTGACCAGTCGTTATTCTGTGTTTTTACAAAAATATAAAAACAATATCGCACAAGCGCAATTATTTAAATGTATGAAATTTGTTATGTGATTTTGTGAATTGCGGATTCCTGGGAACGAGGCTGCCGACTTTTTGGCAAAAGGGTTGAAGAGTCTCCAGGGACACTTTAAAAGCCACTCATTTCATTCAGTCAAACTCCCGAGGAAAAGAAGATATGCCTCCATAATTGAAGCAGAGAGCACAGTGCGACTCTATCAGTATGCCCTGGGCTTCATTGCTTGAAGATACACCAGATTCTCCTATAAGTGCAACTTTGGCACTTTTTCGCCCTACTGTAGTCTACGACTGTTTGCCTGCATATTTGCATTGACTTGGGCTTTGTGAATCTCCCTTACATCCTCTGTGCCGACAACATCAAATTTTTGATGCTACCCAGTTTGACTTGTGCTCTGCACTTGTATTTTTAAACTGTAAAGTTCAGAAATATTGGAAGTCTAGATATCTAATAGCCTCATAGCCAATCTTCTAAGCATCTATGCATAGTATAAAATGAAGTCTCCTGAAAGCGTCGCTTTATTTGAACCAGAAAACACTAGAAATAATTAATGGATATCGGAGATATTTATACAGTTTTGTAGAATATTCTTTGGGAAAGGTTTTAGTATATTAAAGTCATATCAAAATAATAAAGTGAGTTTTATAATTACGATTTTCATTATTCCACGCATGCGTGAAAACTGTACAGGTGCAAATATCAAGAGTTGTGCTATGCATATGCGTTACATTTTTTTTTTGTTTACAACTGATTTCATATAGCTATCAAGTTTCATTATGCACAGAAAAAGGAAATCCAACCTTGGCCGGAACACATTAAGTGTCAAAAAGCTTCGTTTGTTGCGGGATAAGGAAAATGAAGAGAGAAGAAACGTTCGGCTAGCGAATATCAAGGAAAGAATGTCGACAGAGAAAGAGAGTCTTTCGATCAACGAAATAACCGTCTCGCTTTAAAACATCACGAGGAGGGCAAATTATCCTCATATTAAATTATACAGAGTTAATAAGCTAGTGTGGAATAGTGGTTACAATGATTTATTTGTATATTTTTAAATTTTAAAACAACTTTCCTATTTTGTATTTTTAGTGGTCTAAAAACATATCATTTTTATCCTGAATGTGTACTATAAAAATAGCGTTGTAGCTATTTTTGATAATTTCTAAATATTTTTTTTTACGTTTGTTTGATGTTGCATAATATGTCCATATCATATCAGGCGGTGACTAAATTTAAGTTTATAGCTAATTTTTATTCTTTTATGATATGCCATCAGAAACGCCATGCGAGTATTGTAGTTTGTAATAAGTAAAAAACATTTTGCAACTACATTTGTATTACTGTAATTTGTATTACTGTATCTCTGTAATTTTGTTTATAATCGGCCGGAATAAAAGTTGTCCAAAGTAATGCTTTTCGAGGAACTTTATTCCACGGAATGAAGAAAAAACCCTGCAAAACTTTTTTACACAATTTAAATTTCATTTAATTATAAGAAAAAACAGTTTTTTAAATCATAAAGCAACTTATTTTTTTAAATAATGTCTTGTGGAATTGCCAAAGTAATGTCTTGTGGAATTTGATAAAAATAAATGTCTTTGTTTCAGACCCCCACCCCCAAACTAAGGGTTCTTCGAACAGTTGGCTTCTTTGCTTAGTTAACAATTCCGCTCTCTTTCAGATTTGTTCAAATTATATAACGATTCTTTGAGTAGGTTTATTTCATTATTAAATAATGGCTGAATCTGGGCTAGATTGGATTCGTTCCCATTTACGGAAAAGATAGTCAGAACTTTGAAATTTAATGCATATCACATTTTTCCTTTCAGACACATCATAACTCTTCGTGATTACTTAAAACATTAAGACGTGAATTATATCATTGAAATATTACCTTAAAAATTCTGTACAGTACAATTCAGCGGAACATTAGTGATTAATAACGAAACTGATCAACTTAGACTTTCATTTCAAGCAGTAATAAATAAGGAAACCATTGAGTTTTTAAATATTATGAAAATTATTTTGATTTCGAATACACAATAGTTTTATTCAGAATTTTTGTTATCGAAGATTTTTCGTTTCCTTTCATTAAACATAATTGAAATCATATATAATACAGGCTGCCATCTATTGGTGATTGGCGAATAATTTAATTTCTTTTATGTAAAAATGTGTCGACAGATGGCAGCACAAATGTTTCTTTTATTCTTGATATAGAAAATGTGTTATTAAGATTTTCAAATATTAGCTTTTTTATAACTTGGAGGAAACAATTGAAAAAAATTATAAGACTAGACACAATTCTAGGTTTTATTAAATGTAATGTTTGTAACTTTTTAATAGTGTTTAAAAGTTTTTTTATGCTATTGCTGATAAATATACCCAGGAAAGAATTCTTACAACGGCCAACATATTAAGGAACATTTGCCATTACATTTGTGATAGGTATATTAGCACAGTAGTGTACACTATTTTATATTTTGTTAAAAAATAAATTTCATTCTGTTTATTCAGCAAGTAAATTTTCTTGTATAGTTTTCATAGATGACTTTGAAATAATTAAAATAAATTTGAATTATAATAATATTTAAAAGAAAACCGAAGTATCCTGATTTGAAATAAATATTTAAAATTTATCCAAGGCTTACTGTGCTAAAATCGATAGTATTTTCTCTAGTATTGTCTAAAATATTTTCAAATAAAATGCCAGAAGGAAAACGAAAAAAAGTTCCCAATCAATGCTGAAACCTATTTTTTGTTGGCATCGATAAAAGTATTCTAGAATTTTCAAAAATTATTGTTTTCTCTGACGATTTATAATAGATATTTTTCATTTTATGATATTGTTATTTTCACTATTTCAGCTTTATATTAAACGAGTTATTATTGATCCAACAGCTATAATTTTTTCTTAGAATCTGTTTTTTTCTAGAAATTTTTAAAAGAATGATTCCTACATTTAAAATTATACATACATTTACTTGTGCTATGAATTGCTTATAAATTATTGCAATAAATTAAAAAAAGTATTTCGAAATTTATATCATATTTTAAATAAATTATATTTTTGGTAATGAAATGGATGAATCGATAAGTTGGAATAATTTCTTCATCTTTCTTCAATATGAAATGCTATTGATCGTAGACTATTATAAATTTACAATTGTTTCCATATAAGTAATAAGTAAATTTTAACAGACTGATTCCTTATTTTGTGTTAGATCTTTTTCTTTTAAATATCTTTTCTTAGCAATTCCTACTGTTCGTTCACACTCTCCTTATATTTATTTGTTTATATATCTTGTTCAAATTTTCAGTCGTTAATGAAATAATTTTAATTCATCCACTCAAGTTCATATACATTTTTTTTAAACTTGTACTGGAAGGCACTTGATGTTAATACACTTTTTTCACATATTAATTCATTAATTAAATTTAAATATTTTTTAGAGTTTTACTAGTTTGTAATGACCTTTGAGATCAACCGGCTGTTGCTCAAGTGGAAAAATGCAAGAATTTCAGTAATTTTAACGTGAAGGTGAAGAATTCGAGTTCGATTTTGTGCCGAGAACTTATAGACTACCATAAGCTTCATAAACTAGGAAAGAAAAAAAGTAAGCGAATAAATAATAGCAAACAAAAATAGTTCAACACCATATATAGAAAGGAAAATTGCAAGGAAATTCGCTTTTTATTTTACCACTCAATATTGTGGTTCTGTCACATGTATATACATATTAATAATAATTGTAATAATTTAATAAAAAGTAACTAAAATAAAATTTTCTTTGTTGACCTAAATAGGAATTAACTTGATTTTTAAAAATATTATTTGTTATGTCAGACGTCAGAAACCTTTCTAAAATATAAATTTTCAGTCACAATTAATGTTAAAAGCTGCTACCTTTAAACTAAAAATGCTTTCAAAGGTAAGTTTGGGATAAACGTTCGTATCTCTTTGATATTTTGTTGTTTTTGACTTCTATTCTTTCAGTGTGTCTTGTTGAATGTAATAACTACAAGAAAGTTCTGATGGGAAGCTAGATGAATAATTCTGTAGGAGATGAACCAGTTGCAGAATGAGGCGAAGATCTGTGTCAAAGTAAAATATCTGTCCACTTTGGCAGTTACGGCATTGCTAGCATTGGAGTCTATTGCACTTTGCTTGGCTAATTTTTGAATGTCTGAATGGTAAGCTGCCGTTGGTTGTTCGACTGGGAATGGCACATTGAAATAAAAGTTTCTAAAACAGCTAAGGATTTTAATAGGGCTCTGAATTTCTTAGAAATGATCTGAGGTTCATAATCAGAAACGACTTTATGCTGTAATATATAGTCAGAGGCTCCTAAGTTTCTGAGGCCGAATGATATTTTTCACTATTTCTGTTATTTCATATGATTTACAAGAACTTGAAGTTATTCAATCAATATTTAAGTTTTCGAATCTTAACCTTAATTTCGAACCTGGGGTGGTCAGTTGTACTAAAGAAGAAAGTCTTCGTCCTGTCCTGGATAATGTCAAACAAAAGAATTCACGAATTAATTCAAAGTATTTGTGTTAATTTATTTTATAAAAAATTCTAGATCTTTCTTCAAAACTCGGAACAATAATTCTGAAATATTCCTTAAGTATATAAATGCTGTGTTTCACAATTGGAGATAGCTATTTCATGATAAGAACTCTCAATTAACTATTTTAGGTTTACAAATTGCAACGACTCAATACATTTATTTTATAACTAAATAAATTTCTTATATCTTTGGGGCAATACATTTTAGCTAAAATTGTTTACATTAATTTGCAATTCTATTCGCTTCGATCCGGACAAAACTTAGCGCCTCGCATTTTGACTGTTTCCAAATTCATTAGGGAAGTATATGGCGCCATTTATTGATGCTGTAGATAGTTATAAACGTTAAACTAGCATACTATAATGATCGTTTGAATCATGTTTTCAACAATACAATTCCAAACAACTGATTGAAGATAATTTGTCTTTAAAACTATCACAATGTAGTATTGATTTGTTGCGATGATTATTGGAAAAACTTTCTGTTTACTTTATAATTAAAATATGTTTAACATTAGCATTTGTTAAATAAAATTTCCTTTCCTTTCTTTATTTTTTTAAACGGCAGTTCATGTAAGAAAAATGAGTTTGTCACCCAAGTCATTTGAAGATATTTTTAATAGTGGAGTTTGGGAAGGTCAGCAACAGTTTGCCGATGGAATCTTGCAAACATTTGATGGTGCAACTTTCAAAATACATAGAGTAATTCTATCTCATTGCAGTGGATTTTTCCGAGCTTTATTTAGCTTTAACTTAAACCAAAAAACGATATGTATACCAAATATCGAAAGTAAAACTCTTGAATCTATTCTCATGTATATATACACAGGTGCCATAACTTTGGATGAAAAGAATGTCTGGGATTTGATGATTGCTTCTGACTATCTACTACTGGATGACTTGTTGAAAAGTTGTCAATCATTTACCATTCAAAACATGACAATTAAGAACTGTTTGTCCTCTCTTTCCATCTCTTGGCGTAACGATAGATTGGGTATTTCAGGGGACTTCTACAGGTACGCCCTAGTTCACTTCGAAGATATTCTTAAAGCAGAAGACGGTGGTTTTGAAGAACTTCCTTTTGAGATTCTGAAAAAATTGCTAAAAAGTAACAGTTTGAATATTATTTCTGAAAAGTCTGTATGGAAAGTTATTGTTTCATGGACTGAAGTCAATAGTTTCTCAAGATTCCCTCATGTACCTGCGCTTTTATCATGCCTCAAATTGGAAGACGAAGAACTGGCAGTTGAAATTCTTTCTCATACCATAGTTAGCAATAATCAGTATTGCTGTGATTTAATGTTGAGCAAACAATTCAATTACTATCTATCGAGTTGTAAATTACTTTCGGAATATGTAAAATCTGAACCGATAGGCTACCAGAGCTCGCAAAATTCGTATGGTTCACGCGTGCCGAAACATCTGCATGTTATAGCCAGACACACGTTAACATCTACAAAATGCGGCAGTGAATTATTTCTAACATATGACAATGAACTAGATTTTGGACGCCGAATTGGCGAAACAGATTTTTTTATCGATACTATTGTTCATATCGGACAGTTCATCTACATGTTCAATGAATGGACCAAAATAAATCTTATTTTTGACATTTCAGAGGAGGCATGGCTTCCAATAAGTATTTCACTTGGGTCGCGTCATGATAGTTG